>JANKOE010000001.1:31577513-31590130 GCA_026284465.1 Erythroxylum citrifolium | reverse complement strand
ATATGTAAAATATTTAAAAATTATTGTTATTTCATATTAATTGTCATTATTATTTATTATTAAGATTTTTGAAAGCAAGGTTGATGTAAATAGTAAACTAGTAAAGTGTACAGTACAACTGTATAATATACAAATATAAACTATTTTGTAATTTTTAAAATTTTTAGGGACTATTTCATAAATTTAAAAAATTTCACGAAAAGGTATCCGGTACCAACCGGTACCTGTATAGTTCCGTTTCAGAGCTCAATCCGGTACCTATACCGGTATCGAACCCGGTACGGTGTTTTTGACAGTATTATCACGTTGCTAAGTGCAGCCACATCAATTGCTAAAATGTCGAGGGCTTCGAGTCAAGAAGCAATTGATGATAATTGTTGGGCCAACACATATGGATTTGTTTTTTTTGTGATAATTCAGAAAAAATCAAATTAATAATCAAATAAATACAATAAGGTACACAGACAATGCCGCAATAGGCTCAACCAGCGAAACCACAGGGCAAACCAAAATAAACTAAGGGACACCATAGCAAAGGAAGAAATAATCCGAAACCCAAACAACTGCAACAACAAGAAACCCCTAAAAAGATCAAAAGGAAGACCAAGCATACAAGGACCAAGGAGAATCCTAGCTGAAACTAGCTAGCATGCCTAGGAGAGGCCAACATAAAGAGACTGCAAATCCATAGGCCCGAATTGGCCAAGATTAATTCTGCCACTAATGAAAACCGGAGCAGCACCTCCAAGGGTAAGCAGGGCAAACTTGAACAGTCCGAAGAAACCGCGAAAGCAGAGAGCAATCGACCTGTAAAAAGAAAGAGAGACGCAACATAACATAAAATAAAATAATACTACCTCCTCTCGGTGTTTAGGCTGAGAAGTTCCCTAACGTGGGAGATTACTCCTGAGCGCACACGCTCCTCAGCCAAGGCTTCATTCTTGAAGGTTCTGGCATTACATTCAGTCCATATATGGTAGACAGTTGTGAAGAGCAGAAGAGGGAAGAGAATGATGACAGAAACTCTGGAACTGGGAACAGTTAAGAACTAGAAAAGAATAGTTAAAAGGGTAGGGAGATTAAAGATGAACAAGTTAAAATGGGAAAGACAGTGGTCCCAAAGAGCTTTTGAAAAAGGGCAACACATATGGATTTGTTGCAATAGGAGAATTCACGGAAGGATTGAGTTGATCATTATGCAAAGCAAAATTCTAGCAGTCACCATTTTGAATTGAAAGCCGCTTTGATACTAAATGATAAACACAAAAAAAATAGAAATAAATCATAGGAATACAGAGAGAATTTATTGAAGAATGAAAAATCTAAATACTTCACTTTAATAAATCAAGTTGTTCATATGAAGAGGACAAGACTCTAAACACAATGACTTACTATTCAAATAAGATAATTCAAAACTGACCCTAGGACTAAAAAAATTTACTTGATAAAAAAAGGATATTAACTACTAAATTGAAGAATCTGCATTTTAAAAAAGTATGTTATCATCTAGTTAAGTCTCACGGGCTCTAGCTTGGTCTTAAAAGCTCCCACTTTACCTTTTCCTTCTTGGAATAATTGCAAAGTGGCTGGATTCTATCAAGCAGGCCACGAAAAGTGTAGCAAATTCATTTGTATGAAACTATAATTCTTCTGCAGATTTTGTCATTTAAACCATACAAAGCTGCCTTCTTCTTTGATCTACTTAAGCTAGAAGTGATGTCGATAAAAGTTTCCTCTCTGCAAGGAATTGTCAAGCTCATTTTTGTACCACACTGAGCAAGCCCGGAAAATAAGGTTGGGTCAAGTACTATGCTGGCACCTTATATCTTTTTCTTCTATATTGCCAACATGAAATGATAAGAATCCTTTGAAACTTCCAAAGATGATGATGTTTAATTTGCAGCTAATACAGATCGTCTAAGACTTCAATCAATAATCACTCACTAGATTACAGTTATCCTTCTCAGCCTAAAAATAAAGCATTCACTTAGATCTTAAATGTTACTTGCCGTTCTTGTACCAATTCAACTGCCATAAATGCCATGATTAACAAATCAATAAATATTGAGAAAATCCACTCTTTGTCTCAACCCTCAAGCACTATTCTAACATTTAGTTCTATTATTCCTTGAATCACCAATATCCAGTAGTCAATTTACAATCTTTACCTGACTTGAACCAGATCTAAACAGAGTTAAAACAGAATAATGATTTGAACCCTTAACCAATTTTGTTATATTTTTTTATTTTTCTCCTTTTTCGAGTCTTACAACTTCAGACGCAACTAGATAAACTACATTCAAAATAAACTAGAAAAGACAAGATCAAAGTTGAATGTTTTGTCTTATATGAACATTTGAAAAAAGTTTGTCGGCCTTGAACAGGGAAGGGGGAAGCATGGTTAAGCATATATACCGCATGCCACAAGATAAAAGCAATCAAAAGAAAAGATAGAAGATCACCAAATTATAACATGCCATCATAGTGGAGCAGAGGCTACAGAGGAAGACATAGAGAACATACAAACTATCATGAAAGAAGTTGGAATCCCATCCATCGATCTTCAAGATTTCCCAGCACAGTACGAGAAACTTAGGACAGCTTGCGAGGAATGGGGTTGTTTCAGGGTCGTCAATCATAATGTCCCAACAACACTAATGTCTGAAATGAAGAGGGTAGTTAGATTACTGTTAGCCCTTCCCATGGAGGTTAAAAAGCGTAACACAGATGTGATTGCAGGTAGTGGGTACATGGCACCAAGCCAGACCAATCCTCTCTATGAAGCCTTGGGCCTTTACGACATGAGCAATTCCGAAGCTGTACAAAGTTTCTGCGATCAGCTAGATGTCTCACTTCGTCAAAGGTTGTTCCTTTCTTCTCTTTTTGTTTAATTTTTCTTGTAATTCTCTGTTTTATGGTTGAGGCATCTAAAGTTATCATCTTTGGCCTCGTAAATGGCCACAAAACTCATGACGTATAAATAAATAAATAAATATTGTATTACATGTAAAATCAAACATTGTGGAGTGTTTTTGTCATATTGATTGTGAATTTTAATGTGATTGACACTGCCAAGTCTCATGCTTAACTAGTCTTCTGTATCATTGCCACGATTGGTTCTGTCAAAAATAGCAAATCTGTGTTGGTCTTAAAAAGCAGGAACCACGAATTTACAATGGATTTTCTTGTAGATCTCTTAGTTAGGTTCTCAATACTGACTGTCACTGATGGATAATTGATGTTTCTTCCTGGCGATTTCCTCTGATTGACTGGTTTCTTTTGATTCTTTTGGCCTGAACATGTTGTCAGAGAGATAATTCAGAGCTATGCTCAAGCGATTCATCAACTTGCTGTAAATTTAGCACAAAAGTTGGCTCGAAGTTTGGGTTCAAGCAGTGACATATTCAGTGAATGGCCTTGCCAGTTTAGGATTAACAAGTACAACTTCACCCCAGAAACTGTAGGATCCTCTGGAGTTCAAATACACACAGATTCAGGGTTCCTAAGCATACTTCAAGACGATGAAAATGTTGGCGGTCTTGAAGCAATGGACAAGTCTGGTTCATTTGTAGAAGCTGAGCCAGCTCCTGGCACCCTCTTCGTCAATCTCGGAGACCTTGCCACGGTACTTGCATGGTTCCTGCTTCGTAATTTGCTTTTGAAAGATTCACCTTTTAGTACAAACTGTGGTGGAAATGGTACTAATGTTCTTGTTTGTGTGTGACAAAGGTGTGGAGCAATGGAAAGTTTCGCAATGTTAAACATAGAGTTCAATGCAAAGAAGCAACAATTCGCATTTCGATTGCTTCATTCCTTCTAGGACCAAAGGAGGCAGCGATAGAGGCTCCCCCAGAATTTGTAGACCCTGAACATCCTCGAGTATATGTGCCATTCACTTACGAAGATTATAGAAAGCTCCGACTTTCGACTAAATTGCAGGCAGGTGAAGCTCTTGCATTGATGCGTGTCCAGTCTTTAACATAAATGAGGACATGTAGGTGAAGCATTGCACTTTTCACCGACTGACCATTAAAATTCATGATTATACTCGATTCTCACTTGTCTCCAAGTGAAGAGAACATTGGTTGGATTTCAAAATTTTAATGTAGCACTTCTATTATGCATATAAGAATTAATTCCTTCTGCTATGGACTCTGCTTTTGCATGAATGGTCAATACGTCAATGTATTTTGTTCAAATCTTAAAAGTTTTTTTGGAAATTAAAATAAAAAATTGTATTAGAGGCCCAAAAAGGCAATCAAGTTGCAACAAAATAGGGATTGGCTAACGCAAATACAATACTTAATAAGGGCCTAGCACCTAATAATGAAGATATGGTACAAGATGGGAAGGAGGATAGAATTCAATTCAAGTAAGGGGAGCAAGGATGCTCAGAAAGATTTGTGCAAGTTTTCACAAAAACAAACTCTTTCAATAGCTAAATACAGTATGGAAGATGGAGTTCACCTCTCTGGCTTCTCTTTTAAATATTCCTATATTCTTTTCCATCTAAATTGATTAAACAATATGACTAGGGGAAAATTTGAACATGATCAAATCATCCTAACGGTTGTAATTGATTTTGGCAGCCTATTGAATGATTTATTTTCTTGATTTGTCATGCAACTTAAGTTACATGGAGCTTGCAAAGAATTGGTAGGTGAAGAACAAGCTATCGTATGATTCAATCTCCTTGTTGTATAAAGCATAGGTAGATGAAGAGAGCGCAAAATTGATTATATTCTTAGTTTGTAACTTTTCCTTAATAGTTAGCCATAAAATAAATGTAATTTTTAATGATTCATAGGGAACCAAAAAATTTTCCTCCATTGAACTTATTCCTTATTACCTACAAAAATGCTCCAACATAAGTGATTATTGTACGTTCTTAATCAATGTTTCAATTTGATTACTTTGTCATCAGTGAACAGATATAAGGAGTAAGTTAAAATTGAATTCATAATTGTGCTAAAACGTCTAAAGTTGAGTAAAGGACGGTGCTATGTTTTGCAAAGTGTGATAGATGCTCCTCTTGAGTTTTCAAGCATGACAAATATTAGTATATTTGCATTTAGTAGATTATACAAAGGACCCTAAGGTGCCAATTGACAAACCACAACGATGTTCTAACTCTATTTCCAATTTTTACCGTTATATAATGTTCGAAATGGTCCCTAAGTTTTAAATTTTGCTTAAAGGCCCAGGATTGTATTCTTGGGTTAAATATTCCAAAAGTTGGTCCCTTTTAGAAATTGTGAATGTATTCATTGTACCCAAAGGGACTCTTATTCAATAAAGAGCTTCTAAATCCTTTTTCTATGAATCACTTTGTTTATTATTTATTCTAATGGATTTGATCCCTAATCCTCCTTTTTCCATGGAGTAGATTTTAGACCAACTAACTTTGGCTTTAGCATGGTCATCAACTTTCCCAGTCTGGAGAAAATTCTTTAGCACCCTTTCAATTTCCTTAGTTTGACTAGGAAGGGAAAAAAAAAGGAACACCAATAAACACTCATGCCAAGTAGAACAAACTTTAACAGAAGAACCCTACCTGCATAGGTTATGAACTTGTTGTTCCAACAACCTATATAAGGGTTGACAGTTACTACGGTACAATTTGATAGTTGAGATAGAGATCAAAAGATACTTGAGAGCCATCTGTTAAAGCTTGATACCTACGATCTGTACAAGATGCTCGTCCTTTTCTATGCTAATTGTAGATACATAAAAAAGCTTTTAGTAATTAACTAGAATTGATAAATATCAAAAAATATTTAGGGAGTCGATCAAAATTTTAAGGGGTTTAGATTCGATTTTGTAGAATAAAAAGAGACCATATATAAAAAAGAGATTGAACAACTTTAACTTCCTACATTTTATCTGGCATTTAAACTCTTTGCATAAGTTTATGTTTGATTAAGTGAATTTAGTCAGTACTTCAATGCATAGTATTTAAAGGTAGGGGAAAAGGAATCTCCTTATCTAAGCCCTTAGCACTTTAGAAAAGCCTGAAGGGTTCTCCATTCACCATGACATTATAAGTAGTGGTAGTGACACATTTTAGGATCCAATGAATGAATTTGTTTAGAAATCCAAAAGTTATCATAACTTACAATAGAAATGTAACATCCCAGATCACCGCTTATAGATATTGTCCATTTTGGGCCTTGGTCCAGTCAAGCCCTCACGGTTTTGCTTTTCCCGAGGCCTTCCCAGGAGGTCACTCATCCTAGAACTACTCTCCCCCAAGCACATTTAATCTCAGAGTTTCGATAGGATCTGGTCCATTAGGCCATGGAAAACGCGTCTGTAAGAGAGAGGTATATGTACCCTTATAAGACGTACTTAGTTCTCCTCTCCAACCGATGTGAGATCTAACACTCTCCACCCCTCTTAAGACCCAGCCCTCTTTGGGGTCTAGCCTAGCTGGCACAACGGTTGGGCAACATAACAGCTATATTTTTAAAATCTCAAAACCTGCAAACGATTTCAAATACACTTCTATATTCACATCCAACCACAACTCCAGGACTCTTTAGTTCACTTAAGGCAATCTCAACTCAAGGCAATCTTAATAACAATATCAAAGTGCATACATAAATCTTTTACAAAACACAAGGCAATTAAAAGTTAGCTTATAGAATCATAAAGAGTATCTACATAAACACAGTTCATGATCCACTAGACAACAAAAGTACAAAATAAGAAACTACCCACGTGTGGTAATACCCCAAAAATGTCAAAGACCACACGATCCACTCAAGGCTTCAAACTCACTAAATTAACCTACATAGGCCCAAAGCGGACAATATCTGTAAGCAGGTGATCTGGGATGTTACAAGAAAACTCTAACCAATAGTATCAAATGCTTTGTGAAGTCTACTTTTATTGGACCCCAAACTTTTCATAAAAGGTTAGAACTATTGAATGAGAAATTTTGGTGATTAGTCACGAATTAAGAGCACGTGAATAAAAGTTCTTGAACCAAGAAATGATAGACAAGAGTAAAGTAGGGAATAATGAAAGTGGATAGTTTCATGATTTGCTATGGTGTTTTTGGTGGATAAGAGATTTTTGAAATAGAAAGAATTAAGGTGAAAGTTAGCAGTAAAATGAAGTTGAATTGTCTAGTAAATTGACAAAGAACATGTACATATATGTATGTTTTGTTTTGGTGTTTATGATTTGTCATGGAGTATAATTTTCTTTATGGAGGACATTGATTTGAAATGAAGTTGAGAATGAAGAGTCAATGTAGTAGAAAAAGGTGATCTTGATATGAGTTGTGTTAAAGAAAGATTTGGAAACAAAAATTGGTAGATGATCTGGAAAATGTTCACTGAGTATGCTTTCGTTTTTTAGCCATAACGTCTTCTTTAGTTGTCCAAACGAGATCATTCTTAATTTGGATTAAAATAGAGATATATGGCTACATTTCGTATGAAGACATTGAATTTCAATTCTATCTCTAAGAATCTTAAAATTTGTCATGAAGTTAAGAATTGGGTGTAGTACATTGGTGTATGAATGGAAAATTTGTCTTCAAAACTTTAGGAGCAAATTTGGGATTGATATAAATAGATTTTGGTAATGTTGCCTTCTGTAAAGTAGATCTTTCTTTTATCTTTCCAACGATATATAGTACAAAAATTTTGTACATCGGAGTTGAAAGTAATGATCTTTATAAGTGGAGATGTTCTGGAGCATAAGTAAGACGAAGCAAAGTGAGACGATGAAAATGAAAGAAGGAAGAAAACTTCGTCTTAGATATTGTTCATTCTATCGTCTTAGTTATTGTTCATCTAAGACGAAGTTACTGTTCATTCTATCATCTCAGTTACTGTTCATTCCTATCGTCTCAGTTACTGTTCATTCCTATCGTCTCAGTTACTGTTCATTCCTATCGTCTCAGTTACTGTTCATCGTCTCAGTTACTATTTATCATCATCTTCTGTTCCATTTTCTACCTCTCAAACGATAGAATTTGCCTTTGAGATCTCATGATAGTTGTAGCTCTTGAAGTCTTCTTTCCAACCATATAAAGAACACCTTAATCCGATATCTGTAGGGAAAGTTATGTCAAATTTCCCAACCTTGTATCATCTGATGATGTCACTTCGTCTAAAAAATAACGTCATATTGTCTGTTCTATTTTTGACCCCTCAAATGAAAGAATTTGCCTTCAAGGTCTTCACGAGAGTTGTAGCTCTTGAAGTCTTCTTTCCAATCATATAAATAACACCTTAATAAGATATCTTTAGGGAAAGTTATGGCAATTTTCTCAACCTTGTATCATTTGATGACGTCACTTCGTCTAAAAAATGATGTCATATCATCTGTTCTATTTTCTACACCTCAGATGAAAGAATTTGCCTTCAATGTATTCATAAGAGTTGTAGCTCTTGAAGTCTTCTTTCCAACCATATAAAGAACACCTTAAACCGATATCTGTAGGGAAAGTTATGGTAATTTTTCCAACCTTGTATTGTCTGATGATGTCAATTCGTCTAAAAAATGACGTCATATCGTCTATTCTATTTTTGACCCCTCAAATGAAAGAATTTGTCTTCGAAGTATTCATAAAAGCTGTAGCTCTTAAAGTTCTCTTTTGAACCATCTAAATAACACCTCAATTAGAAATTCCTAAAGAAAGTTATGACTATTTTCCCGAAACAGGTTCAGTATGATTGAGGTCAAAAACATGGTTGCTTCTTTTGACCATAACTTCTTCACTAGACCTCAAAATGACTTGATTCTTGAACCATTGGATTCGTAAGACGTTGCTCTACATCTCCACCAAGAATGAAAGAGAGAAAGAAGAGAAAACAAGCTAGGGTTCTAATTTCCTTAGCCTTCAAGAGAGATTTTGAGGTTGTTCAAGAAGAGAAAAAGGTATAGGAAGAGAAGAGCTTTCTTTTGAGCTAAGAATCCCTTCATTTGGTGAAGAATGAGGGTAAGATCATTTTAAAACTCTTGGGTTTTTGAAAGGATTTTAGTTCATGAAGTTTAGAAAATGTTTGCGTTTAAGTATTTTAGAACCAATTTTAGTGATTATGTTTTGTGGGATTTTCAGTTGAAAACCCTATTAAGTGGGATTTTTGTTATTGCATAAAGGGATCAAGAGAGACAAAAGGAACAAGAGAAGAAGCATTTTGAGCAAGTCAAGTCTTTAAGCAAGGAAATCAAGGTGGGTACATGTTTATAATATAAATAAGCTACTACTGTTTTCTTTAAATCAAAGAAGTTTTCTGATTTCATTTGCATCATAAGTGCTGCATTATTGTTTATGAATGACTTGTGAAATATGCTATATGTTTGTTACATGATTTGAGTGATATTATGAAAAAGATGCATGTTTATGAAATCATGTTTTCAAGATATACATCAAGTATATGATAAGCAAGTTTTAAAGAAAAGTGCCATTTTGGGCAACAAGTTTATAAGATTTTGAAATCTATGTGTTATGTGGGTTTGTGGTAGTCCCTCAAGAACCGTCACGTGCACGTTGACCCAAGTTAAAGGCTTCTCCCGCCTGCCCGCTAGTGGCATGGAGCTCCCTCAAGAATTTACGACTATACAGGACCATTTCGATGGAAATGTGTAGTGCGTCATGTTTTGGACTTACCCAAACCATTCTGATGTGTTTATGTGCTCATGTTATGTTTGATCAAGTTTGATGCATTCATGATTTGTGACTTATGGATTTTTGGCTGCAAGCCTAGGAAACATGTGTTTATGAACTCAAAGAAAGTTTTCTAAGACAAGTAAAATGTTTTCAAAAGTTTTGTTTATCTTTTTATTATAAACTGTTGCCCACGAGCTTTCAAGCTCACCCCTTCCTATCCCCACCTTCAGGTGATGAGCAAGAGATGGAGTGAAAGAGAGTCAAGGCAGGCTTTAGCCACATTTTAGGAATTTTTGTAGTCCTTGTAACTTTTGTAAATTGAGATTTCGGACTATGTTGTTTTGTGGCTGGAAAGGCCATTATAGTTTTGTGAAACTCTTTGTTTGAGGGTATTGAAATGTGAATGATGGAAATTAGTTGTAAGTATTGTATTAAAGAGTGATGAAGGAAAAAAAATTTGAGAGTCTTATGATTTCTGCAAGAAGAGGAATTGATGATGTTCAAGGAAATTCCATAGGATCAAGCTCACGTTCAGTATCTGAAGTTGGGCTCCGGATATGGTGCCCAACATTTGTAGTATCAGAGTAAGAAGAGATTACAAGGAACCACGCTCAAGTATGATGGTATTTTATTAAGAGTTGTGTTCCAAATTTGGGACCCAATAGTTGTGGTATCAGAGTAACTCCCATAAGGAAATCAAAATCTCAATCCGCTGGAAGAATGTCTACAGAAGAAAAGAGGAAACCGTCAGATGAATTAATGAAGGTTAAGACGATTTCTCAAAGAGAAGAAAGCCTGTGAAACAATCTAAAAAACAAATGTCTCAGAAGAGAAAGGGGGAGACACTTCATTCAGAAAAATCCAAGCAACCAAGACTATTAACCATGCGATAACAAGAGCTGAAGAAAGGGAAAGGTCTGACTCATAGTGGAGACTCTGGAAAGAAAACACCATAGGTAAGTAGATATTTAGTCTCAATTTTGCAAGAGGAGCCAGCAAAATTGACTAAAGAAATAGAAATTAAGAGGAAGTTGGTGTTTGAGAGAAAGAAACCTCAACCTCAACAAAAAAAACTCCTTCTAAGCTAGTAGATGAAAGTAAGAAGCAGAAGACCAGTCAGAAAAAGAGTACTCCAACTGATGTTCAACAAAAGAAAAAGTCAGTTGAACACAGTTCGGCACAGATTGATCCTTATCAACCTATAAGAAAAGAGGATTTGAAACTAAAGATGATTGAAGAAGTTGAACCTGTAAAGAGTATAAGCTCAATAATCATAAGAGAACACTTAAGACCTTCCATTGTACACAATGAAGATAAGGGGAAGAAGAAAATGTATCCAGAAGGGATTACGGGTGATCTGACAGAAGATCAAATAGAAGCATAAGTAAGGAATATAGATGAGGAATGTTATGCAGCTCAACCGAGAGGAATCTATGTTTCCCACCATATCTCAAAGGCATTAGGAAGTCATTGTGACCGCTTCACCACAGATGAAAGATCTCAGGTAGTTGGCAGAATAACAGAAGGGCAGTATAGAACCATCAGAATTGGAGGTATTAATATCAACATAGAGACTCTTGTGCACCTAATCATGCACTTTAGACCTTTGAGCTCTATATCCAATAAGAGATATACTACACCTTCTTGGAAAACAAGTTCCAAAGCTACCTAGACCTGATGATCATGATCTCCCTGAAGGAAACCTATTGTTCAAACCTCCTGTTTTTACAATCATTGAACTAGATGTTCTACCTTTAGAACCATTTGTTGCTACAAACTTCCTTCCACCAAGAACACCCCAATATGATCCTATTATTGGTTTGGAAGAAGTTAGTCACACACAGCAGGGAAGTCATGAAGCCTTGGTCAAGGAAATTGAAGAAATTCATGACAAGGTTGATGATCTGCGTGACTTAGTGGGTGACTTACATGAGGAAGTAGCTCATTTACGAGTGTCAATGGAAGAAGACCTCAAGTCAATCCATACTGATATACAACGAATGTTCTCTAAGATTATGAAGCATCTATGGTGAAGATTTTTTATTAATAACAAATAGGGGGAGAAGAGAAGAAGAAAAGAAAGATAGGGGAGAAAAGAAGAAGAGTAGAAGAGAAGAAGAAGAAAAAGAAGAGAAGAAGAAGAAGAGAAGAGAAGAAGCAGAAGATAGTGTTGCTTACTTACAATTTCTCATAATTGTATATCTTTTTATTCATTATATAAATAATATTCATTTATCTTTCTAAAATTATGATTATTTGTTATCATAAAAAAGGGAGAGATTGTTAAGTCAAAATGACTTCATGTCTAATAATTTTGGTGACAATCAAATAATAATAATATTAGAAATAAATGAACTGTTTTGACAAGAAGAAGTGCGGAAAGTCAGAAGATACAAAACACATAAGGAAGAAAACATAGAAGGAAGCAAAACACAGAAGGAAGAAAACACAAAAGGAAGCAAAGCACAAAAGGAAGAAAAACACAGAAGGAAGCAAACACATCAGGAAGTAAAACACAGAAGGAAGAAAACATAGAAGGAAGGAAACACAGAAGGAAGGAAACACAGAAGGAAGAAAAGATAGAAGAAGAGTAAAAACACAGACGATACAAAGATGAAGACATGATAGTACGTCGGACGGTTAATCAGTTAGAGTTAGATACAGATCTCAACTGAATAACGGTTTCTACAAGAAACAAGAAATAAGAAGCAAGAAACAGTTATCAAGAAGCAGTTGAAGACAAAAGCTATAAATATAAGTCGGAGTCGAAGACTGAATGAGTTAGTGATCAAGTTGTTGAACAAGTTGTTTTTAGAAAAATTTTGTATTCGTTGTACGAAACACTAGAGCTATCTTTACTGTAACAAATCTCGCAATATCTTTCTGTAAGTGTAAGTCGACTTGTACACTCCTGTAACTCGACTTACACATGTCCAGTACTCATAAGTCGACTTGTATGAGGATACAACTCGACTTATGCTTGTACAGT
>JANKOE010000001.1:31435911-31446140 GCA_026284465.1 Erythroxylum citrifolium | reverse complement strand
AATAAACTTATGCCATATGATCTTACTCAATTTAACATGTTAATTACTCACATTAACATGCTAATTAAGTCCTCAAAGTCATAAAATAAATCAAAGTCTCAAAATTCATTAAATCATGATTTGCTTAGGACTTTTTTCACATCATCAAATTGAAGGGATTTGCTAACACTTCCTTCTAGAGAAATGTTTCTCATTATCTCAATTTCATAACGCCACCAAAATCATTTAATTCAGTTTAGAAATGAAGAAGTTATGGCCAAAACACTTTCAAACCAATACTAAATCAAGACTGAACACTATACCTAACTTCCCTCCAGAAATTGAACATTTTATGGGCTAAATTGAAATTCAATTTCTTCATATGACTTGTAGCCCCATGTCTCTATTTTATTTTGCAACAAGAATCAGTTCAATTGAATCTCTACACATCAAGAATTTATCAAAATACTTAACCATGTTCAGAAAATTATCCCACTCACTTTGATTAAATCAATCATCCTCATAATCCTCACTTTGATTAATCACATCATGGAAAAGAATGATACAAATTATCTCATGTTACTTTTTTTTTGGCTATCCAACCAGAGACCTACAATTGGTCGTTTCCTAAATTTGGAGGCATCCAATGATGTAATGTAAGTATGGAAAAGGACAAGTGGGATGTAATATGTGTCCACTCTTACCTGACAAAAGCTTATCGTATTTGTTTCTTGAGTCGGTAAGGTTTGATTTGTATTACAGTACCGGAGATCTTCTGTCTCCTATCCTTATCTTTCTCAACGGGAGTATACTTACAACATACAAGGGAAGAACAGAGGTCGGGATCAGTTCACGTCTGCCTTAGTGTCAAAACATTTGTATTTTCTGAATTTTTGTACAAATGATTAGTCAATTTGTAAAGTTAACGAACTGTAATAATTTGTATTTATGAAAAGGGTCCCCGTAGTCATACTTTATGATTTTCCGCTTAGTGTATGTCTGTGTTTTCAAAAAGAAAATTTAATACTGAGTTTTGACTAAGTAATATAACAAGCCACCTTCGCGGGGCACATATTCGAATATCACCATCGATGTCGGGTTCGGGTCACGCAAGAGTAAGGTGTTACATTGATTGTATTGAATAATTGTTGCCTATGTATAGGTTGGTACGTAGACTTGAAAAGGATTATAACAAACTATAGCTATACAGGGAATAATGCAACAACTTTATGTTAGAGTAATTAAGGAAATAAAGAAAAGAAAATAAGTGAACAAAAAAGAAATAGGAAGAATAAACGAAATGGACCAATAAATATGGGCACAACCGAAAAATGGACAAGTTGTCTCTTAAAGAGTTAACAAGCCCATGATTCTGTTGATCCAAGTCCAGGAGGGAAACCCAATAGAAAGGGGGGTAAATCTAGTCTTCCAAACACATAAACACAACGTTGGTTCATGATCGTCGAATTTCTCTCGAGAGCTTGATATACCCTTCAAAGGATGGAGGGGATATACATCAGATATGATCTTGAAATTACACATACAACGTTAAACCGCCTCTTTATAGTTCAGTAAAATAATGAACTTTTGATCCCGACTAAACTGGAAAGTTCGTGAGATTATTTTGTCGAAGAATCTCCAGTTTACTTGTAGTTCCACAGTTTGCACAGCCTTACGCCTTTAAAGCTCAGTCTCGATGTTGATGAATCTTTAAATATCCAAAGATTGATTTTCCTATTGCCCTCTATTAATTATCTTTGTTGTTAGTCGTTTTGCTGTTGCCTCGTAGGATAAGGGCGTTCCTTATCTTCTACCTTTGTATATAACTCTTCTTTTATTAATATCATTTCTTATTTTCAAAAAAAAAAAAGTGTGTGCTTGGTTTTACCCCAAAAAAAACAAAAAAACAAAGCGTGTTTGGGTAATAACACCCTAATATTTTACTTCAGCAAAGGAAAGTCAGGTTAATAAGTTGGTACGTGATAATTGCAGAAGCCCGTCAAAGTTTTGTACCCTGATGTCTTACAAATCAAATTTCGATATCGTGAAAAACTATGAATCAGTTGTTCAGTTCCTCCGTCATTATCGTCAAACTAAGAATCTCATGGCCGTTAAGCTTCTCCATGCTCACTTACTACGGAAAAGTTCACTCTTTTTCTCTCCTTATCTACATGCTCAGCTCATTTTCTGCTACACCACTTATCCCTACAAAAACAACCTGAAAACCTTAACAAGTTGCCTCAAATTCATACACCCCAAAAATCCAATGCCCTTCAATGTGCTAATATCCGAGTATTGTCGAAATGGTTTTGCTTTTTATGCAATAAAGACTCTGTCTTTAATGCATAGTGAGACTGTTCCTTTAGATACTTATGCCTTGTGTAGTTCCATCACAGCTGCTTCTTCGATTCAAAGTCTGGACTTTGGGAAACAGATACACGCCCACGTAACAAAACTTGGTTGGTTATCTAGTGTGTTTGTGGGTAGTGCTTTGATCGACTTATATGCAAAGAGGTCATTTGTTGGTGACGCCGTCACGCTGTTTGAGGAATTGCCTGAGAAGAATACAGTATGTGCGAATAGTCTTTTATCAGGTTATGGCGAGACTAAATTGTGGGTTCAGGGACTTGAATTTTTCCGAAAGATGCCTTCTTTGGATTTAGATTACGATAATTACACTTTATTGGCGACCTTACGGTCATGTGCAGCCTTATCTGCAATAGAGTTGGGCAGGCAAGTGCATGCCTATGTAGTTCGGAAATTCTATGATCTAGAGAGTGATGTATTTTTGCAGAGTTCTCTAATTGAAATGTATGGTAAGTGCGGTTCTGTAAGGAATGCATTTCAAGTTTTCGATTTGGCAGGTTTCAGAGTTAGGGGAAGGAGAACGAGGGACATAGTGGTATGGACCTCAATGCTGGGTGTATATGGTAGGAATGGGCGTTACAATGAAGTGGTTGAATTGTTCAAAGAGATGTTAAACGAAGGCATTAAGCCAGATGGCGTGGCATTTGTGACAGTCATCTCAGCTTGTGGTCACACTGGCCAAGTTGATCTTGGGATTGAGTATTTTGAATCAATGACTGGTAACTTCGAGTTGAGTCCTGGTCCGGAACATTATAGTTGTGTAGTTGATCTGCTGTGTAGAGCCGGTAGGCTGGATAAAGCATGGAAGCTAGTAAATGAGATGGTTCCTGAAGGGGAGGAGAGTTTGAGCGCTTCGTTGTGGGGAGCTTTGGTCAGTGCTTGTGAGGAGCATGGAAACATTGAGTTGGGAAAATTGGCTGCTCAAAGAGCACTCAAACTGGAGCCCAAAAACGTTGGTATCTATGTCATGTTGTCTAATTTGTATGCAAGGTTTGGTAAGTGGGATGAATTAAGTGAATTGAGGGATTTGATGCAACAAAGAGGGATAAAAAAAGAAGTTGGAAGTAGCCGGATTGAACTGAGGTAACAAAGCTGATTTTAACATACATAATTTTAGGGCATTTTTTTCAAAAAAATAATGAAATTAATAAGATAAATGTTCATTACATCTCTATCCTTTACTAAGAATACAAAAACTACTCAAAAATGATGATGTTGCCAATGACATTATCCAACTATACAATACAGTATTCAGAGGACTAAAACTCGAAAGAAGCACGCATCTGGAGAGAGCCACTCTTTCGAAGTTTAGTAAGTGGGATGAATTAAGTGAATTGAGGGATTTGATGCAACAAAGAAGGATAAAAAAAAGAAGTCAGGAAGCAGTTAGATTGAGTTGAGGTAACAAAGTTGACTTCAACATATACAACTTCAAAGCAGTTATTTTCAAAAAATTAAATGAAATTAATAAGATAAATCTTCATTACATCTCTATCCTTTACCAAGGATACAAAAAACCACTCAAAAACGACGATGTTACTAATGACATTACCCAACTATACGATATAGTATTCAAAAGACTAAAACCTGAAAGAAGCACGCATCTAGAGAGAGCTACTCTTTTGAGGTTTGGTAAGTGGGATGAATTAAGTGTATTGAGGGATTTGATGCAACAAATAGGGATTAAAAAAAAAGGCAAAAGCAGATGGATTGAACTGGGATAACAAAGTTGACTTCAACATACACAGTTTTAGAGCAGTTTTTTTCCGAAAAATTAAATGAAATTAATAAGATAAATGTTCATTACATCTCTATCCCTTACCAAGGATACAAAAACCACTCAAAAAATGACTTTGTCAATGGCATTACACAACTATATGACACAGTATTTAGAGGACTAAAACCCGAAAGAAGCACGTATTTGAAGAGAGTCACTCTTTCGAGGTTTGGTAAGTGGGATGAATTAAGTGAATTAAGGAATTTAACGCAACAAAGAGGGATAAAAAAAAGAAGCCGGAAGTAGCTGGATTGAACTGAGGTAACAAAGTTGACTTCAACATACATAATTTCATAGCATTTTTAAAAAAATAAATGAAATTAATAAGATAAATGTTCATTATATTTATATCCTTTACCAAGGATACAAAAACTATTCAAAAAAACGACAATGTTGCCAATGACATTATCCAACTATACGACACAGTATTTAAAGAACTAAAACTCGAAAGAAGCACACATTTGAAAAAAGTCACTCTTTCGAGATTTGATAAGTGGGATGAATTAAGTGAATTGAGGGATTAGATGCAACAATGAAAGATTAAAAAAAGAAGCCGAGAGTAGTTGGGTTGAACTAAGGTAATAAAGTTCACTTCAACGTACACAATTTTATGGTAGTTTCTTTTTGAAAAATTAAATGAAATTAATAAGATAAATGTTCGTACCAAGGATATAAAAACCACCCAAAAACGACGACGTTGCTAATATCATTACCCAACAACACAGTATTCACAGGACTGAAACCCGGAAGAAGCACACGTCTGGAGAGAGCCACTCTTTCGAGGTTTCCCCAAATTGCAAAGCAAATTACCCTAAATGTTGTCCCCGCAAAAGCGCCTCCAGAGATTATCGAATTAGGGTCGAGTCTTCTTCAAACGATTATGGAGGTAAGATCTTCCTGGACTGTTCTTTAATGCTTCATTACTCGTTCTTTCTTAACTAGCTTCTCTGATTAGGGCATACCGTTGGATTGTCCGTGGATGCAAGGATTGACGTCGGGAAGCTTCCAAAAGGAGCGACACCAAGAGGTGAGTGCTTCCATTTAAATTACAGAAAAGTTGTATGCTTGATTGTAAGGCGAGATGAAGTTAGGGGTTCTTGGAGATTCCTTAGATTCTCAAAGAGGTAACCAGACTGTCACTGCATTTCTCCATCTTGTTAGTGATCATTTGTTCTCTGATACTATTAATGATAGTATCAGTGATTGTGTGGACGTGATTAGAGATTGGCTTTTGCTTGAACATTATGTTGGTACAATGTTTTATGTTGGTACGATCTTTTATTCAATAACTACCCAATTTCAGAATCAACTTAAAAAGGTGCCCTGAAGCCTAATATTTTTTTTGGTAGACAATTTTTTTTCTTTTTAAACTAAGTGAACCATTAGTTGTTAATAGGAGTTCCCTTCCAATTTGGAAAAAAAAAATTCTTTCTTAATCCCGGTTCTAAACTTTGGTATCGGACGTTTGAAGCATTCTCACTGTTCATGGCTTTTCCATAGATTAAGATAACAATTGTTTTCAATCAAATGTGAAGGATTAGACCTTATTTTAATCACCAAGGTGATTGTAACTTTGAATAGCTTGAGTTGATGAAGTTCTCTTTTGGAAATTGTTATTCTCTTCATTCAAGTATGCTTCTTTTTACGGTGTTGATGTTTTTGGAATAGATGTTGAACAAGAAACTGAAAGATGTTGAGATTAGCATTCCAATAGTATACGGCAATGTTGCATTCTGGCTTGGGAAAAAGGCTAATGAGTAAGATTTTACTTGTTTAAAGTCGCTGCTTTTGCATCCTGTGCATCTTTCCTTTACATTCTTGGAAGATAAGTTCTTTTTTGGTGGTTCGTTATTTAGGTATCAATCTCATAAGTGGACTGTTTATGTCCGAGGAGCAACAAATGAGGACCTTGGTGTGGTAATTAAACGAGCTGTTTTCCAGCTTCATTCCAGCTTCAACAATCCTACAAGGGTTATTGAATCACCTCCATTTGAGTTATCAGAGGCAGGATGGGGTGAATTTGAGATTGCTATCACACTATTTTTCCATAATGATGTCTGTGATAAGCCCTTGAACTTGTAAGTTCCCTTCTCTATCAACATGTTATTCCATAGGTTACTTTTGGATATATTGCTTGACATGCTTAGTTTGTAATCAGTTTTTTGCTCCTTAACCTCCCTTTGGGGTTTGGAGCAAGCATTTTTTATGATAATCAGTCTACGTTAAATATCATTGATCTGTATCCATTGTGAACACTAAATACACAGTTGCAATTTGTCATTGAGTATTGATAGATTACTCCATAATCAGTAATTGCCACCATCAATGTTACCAAAGCTGCTAAACTAGCATTGTGTGGCTTGAGTTTGTGTCTGACTTTTGAAAAATTAAATTTATAATAGATTGAGATATTTTATGTGGGTGACTAGTAAACATGAAGAGGCAAGTGTGGTAAATTGAAAGACAAGGGCCAATTGAATGACCTGTTTTGTGCTTTCGACACTGACATAGGGTGAAGTGTTATAGAATTGAAAATGAACAGACATCAGAACTATTTATTGATGATGTGAATGATTTATAGGTATCACCATTTAAAGTTGTACCCAGAGGATGAATCCGGCCCTATGTCAACTAAGAAGCCTGTTGTTGTGGAATCATATGATGAGATCGTATTTCCTGAGCCTTCAGAAGGTTTCTTAGTTCGAGTGCAGAGTCACCCTGCAGTTACCTTGCCTAGATTACCTGCTGGTTTTACTTTACCAACCGCTAGTATGTTGTTATTGCTCTATTTCTCCAAGCTTTATTCTTATTATTGCTTTCAGATAAATTCAAAAAGCTTTTATTGCCTTGCAGTTCCTGTTGAGGATGCAAGTAAAAGAAAAAGAGGTGACACCAAGGATCATCAGCTAAGTCAGTGGTTCATGAATTTCTCTGAAGCAGATGAGCTATTGCAGCTTGCAGCAGCTCGTCAGCAGGTATGGAAGAATCCTGGTTGTCACATAGTTCTAGGGTTCATACCATCTAGGCCTATCCTAATTTAGTTCATACTAAGATAAAGAAAACCAAAAACAACCAAGAAAGAGCACCAGAAAAAAAAAAGCACCAATTCTCATGGATATTGAATTTAGAAGTCTTCACTTGAATCTTGATGGAAAACCCTTCTTTTCTCACAAAAGTTGCTTTTTTCTTGTCTCAATATGCTCCAATTTGTGTCTCAGATGATTTGTAGCCATCTAATCACTCTTCTACTTTAGGCACATGGCTATGTGTTATCTAATTCTTACACCTTGTTAACTTTAGTCCTTCCGTGATATATTAACCTTTGCTGAATTCTATACTGCTTTCATCTGGATTGTTGATGTGTTTTCTGAGTTCTGTAAAGCTGTGATACATGGTGGTAAGCTATTTGTTGATGTGGTCATTGTTTGCAGACCTCACATTTTTGTTGTAAAAGCTTTTCCAAAGATCTCTCTGTTCTTATCCGAGTGATTTTAAAACATTGATTTATTTTCTGGCTAATTATTTTAACATTAGTTCAGAGAACAGAACTTGTACATGAATTGCTGGCTGGGATGAGGAAAAGATCGTGCTTTTCCATTCTTGTAAAATTTAAGAGAACAGAAACTTGTTTAAATGCTGTTTGGACAGAAACTTGTTTAAATGCTGCTTGGCGCATAATTGAAGTTGTACCATATAGTATGTGTTCTAACTATTTCTTCAAAGTTACAATATGGTCTCCAACTGTGGAAACGATTTTTTGTTTATATAATTTCTTTCTAACAATGCTCAATAGATTGCTATAAGTCTATTTCAGAAAACTGGAGTTTACTACTTGTGATCCTTTTTCTTTTAGTGTTGCTTTCTCTCACCCGGACTCTTCATTTGATCTGCTGAACTATAGTGTTTTCATAATCAATTATGTTGCCTGACACAAAATGTACTTTTGATTATGATGATGTAGGTTTGGCAGAAAATACAAATTGTTGAATTTGTTAACTCTATGGACATTGTCATTACATCTAAAGTTAGTCGGTAGCCAAATATATTGACAGTGTTATCTAATTTGCTAGGTGCAAGCTCATATTGCGAAACTAAGACGACAAATAAGCTTGATAGATGGGCAGCATCAACAACTGAAGTCCTCCTCAGATCAGTGAATGTACTATGTGGTTTGATGGGCAGCATCAACAACTGAAGTCCTCCTCCGATCAGTGAATGTACCATGTGGTTTCAACCTCACTTCAACAGAAGCACGTTTTAGCGTTGGCTTGTTACTGTGATCTGCATTTCTGGCAATTGTGGAGATCCATTCCCTTGGCCACACAGTTATCTTCCCTTTTGCTCATCCGTTTATGTAACAATTAAAGTTGTTCAATCTCCCTTTTGTATATGGTCTCTTTTATTCTACAAAATCGAATCACAACCTCTTGAAAAATTTTGATCGATTCCCTAAATCTTTTTTAATATTTTATCAATTCTAGTTAATTACTAAAAGCTCTTTTTATGTATCTACAATTAGCATAGAAAAGGAAGAGCATCTTGTACAAATCATAGGCATCAAGCTTTGACAGATGGCTCTCAAGTATCTTTTGATCTCTATCTCAACTACCAAATTGTACCATAGTAACTGTCAACCCTTATATAGGTTGTTGGAACAAGAAGTTCTTAACCTATGCAGGTAGGTTCTTCTGTTAATGTTTGTTCTACATAGCATAAGTGTTTATTGGTGCTCCTTTTTTCCCTTCCTATTAGTCAAACTAAGGAAATTGAAAGGATGCTAAAGAATTTTCTCCAGGCTAGGAAAGTTGATGACCATGCTAAAGCCAAAGTTAGTTGGTCTAAAATCTACTCCAAGGAAAAAGAAGGAGGTTTAGGGATCAAATCCATTAGAATAATAAACAAAGTGTTTCATAGAAAAAGGATTTAAAAGCTCTTTATTGAATAAGAGTCCCTTTGGGTACAATGAATACATTCACAATTTCTAAAAGGGACCAACTTTTGGAATACTTAACCCAAGAATACAATCCTGGACCTTCAAGCAAAATTTAAAGTTTAGGGACCATACCAAACATTATATAGCTGTCAAAATTGGAAATAGAGCTAGAACATTGTCGTGGTTTGTCAATTGGCATCCCTAGGGTCATTTGTGTAATATGCTAAATGCAAATATACTAATATTTGTCATGCTTGAAAACTCAAGAGTAGCATCTATCACACTTTGCAATACATAACACTATACTCAACTTTAGACGTTTTAGCACAATTATCAATTCAATTTTAACTTACTCCTTATATCTATCCATTGAGGACAAAGTAATCAAATTGAAACATTGATTAAGAACCTACAATAATCACTTATGTTGAAGCATTTTTGTAGGTAATAAGGAATAAGTTCAACGGAGGAAATTGTTTTTGATTCCTTATGAGTCATTAAAAATTACATTTATTTTATGGCTAACTATTAAGGAAAAGTTACAAACTAAGAATATAATCAATATTGCACTCTCTTCATCTACCTATGCCTTATACAACAAGGAGATTGAGTCATACGATAGCTTATTCTTCACCAACCAATTCTTTGCAAGCTCCATGTAACATAAGTTGCATGACAAATCAAGAAAATAAATCATTCAATAGGCTGCCAAAGTCAATTACATCCATGAGGGTGATTTGATCATGATCAAATTTTCTTTGAGTCATATTGTTTAATCAATTTAGATGGAAAAGAATATAGGAATATTTAAAAGAGAAGCTAGAGAGGTGAACTCCATCTTCCATAGTGTATTTAGTTATTGAAAGAGTTTGTTTTTGTGAAGAACTTGCACAAATCTTTCAGCGATGGAATGGCATCTTGCTCCCCTTATTTGAATTGAATTCTATCCTCCTTCACATCTTGTACCACATCTTCATTATTAGATGCTAGGCCCCTATTAAGTATTGTATTTGCATTAGCCTTGTTACAAATCACCAACTAATGGTTTGAAGCTTGTAGAAATTTCTAAATCTAGGAAAAGTCTAGATATGTATTAAAAAATGGAAAAAGCTAGAAAGATCGCCCAAGTTGGCAACTTGGGCAATCTAGAGGTTTCCTTGCAACTTGTCCAAG
>JANKOE010000001.1:31419235-31435811 GCA_026284465.1 Erythroxylum citrifolium | reverse complement strand
ATCCACCCCGGTAGCGGTCGCGGGCCTCTTGAGGTGCGCGGGAAACCCACCCGGTACGCAAAGTTCGGGTCGCTACAACTTTAAAGTGTAGAACTTGACAAAATAATATTTACAAGCATGTACGCTCCAAAACAATCCAACACAAACCTTGAGAAAACAATCCAAAGCCATTGGTAATGGAAACGAGAAGGAATGAAACCAAAGAATCTGTGTTATATTCTCATTCTTGCCAAGTTCGAGAAAGCTAAAAACTGAAGCTGGCTTCTCTTCAAACACTCTAAGATCCATCATTATGTTCTTATCATTACTATGTCAGTTAGAAATTACCAGAACATGGATTCTCCACAGCAAGCTACTGAGGCTTCTAAGGGGGATCATGGGGGCATGTTATATTTAGGAATAAATTCTCACAACCAATCAGGATTAATGGTTTGAAAGGTGAAAAATAATGGAGTCAAAGTCTCGAGTTCTAGAAGGGTTGGGAAAGATTCTACGAGACTTGTCAAGGAAGAGGTTGATAGTAACGGGTATTTGGGTAATGAGTTATTGGATATGCTTAGTTGGCCATTATTTTTTCAAGTGGATAGTTACATGTCATAAAAAATAAGTTTCCTTTATCTATATCAATAAATTAGTAATATAACTAACGTTTTAGACTAACTGTTAAGATTTTAAAGATTTAAAAGTTTGAGAACTGGATTGAAAAATCTTAAAAGATTAGTCACTTTAAGAATGATTATCTTGTGAGTTTATCTTTAATACAATATACACATGCATCATGACCATCGTCACACAACCAAATTAAGAAGATTTCATCCTTAATCAATCTCTAAACCCTTTTCTCTGAACTATGACCAAGTCTTTTATGTCATAATTTGAATTTTTTCTTAAAATTCTTTTAATTTCTAATTTTTTTAACACTCATGGACAATTTACTAAGATACTTCAAATTCAAAATTAAAGTCCATCGATCAATAAAATTCATTAATGATAACATAATTAAGGGACAATAAAAAAATTTATTATTGAAAATCAAATAATATCCAATATCATCAAATCTGGATATTGAAACTAGACTAGACTAATTCTCATAAATGACATAAACATCACTTTGTTCAACATTACTATCACAACTAAAGTACAACTGCATATCTCCAATGACTCTACATCACTTTGGTGTCATTGCTCACAAACACATTAATATATATCTCCTTCATTTGATGTCCTTATGTTCTTTGGTACATATTGTAAGGTATGAGAAATATGAATTGAAGAATCACTATCTATTCACCAACTATTTAGTATTACATCTATTAACATAACTTATCATTAGGGTTACTTGATTTACTTTCTTTCATCTTCAAAAAATCCTATACTTACAATAATCTCTCTTTAAATGTTCTAACTTGTCATAAAATAATACTTAACTATATAACACTTAATAAATTTATTGAGGAGACCAAATCTAAAATAGAATACAAATGTAATCACACACACATGCACACACGCACACACGCACCCACCCACTGACCCCCCTCCCCACCCCACACACACATCTCTTCATTTGAGCCAATTTTCAAATAGAACACTAATTAATTCTAACAATAACATCACTTATGACTACATACATATGTTTAGGTTTATGGTTTTATACATAACGAAGACGTGTGCATTTACAATGGCATTATGATACTTTATTTTGCCTTTGCTTAAAGAAGCTTTCAAATTTAGTTATTGAATTTCCCTTAAAAATATTAGGATACCCCATGGCTTTAAATTGATCCTCAGTAGCTACATTAATAGGTTTGAGTTTTAAAACTAATGTGTGAAAAGCTAGCTAATAATATACTGTCGAGTGGCTTAATGTATGAAACTAATGGTTGCAGTTTACTACAATATTATCTTAAAAGTACTTAATAAAGGACCTTAGAATTCTTAATCCTACAAAAGTAGCGTTTAACAATAATAAGATATTATGACCTTCAAAATAAAGAAACAAAAAGGTTAGGAAAGTGAGTGAGAAATAAATAGGTAGTTTAGGAGGAGAGATATGTATAATTATAATAGTTTTTGTTAACTCCAAACCAGTTAATAAAATGGTAAATTAAATGGAAGAGAAAGAAATAGCTAGTTTGGAAGGAAAAAAAATGTTTTGTTAACTCTAAATTAGGTTTATAAAATGATTTATCAAATATTACAAATTTAAAGATTACTATTCTAATATTATTGATTAAACATAAAGTTTTAACCAAACTTTGATTCTTAAAAATACTATTAAATCAAACTTTACATATCTTGTGGACATTTAAATGTGATTAGAATTTATGATCGTGAAAGTGAAGATCCAAAATGTCACAACAAGAAATTGTATCTTTAGTGAAAGCAAAGTTGTCACTAAAAGTAGTAATATTGGTGACTACAATTAATAATGTCCAATGTTTAGAGTCGTGACCTCCTGTAACGAATACCTCCGTTAGTAATGAAATGATGACTATTTTAGAAAAATTGTCATAATTATGCAACACTTTTGTGACAAAAGTACTGACACTATAAACTGTGAAATGTGTAACAAAATTATATGAACATAGTAACTTTACATATTTATAACAAGTTTATTGACACAAAAAATATAAAATAGTAAAGAATAAAGTCGTAACAGTACTTCATTTTATTGTGACAACATCATCGTCGCTAAGATAATTGAAAATAATGACAAAATATTTGTCACTCGTGCTCTTTTTATCAATGTCCATTACTTCTTGGTTACTAATACTTCTTCGTCAGAAGTATAAAAGTTATATGTTACAATAATGTTGTCATTAAATAAAGATTATATGTTACACTAAATTTATCATAAATGTGTTTGTGTTTGTCACAAATAATATTATTAAATTTAACAATTTAGTTGCTTAATCGATAAAATTTTTTGCATTAGTGACCATAAAATAAAAGTTTTCACAAATGATACAGATTTTTAGTGCCAAGATATTGTCACACAAGCAAAAAAAAAGTATATATAAACATATATAAAATCATCAAAATGTATAAAATTCTAATTTCCAATACATAAAATTGGAAAATTTAATTTGCCTAAGTTGCATTTGCAAATGTGTTAAATGATTCTTAAATATGAATCATATTTACTAACAAAAGAGAACAAAACAAGAACTTTAAGATCAAAAGATTGTACATACATTGATCACACAAAAAATCTACAATATGAAGATCAAATTACATCAAAACTACAGCTCTGCTTTTGGCTGAACTCTTTGTTGTTTTTCATGAAGCAATCAACTAACAAGTAGCATGAATGAAAGTGTCTACTTTGCATGGAATAGTTAGTCCTCCCGTTATTGAATGATCGAACCCATTTTCTTCATCTGCTTGTTTGAGCAAGTCCATGAAGGAAGGATGGTTCAGGCACGAGATTGGCACTATAAATCTCTTCTTCTGGAGTTGTCCTCCATGTATTGGTCACAACAATCTCATCACTCTGATTATATAGTTGTGAACTGCTGTGTGAGGTTTTGGAAGCTGTGATTTTGCATAGGAATGAAAACTAGTTAGTGTATATGTATTTATAGCAATTTAATGCAGTAAGGAATGCCAAACTTTTACTCTATGGTGAGGTAATAAATGCGCTCGTTTTAGAAGTTTGGGATATGAAATTTTTTTGAAAGGACCCACTTTATTAACGATGGTCACATGGCTTTGCTCATTCTTGGAGATATAATTAACACTGCAGTTGCCCCAATCTGATGGCCGGACACTAGAAACTATACTAAGCAAGAAGTTGATGTAGTAAGCATCCAAATACAAAACCCTGATATATAAGAGTAGACACGGCTAGCGTTACCATCAACTGAAGCGGGTTTGGGAATCGAGGGTTGTGATTCTACCACCTTTGGGCTTGGTGGGTACATGTCATAGTTTAATCTCATTGTATGTAGCTATCCTTATAGCCAAAATGATATTGTTCAATATAGTGAAATTCAATTCCAGTAAGAGAAAACCCATAATGGCATTAAAAATAAGATTTCTATGCATTTGAAAATACATTTCATTCTTTTTCATGTTGCATTCTCACGTGCAAAAGTTCTATTAGTCCGCTTTTGTTAAAAATGTTCTTAGTACACATTCTGTAAAATATATCTTAGCTTCAAATCCACAGCTGAGTGATAAGTCATGATCATAGCCAAACACATGACTTGTAACACACTAGTTAGGAAGTTCCATCGGAATCATTAGCCATGTTTAGCAATCAGTTGATTGTATTAGCTGTTAGCTGATAACTTATTATATTAGCTGATTTGACCAGCGGATTGCATTAGTTGTTTATTAGAGATGTTTGGTAAAATTAGTTGTTTAGTATAATTAGTTGTTTATGTGTAAAGTGACTTAGGAACATGATTTTAAAAAAAATTATAAGGGTATGAATATTATATATCTTAATATTCCATTGAATATTCTTATAAGAATTGAAATTTTAGAGAAGTTATGTTCACCTGTACTATTTCATCATATATGCAAAATTTATACAACTCTTTCTATTTTCATTTTCATTTAAGGACAATATTTTATTTTTAACCTATAATTGCATAAAGGGTAAAACTGACTTTTAATACTTAAATTTTTTTGCTAATTAATGAAAACGCTCCTACATAGGAACGTTTTCATCAATGACTATTTATGTTAAATCAGCTATTGGAAGTGCTACTCACCAAACAACTTTCATAGTTGTTTGAAAAGTCAAATAGCTGATGACAACCAATCAGCTAAAAAAATAGTTGATTGGTTGTCTACTAAAAGAGGTCATTATTTCTTAACATGTACCGTAATTTAGTGCGAAAAAAAGATTTTAAAGAAGAATTTCATTATCGAAAGTATGAAATTATGTAGGATTTAACTATATGAACTTAATGGACCAAGTACTTTTCTTCTTGGCTAATTGATTAAAGGACTCAAGCTTGAACTGCCTGAGATGGAATTAAAGGAAATATTAACTGAATTATAGTCCATTTGCATCTGATGAGAAAGTAATTTTGTAAGTACGCACATGCACAAGTCATTCACCTGAAAGCACGCCAAGAACTGAGGCAGTAAGTACTAATGGAGATAAAAGGATGATCCCATCTTCTCTATTCAACAGGTTCTTCAATCGATGCCAAAAATATGGAGCAACCAAAACCATACAGCATTTGCTAGAGCCACTTTTGGGGGGCATTGCAGTCTCCACAAGCACATGCCTTGAGAACTAAACCGTGACGACCGAATCCTCAAGTTGGTGACCCTTTATTATTTTACGTACAAATGAAACGGAATTGACTCTAACGTCAGGATTTATCAATTTAGTTAGAAGATAGGATAAGACTGTACATGATCGTGCATGTTAGCGAGCATTAGTCCAGCGATTCATGTTATTCATGTAACGACAGAAAAAGAAAGACAGACCTTGGTAGTTTGTGCAGGATGCATAAAAATCAATCAAGTTGAGCCAGTATTATCACATACTGACGGTAAAACGTACCAGAAAGACCACTGCAATATTAATTACCAACAGATTTACAGATTAAATGGAGATTGAATCTGTCACAGAGTGCATATGTAACTCAGCAAAACTGATGAGACAGGCTTCTTGATTTCTTAATTGTGGACACCACTTTCCTTCTTTAGAAGAGGGATGTCATCAAGTTGCAAACTTTGATCACTCTCGTAGTGCTGTCAAACACGATAACAACTCTAACAACTCTAACAAATCAAGGTTAATGAAACAGACAATGAAGCAGACAAAGCTTTATGACAACCCAGTGTCTGATCTGTACTAGCTTCAAATTAGATTTACGAGCAACTCAAAGCTGAAGTTAAGCTAACGAAGTACTCTTCGCTGCAAGGTAATGTGAGACCACCCATGGGATAATCGAATCCGAACTCCTCTTCAGCACGATTTAACAGGACGTGAAACAAAGGATGATTCAAGTAAGATATGGGAATAATGAACCTTTTTCTGTAGCCTTCTCCTACATAGACTGCAATATGACCTTTTGGGACGTTTGATGTTGCCAGAACACTTGCTATTCTCGCAGAAAGTGTTCTTTGGAGCTTTTGCTTTGCATTTGGTATGCCCATCAATTGGATACCCATCTTATGATATTCAAAGTATACTTTTTTTCTTGTTTCCACAATTGGTTGGGCCCGAAAAGGTTGATGAAGATAGAGATGTGTTCAGGTTTCAGGTAAAGCTTTTACTGCTTCAAGAATATGGTGAGTTGGTCGAAATGACCACTCAGCATGTACCTTATATAGGGAGATGTCAAAGGCTAAACAAAAATTAAGTAGATAAATATATAGTGAGAGCTCACTGAAAAATATTATGAAACACATCAGGTGAAAGGCTTTGTGAAGTTTCACATGGCTTGCTTTGTTTCTTATTAGACACCAAGGTCCTACCTCCGTATAGCAGCCAAGGTGGGGCACTATAATAGAGCAAATGACTTTGTGATGCTTTACTAAGACATGCTTTTGGCCGTTTAGACTAGTCTACATCAGGATAGATGAATTCGGTTATTTCCTCTGAAGCATTGAACTTAGACTTGTGTTACCATCAGGTGGTATTTTTTCAGACAACTAGCCAAGCAATCCTTCTGAGAATACTCCAATAACTGTAGGGCCCCGCCATTTTTTTTGCTCCAGTAGAGGTCTCAGTGTGCATGTTATAGATGCTAGAGCAGCTAAATGATTAGCTTACAATTGGACAGGCTCATGACCTCAATTCAGAGGTAGAGATCTTTTCCTGTTTACTTTTTCAGTTAACTTGGGCAGTCGTATGTGCAGTATAATAACTTCCTGGCTTTTACTTGTTCACGAAATTATCAGTACCTGGTAGATTTAATCATTGTCTATTTTTCCCCATCACAGATATCAGCAAGGTTTTATGAAGTTCTTCCAAGAAAACGCATGCTTTATGCATTGTTCAATGGATATGATATCTCCCATCTTCTCTAATGTACATATATTTATTTTAATCGCTAATAATATAAGTAAAGACTTTGACTTGAAAACTTAAGGCAGACGTGTTGAAATCCAGTCTGAATTAATTTGTGAGCCAACTGCTAAATAGAACAAAGTTGGCTGCCATGTATAAGTCCAACCAGAGGAAAAGAATATGGAAGTCGAAGACTTTGACGAGTAATTTGTTTTCAATGAATCCAACATTTATAAACAATGTTATAAGTACTTAAAGAGAAGAAAGTAAGATCAAGTACATGTCCTAGAAAACAGATAGACCAAGGCCAGTAGGATAGGAAACACTGCAAGGACATGGTCTTAACTGTCTAGTTCTATGACTGAGTTTTATCAGATGTGCAGAGAAAATGACTTCTCATAGATATAATTGGGTAACAATGACGATACGTACAAGGAATCCTTCAAATGTCTTTATCTACTGCTAAGAAAGGTTTCGAAGTAGCCATTGGTATGCGTGTTTGAGTTTCAATTGTTGCCAAGTTATGCATGAATCTTCCAGTCTGTCAGTAGTAAGGACCACAGTTGCTGTTTCTTTATCCAAGGTGGGTTGTCCTATTTTTGGGGGAAAGGAGTCTGTTCAGCAGAATTTCTCTTGCTCTTCTGTAAAGGGACGTTTTGAATAGATGTCTCGTCCAGAAACAAAGTCATTTTCGCAATATAGCAAGTCAGGTGAATCTGTTTCCAAGAAGTTGTAAGTACCTCGTCTTTATTCTATCACGTATCGGATTGAAATATTGAATCTTATCCAAAGTTGTCATTTGGTATTAAAGAGGAGTGGGGTATTTCCATTCTCTACTTCATGATCGATTTAAGTCGTCAATTTTTAGAAAAACAGATGAAGAAAAGAATCCGTTATGCTTGTCAATTGACTATGTTTATGTGTGTTTGTCATAGACCAACACACACGAACTTAAAAATTTGGTCCATGATGTTCTGTGAATTATAACCTCGTAACTGATCCAGACTGGACAAATATTTGGCAGAGCCAGAGTCATGTGCTTACTAAGTTTTGTGACTCTTGTCAATCAAGGGTCCATTGTGATACTTTAGAAGAACAGCATATGCTGGGTTAGTTTGATGCTTTTGTGCATCATATCAGTATCTTCACATAATTTTATGACCAAATTCACCAGATCGTCAACAACTCGCACATTGATGCCGTTACCTTTTCAGGATTGAGAGTGACGTGTTATCTTGGAAACGCATGAACAAATTGGTTGGTACAATGGTGCTTACCGTAGTCTGTCTTCCACCCAAGTGGCGTTATAGTAGTACAGTCATATATCAACATACTGTATAGACCGTGAAAGATTGCTAATAATGCAGCTAGGCCACCTCTAAGGCACTCTACATATGCCTTCAACAGGCAACTTGACAAATTTTAACCAAGAGAGTTACGAGTTCTTCGTTTATCCAAATAGTAGTCATCTTGATGGGGAAGCTGCAGAGCTTAGTCAAAATAAGGATTTTAAATCCTGATATTCTCTTTGTAGAAGTAGACCAATTTAGTTGTTTTCTGTCAATCTCATGTTGATGTAGTCATCTTGAGGCAATCTAAAAATCAGTCTAAAATCTTTCTTCAGGATTTTGATGACTACGTTCTCCTCTCCAAGTTCATCTCGTTATATGGTTAATCCTTATCAAACCTCCTTTACTGAAATAGGATCTTAATATCAGATTACTGGGGAACAAAGTCACATGCTCTTTTATGTTTTCAGTCCACCGAGCACCTCTTCAAAATAGGGCCATGTTTCATTCAACCACCAATTCCCACCAAGGTCTGAAGTCATATCTCTGTCTTTTGTTCGGTGGATTGATAGCACACATTCTAAAACTAATCTCTTACTCAAGTAGTCATCCGAACTTGGTAGTTGGTACATAATTAGGAAAGCAGAGTGTCCTAATAATTTCAAATGGAGCAGTAATGGTCCGAAGAAAAATTAGAGCATGCAATCTATCAAAATCCTTACTTTTTCTGTTAGTATGGAATATATATTTAGAAGTACGTACGTCTTCAAACAAACCCTTTAGTAGTTGCATTTCACCACTTGATCCATTTGACAGTATATACAGACCATTTTTCTGTGCATGTAACGTCCATGATCCAAAAGAGTTCTAAAGATTTTTTACTTTCTTAGAATATTGAAAAGAGCTCAAGTCATGGGGCTAACTTTGCATGGGATTACATTTAGTCTGAGGCATTATTTCCTCTACCATGAAAAATTATGATGTGCGAGAAGGCGATTTTGGTATTTATGTTGGAGGGAGGAGATTTGTAGTTCTAATCTCATGTTTGAAACACCCTCTTTCATTGAATCAGTCTGAAGAAGAGCTCGGTTTTGTTCATCCAGTCTTACTATACCATACTGCAAACGATCGACCTTTCTTGGATATTACAAGAAGCTCATTATAGTACTTATAAGGAATGATACCTAGTATAATTTGTCAGGAAAAGCCTTAGCTTTCTGAGTTTACAATGTCAACTACTAATTTTCGTAAAGGGCAGTCACAAATTAGGATGCCGACCCTCCTGTAAATTAAAACTGAAGAGAGCTTCCCTGGTCAAGATTTCTCTTCTTTATTTGCTTCGGTATTAGCTTTGTTTTGTATAATATTGCTATTATTTTATTCTCTGTAATGCGCGTTCACCTATCAGAATAAAAATTCCACATGAAAATATGCAGTAAAGAAATAACACAAGATCATATGCATAATTAGCGTTCATGAATTTGCATGAAACGTGAAAGTAATTATTCTCTCAAATCTGATTCATTTTTGTTTTGATAGGATACAAATTCATGAGAAAATAATATGAATTTTCGATTTCTAAGAGGACTGATGAGCTTTGTGAGTAATATTTTTTTGGTGAACTTTACAATGAATTGAAAAATACAATGAATTGAACTTTACAATTGAACTTTTATAACATCATGACAAATTACTTTCTCTAAGCTGTCCATTAGATTTTTATATCTTTATTTATGATTTTTGAAATATTTTCATATATTATATTTCATCTTTTTGTATATGGTTATTTTACGCAATGAAAAAATAATAATAACATTCAAATATGAAATTCAACTTTGCTACTTTTCCTTGCTTTTTATTTTTCAGCTTTAATTTTACAATTATAATGAATATTAGAGAGCAAAACACCAGAAGAGTTAAAAACATTAACATGCATGATATCTAAGGATCTTAAGGAGTTGTATGAGAGAAAGTAAGTTAGAATATCCTTTTTTCTCAAAAAAATCCAATACTTCCAAATCTATATCATGGAAATGGCTTTAGCAAGCTTCTCCACATGGATACCCCTATTATTTAATGGAGAAAACTATATTATTTAGGCAATTAAAATGAATCCTTATTTAGGAGCCTTTGATTTCTAGAATGTGGTTGAGATTCACCTCAGTTATACACAATCTAATAGTAAATCAATCAAAGAATCATACTGAGTAAAATCAAAGAGGTACGTATAAAGTTTTGTCTACCATACACGCTTAAAGTTTTAGAGGCAATCTTTATAAAGGGTTATGGCTTGCAAGATTGGCAAAGAGGCTTGGAATAAGATCAACCAGGAGTTTAAGGACCTAAAAAGACAAATCAACTTCAAGTTCTTAAAAGAAAGGAGAATTTGAATTATTCAAGATGGTTTTGTTTGAAACTAATAAAGAGTTCATAAACAAACTTATGGAAGTTATATATCAAATTAGGCTACTTAGGAAAGTTTTGGAGGAAAAACGAATAATTGGTTAAGTCCTCATTACTATTTCTAAGAGGTTTGAGGTTAAGATCTTATCTTTGGAAGAGTTCAAAGGCATGACAGAAATCAGCTTGATTGAACTCGTAAAAAGGAGAGTGCTAAGGTTGGAAAAACATAGTAAAGGATCTTTTAAGGTTACTCTAAATGTAACCAAGAAAATAAATCACTCCTAAGTATTGCAAGTTTAGGCCTAATGTAGAGTGTAGGGATTGTAACCTAATAGGCACATTGAAAATTTGTACAAAAGTAAAATAAAAGAGACAACAGAACATGCTATGGTAGTAGAGAAAGAGATATGACAGCTAAAGAAACATGTTTCACTACTTTTTTTCTTAATTGCTTGTACCATTAGGTATTCTATGGATTTTGGGTTTACATGTCACATGGGATATGATATGATAGCTAAAGAAACATGTTTCACTACTTTTGTTTTATTTGCTTGTACCAGTAAGTATTCTATGGATTTTGGGTTTACATGTCACATGGCATATGATGAGTCTCTTTTCAAAGTCTTAGACAAGAACTTCCAAAGCAAAAAGTGAGATTAGTTAATAGTTCTCTCTTGGAGGTGAAAGGAAAAGGATATATTATTAATTATAAAAACTTTAACAAATATCAAGCTAATAACTTCTTTACTTTTAGTGTTTGAACTTGATCAAAATCTACTCAATGTTGGTCGATTGATTGAAATGTTAAGGATATGTTGTGATCTTTTCTAAAGATGAATGTGTGATAATTAACTCTAAAGGAGATGAAATGATGAAAATTTGCATTCAGAGAAAGCTTTTTCCAATTGATTGGAATTTTACGGCTAAGATTATTAGAGAAAATAATTCCTTAAATTCTACCAAAGTTACTGATATATTCTTTCCAAGCTATATAGTAAAGATCAACTTGGCAAGTTTATTACCATTCTTATAATACATTCTAATGAAGGTAAGTATTGTTCCTACGAAGATAATATGTATTAATAATTACTATCTTTCTATTATCTAATATAATAAAACGAATGATTGATTTAAAAGAATGATAAACTAAACTAAAATTACTAATATAAAATAACAAATCAAACTAATAAATAAAAAATAAAGCATTAGTAGAATCTCTCTAAATATTTTTATACTTAAATTTATCTTGATTTAATTATTGACTCTAGTTTTTAGATAAGTGGAAAATTTAAAGTTATAACCATATTTTTTTCTTAAGAAATATGACCTCTTTTTTTAAATTGATTGATTAAAATAATTTTCTAATAAAAATTTAAGAATGCATTAACTTATTGTATAAATTCTTTTGTCAGGTTTGAATCTAACTCGAAAGATTTATGTTATCTTATTTCTAAAATTATATCTTATTATTCACGCCATAGACTATTTATACATATGATTTCTCAATCCTTATATATAAAATTTGAAATTGAATCAAAATGCTAACAATTTTTAATTCAAGAGAAGAAGTAATAATGAATAATTCATAAGGAAACTTAGGTCGTTTATTAAATTAAAGAATCAACCCAACTAAATAGTTATAAGATCTTTAAAGATGATTAGTTTAAATATTAACTCCATTTTATTATTATGATTATTAATTTTAACTTAAAGTTTATCTTATCTTTTGTATTCAAATGATCCTTGGTTAATCTAAAGCTTAAAAACAACTAAACACAATAAAATAAGGAGCAGTTAGAAAGATAAAGCTAACAATGTTGTTTATGAAGATTAAACGTAGGCACATTTAGTGAAAAATATAACTTCCAGATTTCGAATTTGCAAGAAAATGTCTAAAAAAGTTATTTGAACCTTATCTTGAACAAGTCTAGATGGCAATAAGAGAAGTTACGATTTATAGGAGCCAAAGATTCACAACGAAAGGATCTTAACATCAATAACACATGGGATTAAAGTGGCTATAAATAGGATCAAATTGAAGGAGGTTATTTTGTTCCAATTTTTTTCCATCTACATATTCTAAATTTTGATGAAGTTCTCTTTTTCTTTATTTGGTAGGCGTTAGAGTAAATTTTCTTTATTAGAAGTTAGTAGTAGTTATAACTATTTTTAGATAAATCTTGATATTGGATTAAGGAGTTGAATCCTTTAGAACTTTGAAGATTAAGAGGTAACTAGGTCTTATTGCTAATTGTTTCATTCATTTGTATATTGAATTTTTTCAACTATTTTACTTTTATAATTATTTTTATTGATTTCGAATATGCTCAATTAGCTTATTGATTGAAATGATCTTTTGCTAGATTAAATATTGAATACGCAAAATTTTAATTCCTTTAGAAATTATGATTTTTTAGTTTGCTACGTCAAAAGCTATTATCTTTTAGGAAAAATATTCAACTAGATTAAATGCAACCATGAATATTGTGTTATCTTGCTTCGATGGTCTTTCTCTTCTTAAAGCTACTGTTTAATTAATTTTTGGATCATATCTAAGGTTATTAAACAATATGGGTTAATTGAATTATTTTTTTTATTGACTAATCTTAAGGAAAGATAAGTATTTGATATCATATCAAATATATGAATAATTAAATAATTATGTTTTATTGATGATTAATCGTAATTCCAATGTTGAAAGTAATTGTAAATCAAAGTTTCTTTTATTAATAATTCTCTTTTCATTATCAATCCGACCCCCATTTCCTTAAAATCTCTTTCTTAACAATTAATGAACTAGAATTGTTCATGAGATCAATTCCTACTTCCTTATACTATTTGTGTTTTATTGCAGGAATTTAGGATTTAATTTAGGTGCAAATGACATCATCACTAAATTTTGGTGTCATTGTGAAGGAATTCCTAGTTTGTATATTCCTTATAAGATCTTCAAAGAAAACTTATTTAGATTAAAATCTAAAGATTGAAAAGACTATGAAAAAGATAAAGAAAGAAACAAAAATTTAGAAGCAACACAACATTGCAATTAATGAAACAACATAAAAATGACAAGTAATCAAATGCTATGAGAACTCACTGAACCAGATTTAAACCAACAATCTCACTGCTTAAATTTTCCTAGTTTAGATGTAAATGCTACTTTTGAATTACAATCTAGTTTAATTCATTTATTGTCAACTTTTTATAGTAATGCATATGAGGATCTATACAAGCATCTTTAGGAGTTCCATATAGCATGTAATGGAATGAATCCCAATGATGTCACCAAAGATTAAAACAAATTGTAGGCATTCCCATTATCCTTGGAAGACAATGCCTAGGATAGGTTTTATTACTTGCCACCTATTAATATTACAACTTGGAATGAAATGGAAAAGCAATTTCTAGAAAAATTCTTTCTAGCTGCAAGGTCAGCTAGTATTAGAAAGGAGATTTACATAATTAGACAACATAATGGTGAAACTTTGTGTGAGTATTGGGAACATTTTAAGAAGCTGTGTGTAAGTTGTCCATATCACAAAATTAGCGACCAACTCCTTATTCAATTTGTCTATGAAGGTCAACTACCAATTGATATAAATATGATTATATTGTTAGCGTAGGAGTGTTAGAAGACAAAACACCTAACGCAACTCGTACTTTAATCCTAATATGGCATCTAACTTGTAACAATTCAAAATTAGACTATAGCACTTACTACAATGTGTAAATAAGGTAATCGTTTCTTCCTTTGAAAGACAACTAGATGAACTAACTTCTTTTGTTCATCAATTGGCTATAGGAAAAATGAAACAGTAAAAGCTTATACAATATGATCAATAGTAGGACTCTATGTAATATGATCAATAGTGGGACTCCCATTTGGTATGTGTCCAACGTTACAAGAAGATTTGGTAGAATAAGCAAATGTAGAAAGATCATTCAAAATTTTGATATGGTAATACACCAGTAAATCAACCAACAACCGATTTTCAATAGTACATGTAAACCCCATCCTTTTAGGTAACTACAACAAGCTCAAACATTTGATTTAAGTATGTCTCTTGAAGATATTGTTAAAACCTTAGCTATTAATATTGTTAAATTTCAATAAGAGACTGGAACTAGTGTTCAAAAATTGGAAAGTTAGATAGGTCAAATGGTTACTGTAATTAACTATTTAGAGATGCATAATTCTGGTAAACTTCCATCTCAAACAGTTTCTAAAAGAAGACACTTATGCAGTGATATTGAGAAGTAAAAAGGAATTAGTGCTTCCAAAGAAAACACCACCTACTTCATTACAAAATGAAAAGGAAGAGGCAGAAAAGACTTTTAAGGAACTATAAGGTAAAAATCCTCCTTCAATTGGATATAAATATATTCCTCCTTTTCCAGAAGCTTTAGTGGATAATTGGAAATATGAGCATAATGTGGGCCTATTTGAAACTTTCAAAAAATGCAAGGTGAATATCCCACTTTTTGATGTTATTAAACAAGTTCTTCATTTTGATAAATTAAATAGTTGTGCACAGTGAAAAGAAGTAACATATTAAGAAATGTGAAAAGATTAAGGTAAGATAAAGCGCTTTGGTAATTATTCCAAAAAACCTTCTTGAGTAATGTAAGTGTAACGCCCCATATTACGAGTTAGGATATTATGAAAATTTAGTACGTTTTATGATTTGCATATTTGCATATTTGCTTATTTGTGCATAAGCATTTTGGCATGCATTCATGATATTTTCCGGGTAAATTGGTTTATAACTGAAAATTTTGGATTTATTTGGAATGTATTATATATGATTTGGCAATTTTTGTACATTTCGAGTATTTTAGAAATTTATTTTGGTGAATTATTTTTTAGTTGAAAATTTATTTGGAGAGTCATATTATTATTTCAGAATTTTAGGTGAATTTTAGGAATTTTCGGAAAAATTTAGGTGTTTTTAGATTAAAAATAAATAAATAAATAAAACTAAAATAATGGACCAAGTATACAGTGACATGTGGCAGCCTTTATACGAGACATTTAGCTAATTGAATGTGACACGTATATGATACTTGTCTTTCATGCAAAAAAAAACCCCACGTTATCACATACTTTAGTTTGAAGATAATAAAAAGCCTTCGGAAGTTGTTGCTTTGTTCTTCACCGAAAACAATCTATGCTTCTCACTCTCACTGTTGGAATTTTCTGAAACAAGTAAGTAATTGAATGATATTTTATAGGTGTAAGTATAGCATGCATGCATGGGTTTAAACGTGAGGCTACGAGGATTCTGTAAGTAGATTAAGACAAATGTGTTCTGTTTTGGTTTAAAAGAAAATATCTATATATATATATAAATATGCAGTAACGTTGTAGTAAAGATGACATGCTCTGTTTGTTTTTATATATGTGTTAATGTTTGAGGAATGTTAGGGATGGATTTATATGAGGTTAAAGCTTAAGAAAACATAGAACATAATGAGATGTAAAGGTTTATAGAGAAAAATGATAGATACCGTGGGCTGTTGTGATTTTTGAAAGTTACCGTAGAGAGAGTAGTGAGAGAAAGCGGATGGGAGATTTCGGTTTTGATAATAAATATCATATAAGCTTGCATCTGAGTTGTTTTGGGATTGTACTGGAGTAGAAGGGCAGAATTTATAAGTAGGAATGAATAAATCAGTAGTGAAAGAAAGCAAATCGCGATCGCGATGAAGAAGGCTGCAACTTCGGTGATGAAGAAGCAAATCGCGATCGCGAGATGGTCGCTTCTCTCTAAGACTCGCGATCACGACACTACAAGAAAAATTAGTTTCAGTAACTATTATTAATAGTTGCTAAAAATAAGAAAATGGTCGTTAAAAGTTATAGCAACCAAAATCGGGTTGGTCACAGGTGGTTACAACAGGG
>JANKOE010000001.1:31340094-31353685 GCA_026284465.1 Erythroxylum citrifolium | reverse complement strand
AATACTAATATGATATAGCTCGCTACATCATTCATATTAATAAAAAATTTAACGTTGGATTATTATTATTATTATTATTATTAGTATTGTTGTTGTTGTTGTTATTATTATTATTATATGTTCTATGTTTTTTATTAGAATTATAAACTTAATTTTTATAGAATTAAATATCTAAAATATAAATTCTTGTAAGAATATTCAATGAAATATTAAAATATATAATATTCATACTCTTATTTTTTTTTAAAGTCACGTCCTTATAAGTCATTTTACATATAAACAGCTAATATTAAACAACTAATTTTACCAAACATCAAATGACAAACAGTTAATACAATCCGCTAGTTAAATCAGCTATCTATCGGCTAACAATTAGTGCAATCAGCTAATTGTCAAAAAGGGCCCTTACCTCGTAATTGATCAACATGTCATATATAAGTCGCCATATTTTGCTCCTGTTAATGCTTGTCAAAGGTTATCATCAATAATGATCATGATTGGTTGGTGGTGATCTTTACAGACTGTTGTGAAACTACTTCCACAAAAGGATGTTTATATTGTGGGTTGGTCAATATAGGTAACTTTTACGCGTGAAAGGAGCTAGGTTTAAATAATTGAGAGACATTGAACTTTTAAGGATTTATAATTAATTCAGTAAGTTGAGAGAACTCAATAAATAGTGCAGAGAGGAGTATGCCAAAAGTACTAACTCGTATAGAATCTACATCTATTTATAATAGAGTTTAGTCATTTTAGTAATTGAATTGAATTATAATCATAATTTTATAATCTATATTAATTAGAATTACAATTAACTCTAATTAAATATTAATTAGTTTTCAATAAGATTCAATAGTTAATATTGATCATTATTTATCAAATATCTTATATTTGGCCCTATTATTTTTTAAAGTTTATTATTAAGTCCAACTTGATTACATTTTATTTTCTCTTTGCACTTGTTCTATGCATATAACTCATTAAATTCTTAAATATATTGACAATGAACATAAATTGAAATTCTTAAATATATTAACGATGAACATAAATTGAAATTAAAGGAACTGAATTTATCTTTAACCCTAATCGAACAATTTATATCTATACATTAGCATTAATGTCTACTAATACATCGTGATCACCAAATATTAGAAATGTCAAAGATATTTTAACGAATCTTTCTTTGTATGATTTTTTTATATATAATTCAATCCTTTTATCATACAATATTTCAATATAATATCTGCTTTATTTTAGTCCAATTATACTAATTCTCTAGCATTAATAATATAATCTTTTAATGTTTATTTGAAAAATATTTTTCATGTTATTCTGCTTTGACTAAAGATTTATCAGATTAATACTAATTGAGAATATATAATTGAACATTTTTCTTGATTACTTTAAAGTGCCAAATCTTTTTTATGTTTTCTCTAATGATTACTAATAATCAAACTATCAAACAATTCTTACATGAGATATTTTGCAGATCTTAAATCAAAGAAACATTTATACAATAATCACAATGAACATCTTTATAGACAAATTAGTATTGTCCCATATGAAATTCTCCTAACATGTCAGTTCAGTAAACTTCTTCTCTAATAAATACTGTATATTTGTTCAAGTATTTTCACACTTTAATTTATGAAAAAGACTACTTTTATAAAAAGAGATATAGCACATGCTAATTGTATACTCTATTAATGTTAACTTTAATAGTGCAACGATTAGGAATAATTTAGGGATAATAGATAAATATAATATAAATCTCGTAATTACGCTATAGTCATTATTTTATTCGTAAATATAATTAATTAATAGCTTTTATCTTGTGAGGAAGTAAATTTATTAAACAAATACATATGAGATAAAAAACAACTTTAATTTATAAACCAACACATTCTACCCTTAAATCAAAGTAAACTTTATAATTCGTCTTCGAGACCCCTATTGCATTCATTAGATCTTGCATCTGTTGCCCCCACGGAATTCATTGTTGAATCTAACTGCCGAGCATCATAGCATGGTGATTGATGACTCGAGTCTTCATATTGATTGATCCGAGCATTGCTCATGCTCCAAGCATCCAACCTTGAAACTACCACAGTCTTTGTTCCATTATTAAATACATACAAGTGAGCTCCTTCATGGACGGCCAAAGTAGGATAAACTCTAGTAGTAATACTAGTCCTCCCTTCCCCAGCAAAGCTCTCAACAATGGAGTGATCTATCTGCTTACATTGCACAAGCAAGTTGCATCACAATTCAAACCTGAATGAGCTGCAAATACACTTCACCAACTTACCAAGCTTCTTAGTGAAATCTTTTCACGTCGAGGATCTATTTTTACCAGAGCACCAAATGTTGTCTTGTCAACTCCATCCCTCAGAGAAGACCTAGTGGAAGTTTTGAATATTTGAAGCAGAAGGTTTGTGCTATATTTTTACTTGAAAAAAAGAAAAATAAAAATAAGATACATGTATACCTGCTCTGATCACTGCACATTAGTACTGTATATCCATTTTTGCCTCTAAAGATCCGAAAGAAAATTGCAGTTTTCTCAGTCAAGTCCTTTGCCGCTAAAACTAACAAACCAAATGGGCCAAATCTGCCCTTCACTGATGCATTCGCATTAGAACAGAGAAGTTCAGGATCTAGTATAGTATCCTTCAAGAACTCTGCAGTTTCCAGTTCTGGTAAATCAAACACAATCTCTACATCTGCCTTTTAAGAAATTAGAAAAAATATGGTCATGCAAAAACTTCATTACGGCATGTACTCTGGAATATGGGGAATTATCTGTTCACCTGTGAAGCAGTGATGCCATTAACTTCAAGAACTAATTCACTCTCGAGCTTCCTGTGCGCGATACTCACTTTGTTGCCACGAAGTTCGTTGATTTCTTCGACTGGCCACTGCATCAGTTGCGTTCCGCTGCTATCAAGCCAAATTTGCCTAGGAATGGACTGCAAAAACACATTATTTTTATTGGAAATTCACAAGTAGGGTTGGATGAAGTGATTCATATAGAAAGATAGGGCCAAGCATCACCTTAAGGATTTGGAATGAAATGTTGTTTATGGGTTACCTTGTACTTGGTCCAAATTAATGTAGACACCTTTTGGGAAATGTAAATGAGCTAAGTCAAGTATTCAACTGAAATTCAACTCACCTGCAACCCCGACCAACCTTTCCTGATGTCGTCTTCTGAGCTGTCAGACTCATTTACCCATGCCCACAATATTCTCCTCCTGTTGACACTGTCAAAGAATGTCTTTGAAGCATAAAATTTTCCATAGTCATACCTCAGATCCACAGTTGTACCTGTGAAGTTAGTGTCAGGAATATACTTGTCCATTTCAGGGACATAAGTTCCTACGATGTAATAGTCGTGGGAATTAAAGCCTGCCTTCATAACGTGCTTAATGTTTGGATTCAGGATTGAGTTATCCACTCCTTCAGAACTGTTAATAAGGACAGGATAAAAGTCAGGACACTCCCACATCCCAGTCTTATCTGTTGAATAAAGTGGGCTTTCAGACTTTGTCCAAGAAAAGAAATCTTTGCTCCGATATAGAATTGCCATGCCTTGGTTGTTGCTCCAACTCCCAACAATCACTCTCCATTTTCCATCAAGTCCCTGCCAAGCTGTTGTTGGATCCCTGAAATTATGGCCATCGACGCCTTGAGGTGGAGTCATAACAGGGTTCTGTGAGAATTTTATCCATTCAGTAAGTAATGGGTCAGAAAGATTCTTTGGCATTGCCAGATTCTGGACTTGACGATTATCAGCATCAATCCCGGTGTATAAAATGACAGGTCTACTCTCTGGAAGGATTGTAATTGAACCAGACCAACAACTGTTGATGTCAAAGGGTTCTGTAGGGCAAAGGGCATGACGGAGATGCATCCAATTGATGAGATCGCATGATACAGAATGTGCCCAGACCATTTTATCACCAAACACTGCACCTTTTGGATTATATTGGTAAAACAAATGATAAATTCCTTTGTATAACATTGGTCCTGCAACAGATAGATCGGTATCATATTTTTCTCTCGCTAAAAAACCCAAACATAACCAGGCCTAAGTATTAAACTTCAGTTTGTACTAGATCATGAAACACCCATTAGTTGAATGGCGATACCAGGACGTGGAATCGGAATTATAAACCAAGTGTACAGTTTGTAGTAGATGGAACACTACAATTTCAAGGAAAATTTGACATTTCATGATCAACATAATAGAAGAATCTTTCGTTCAATTTCAACCTTGTTCAAAGATAAAGCAGATTGATATGGACTAGTGGTGCATGATTAAGTTGAAAAAGAGAGGAAGTGATGTTTATGAATTGATGTACTCACCGTTAGGATCTGCATCGCCAAAGAAAACGATCAGCCACCAGAACATGCAGGATCACAAAAACAGAAAGAGATCAAGAGGTTCTTTAAAGAGTGTTTTTATGTATAGGAACAAAAACGACAATCCCAAACAAATATACCATTCAGCCAGTTCTGAGGAGACTGGAAGTGAAAGGAAGTCCTGTAAAGCTGGTCGGATGCTTCTACTTGAATTATTCTACTTAGCAGGAAACAGCAGAGTCCTACAAAGAAAATTGCAGGCACATCCATGTTGTTGCATCTAAGGGACACCATGAGAATCACAACACCTTATTTGTTTGGAGATTAATCAATCACTTGGTACCAATTATTGATAATTTGATATATATATATACACACACAATTGTCTGTTAAGAATTCAGATATTAGGCCCACAACCGGAGCCGCCTTGAGGAGTCGGTATTAGTAAAATATATTCACCAATTCGTTTCTGCGCCAAGTATGTGATGTCAGTTGAAAAACTAAACAAGGTTGAAGGAATGGAGGAGCAACATCATTTATTTTCTAAGAGAGAGAGAGAGAGAGAGAGAGCTATCTCCATACATTGAGTTTCGTATGTATTTGATAATGTCTTAATCTCTGCTATAGATTCTCGACAAGCTATAAAGGTACCCCTTCAGAGCATGTAATCTACTTTTTGGCTTAATGCTAACACCACGCTAACTCAAGAAGTTCAGGACACTTCTAAATAATCAAAAGTACAATAGAATTGCTACATCATGGTGTATCCACTCCTGAAATGGAGATGTTCAGATAGTTATAAGACTAAAATTACCAATTCCATGATCTTGTCTAGAGATGATTTTATAGCTTCCATGTGTTATTGAAGTAGTTTATATCACCATACTTGTCCTTGAATAAGTTGATGTGTAACCTGAATTGTTGTAAGAGTTCTCTGTGACAGTTCTCCTTCTTTTCTATGTATCTTGGAATAATTTTATGTTTCTTTCATCCCAAACAACAACCATAATAAAGGTTAAGATCACACAAAAGCCCCACCTCTTGGTTTTGTTGGTAAGCCAAATTGTAGTACATCAATTGACAATCTCATTCTAGCTATTAGGAGCATTGTGGACATGACATGAAGTAAGTAGCATGTTCAGGCTTTCTTTGGTGAAATCACAAAGAAAGAACATGTGTTGCATGTTCTCTTTAGCTTTTTTGTTTAATGTACACCAATTAGGAATCTGCAACTATTTAGTTATTTTGTCAGTTGTTTGGAGCTTGTTCTTCATAGCCATTTGCAGCATTGTTGATGCTCGAGGATTATGGTGTTTAAACCATACTACATTGGACCATGGGATATAGTCTAATCTGCCGGTCAAGAATCTTCTACTAGTTGTGTTTGAAAACTTTCCTGTGTTAAAGTGCTTCTATATAAGTCTGTCATCCTCCTCATAAAGCTGCGTGATTTTTTTTCCTATTCGATGTGCTCTGGAATCAAAAAGGTATCAAAAACTTGTTTATTGGTGAGTGCATCAACCACTGAATTTACATCATGTATTTCTAATTTTAGAATGTGTAGAAACTTGATTCTACAATGGTCCAACTAATAACCTGACTTTTCTCCTAGTAGCTAGGATGTTCTTCATAATCTAGCAAGCTCTAAGGGGTGGATTGTAATTCCAAATGTTATTGGATTTAATACAGTACCTATATCCCATTTGGATCATAAAGATTGTTTGTCATTGCATAGCCTCGAGAGTCTTTTAATCAATATGGTATTGTTCAGAGTTTTTGGAGGGATGATGTTAAGGCCCCCTTCATCCTTTGATTTGCAAATCTAAACCTATTTTACTTTGGCCTTGCCTATAGAATAATTAGTGCCAGTACATAGAAAGTTCCTGACAATCCTGTCAATATGTTTGTTCACAAAAGCTGGTAACACCATGTGAAGATGAAGCCTAATACAAATTAAAAAAAAGTAAGGAAAGATGAAATCAGTTGAACTCTACCAGCTAGTGATATATTTCTACTTATCCAAATGGAGATTGTTCTGTTAATCTTATAAATAACTAAGGCATAGTCCTTATAGGTCAATCTATTATTTAAAATGGGAACTCCCAGATAAACCATAGGTAGCATCATCAATTTAAATCCAATGATGAATTTTATGCTATACTCTAAGTGGTTAGCAGTCCTAGAAAGAAACAAGCCACTTTTGGAACAATTAGTGTCTAAACCTGAGAGTCTTTTGAAGATCTCAAAGGCTGAAATTAAAGTATTGATGGATAAAGGATCAACATTTGCTAGAAGGATCAACTCATCCGCAAAGCATAGATTTGAAAGTTTGAACTTCTTACACTTTAAGTGATATTTTGAATGCTTTGGTCCTTGCAATGACACTTTTTAAAACTCTGTTAAAAAGTAATTGCAAATAAATAGGGAGATATAAGATCAGCCTACCAGATCCCCTTTATGCTTTTAATGATCCTAGTAGGCTGTCCATTAATAAAAAATTATAGGTAGGAGTAGAGATGCATTGTCTTATCCATTTGAAGAAGATTTGAAAGAAATTTATGGCAACTAGAGTATTGGTGATGAAGTCCTAATTGAGATTATAGCTTTCCTTAAATCCAGTTTAAGGGTACAACTCTTCTTGCTTTTCTTCTTGGAGTAATTCCTGATCAGATCTTGGAATAGTAGAATATTATCTCCCATAACTCTCCCTGGAATGAAAGCCCCTTGTGTTTGATCAATGAATTTAGGAAGCACATTATTGAGTCTATTAGCAAGGATTTTAGAAATGACCATGTATATTATATTGCAGCAAGAAATAGGTTTGTTATAAGGAAAGATCTTTTGTTTAACACCCTTGGGGATTAGAGTGATGTATGCTTTGTTAAGTTAAGCCAAAAGTAATCATTTCCTGAATAATTCCATTATTGCATCGGTTACCATCTGCTTTGTAACACTCTAAGATTTAATGAAAATTACCATTGAAGCCACCTGGCCTTGGGGCCTTGTAAGGATCCAAAAACTTGAGATTTTTCTCAATTTCTGAAATAGTAACAGGCCAACAGAGAGATTTTATTTCTAGTGTGCTTAGGTTATCACTTCTTTTAAGAAGGGCATTATAAGACAGGCTTAACTAGGACCATTCATTAATTTATAAAAGAATTCAAAGGCTTTATCAAGTGACAACTGCTAATTGTTCAGAATCTACTCCCCCTCTTTTAAGTAAAATATTGTATTTCTGCATCTCCTCGTAGTTATTGCTTTGTAGAAGTAGATATTGTTTTTATTACCTTGGTTGTACCATCTTTATACGAGATCTGTACTTCATTAATGAAAAGTCATAACTAATAGCTTTAGCAAGATTTCTCATTGTTGATTTCTCCATATCTTAAGTAGTTGTAGATGTAGGATCGAAGTATAGCTTAGATTGAATTTCATCAATCTTTCTTTTAGTTGTGTTTAACATATGGTGAGTGTTCCTTACATTACTCAAGAACAGATTTTTCATCTCCTACTTGATCAACCTGATTCTTCTTGCATATATAAATTGTTTAGAGTCTATAATAATTGGAAACAAACCATTCCATAGGGCTTCTTAAAATCCTACAATATCAACCAGAAAATTATTAAACCTGAATGGCTTTTTAGGAGCTTTTGAAGATGTTTTTGTAATCATCATTGAATGGTCAGAAATCTTGTTGTTCTTAAATAATGTATAGCTAGATTGGAACGTTTGAAACTAGTGCTGATTCCCCAAACATCTGTCAAGCTTCTTTCGAATAATGGAACCATCAATTTGGTTATTTTTCCAAGTAAAGAAGTAGCCCCCTGATGGAGTGTCCCAAGCTAAAATATCTTACAGACAAGTTCTAAAATCAAGACATGGAATTCCTACATCTCTTTCTCCTTCAGATTCGTTCACATTGATGATTGCGTTAAATTCCCCAACAATCAACTATGGAGTGTTGTTGTTTGTTGCAATATCTCTAAGTTCTTTCCACTGTGTTAATTAGGACTAGAATTCTACCATTGGGATGTTGTGTATGGTTGCTAGCTTGTTGCCATTGTGCAAAAAGTAGTTTCAACATGTTGTAATTCTATTGTTTCATTCTTATTTCCCAAATACCAACAATGTTTGCTTTATTCTCCAAAATCTGCTTCCTTATCATTAGTTTTTATGAGGGGGTGTGTAGCAGAAGGTCTAGCAGGAAGAAAAAAAATCCCCTTAGGAGGCTTTTGCAAATAATTATCCTAACAGGGAATATTAGAGAGTCATTTTCAGTAGGTTGTAGGTTGTCATCAAGTCTGATTATAGGAATAACATCAAGAAGATTGGCTAGGTCACTTACTATGATATGTAATTTATCATAGTTAATCCTTTGTATTTCTGTAATTGCTTGATCTATACATTTTGTCTTGCCAATGAAGCTTTCTAAATGGCTCAACCCCGAAGTAGTTCAGTATTCCTGGGGCACATCATGAATACATATCCACACAGGAATATGTTTATGCTTAATTTCATCAATATTCAAACCTGGTTTTGATATTTGTAGTAGGAGTGGTTTATTAAATATATGCTATGGTCCAGCTTCCAGGATTTATTTTATTTTTTCTTCATGTGAGAATTAAGAAAGGAAAACATCATCTACATTGACAAGGACTTCTTGCAATCCATTTTCCTCCAATTGTTGAAGGCCCATTCCTTCATGATAGGAAAAGCCACCTTTTTGTCTAGAAAGAATCCCACTATAGTGGCGTTCCATCTTAGAAGTCCAACTTTCAAAGTCTCCAATGGTGGAGATATAATCCTAGTTTCAGCTCCTTCATTAGGAGGGTTGTAGCTAAGCTTGAAGTCAGGTTTATGGTTCCTCATAACTTGCACCCAAGATTTATTCAAGGAAGCTTCAGGTGGTGAAGAAGCAATATGTGTTGGGGTTGAGGTCGAAGGTTCTTCAGGTGAGGTAGGTTGGAAAATGCTCATGGTTGGTTAATGACTAGAGGATAAAAGGAGTAGAAGCAACAAATGGAGTTAAAGAAAGAAAGAGGTGGTGAAGAGTGGCTTTTAAGAGGGACAATGCTGGTGAAAGCAGTGGGAGATGGAAGAAGCAAGCTTCAGCTATGACAGGAGATGAGGAAGATGAAGGTGAACTACATCTTTACTGTTCATGTTACTGTATATTAATTATAATTAATCTACAATAAACATGGAGCTCTCACCCCTCACTCTCGCTAACAATATGTCACTCTTGAAGTTTCACTTAGTGTGTTGCTCGATGCCCTAGATGCTCTCCTTACTTTGTGGAATGTGTTTGTTTTTAGGTGTTCTCAAGATTTACCTTATATGCTTTCTTCCAAACAAAAGGCTAGCCTTTCTTATGGGATAAAGATAGATAGTTGTCTACTCGCTAACTAAAGTTAGGCCTAAAGAATGTGCTCATTAATGAGGATGATTTATTCTTGTTCAAATTTGCAAATCCTTAGAATGTATAACAGATACTTAAGTTAGGACCATGACATATTCAAGGTAAGCCCTTGTTTTTGGTGAATTATCGACCTACATTAAACTTTAAAGATATAAAACTAAAACATATTCCAATTTGAATTGAGTTTCATAGTTTATCCCTCGAATATTAGGCAATTGTTGACTTTAGTTATTTAGCAAGCTTCATTAGAGACATAAGTTTTGATAAACATACAAATACAATGAAATGAGTGGATTTGACAGGGTATGTGTTGATGTCTAAACTAACTTAGATTTACCTGAAATAATGAAAATCATGAGATTAAATGATATTGGTAAGATACTAAAGGATGAAATTGAGATAAGCTACCATTGGAAACTTAATACTCCAAATAGCAACAAGGGATAGAAGGAAAGTGTCTAAATTTTCATAATAGGATCTTTATAGGAATTAATTGGTTACTCTATAGAAGCTGACAATGAACCTAAGGATTCCAATCTATAGACGGTGACCAAAGAAGTTACATTTATGATCTTGCCATAAAATGTCAAAGGCATAAATACTTAAAAAATGATAGACAATCCATGATTATTTGAAATTCAAGACCTTCTATATAGTAGGGCTTTTGGAAACTAAAATCAAGTCTAATAAAATTTAAACTTGTAGAAATTTTTTTTGGGGGTTGGGAAGCAATTTTTAATCATCAATAACAATAAAATAGTTGTTAGCTATGATCCAAAAAGAGTAAGGTTCCTTCAACAGACCTTATCATATCAGTACATCCATTTGGAGATATGCTTATATGCTTGAGTTTATAAATGAACCATCCTGATGATGCTTACTCACTCCCCTAAAACTAGTTATCTCATAGAATATAGTTCTTTCATATTTTCCAATTTCATTATTGAAAGAAACCCTATACCTTTAATGAAAATTGTTAAGAAATTCCTTTTCTATATTTGTTTATAGCAGTCCACTAAGCAGAAGGTTAAGTATGGACCTATTGATGATCAAATAGCACAATATACTTCACCTTTTTCAAGCTATATAGTCTACATTTTTCAACTTCTATACTAAAAGGTATGGCAAAAATATGTCTTTTACTTGACCATGGCCATGTTAATGTCCGCTATCTCAAAAGAAAATTTTATATCACGTTTCCACTTTTTGAAATTGAAATAAGTCAAGGTTTCAATAGTAACACCATTCTTATTTACTCAAAAGATCATTGCAAAATAGATAATGCATATAATTAGCACAAATATGATAAAAATGATACAATAAGTAATAAACAATATTTTAACATCTTATCAAATATATCATAAAACATCTATAGGTAGAATACATAATACATAAGGATAAGATATTTACATAAAAGGAGGCCAAAGTACACACCATTGATTTATGTAAAATATACATATATTTTACTAGTCTTTTACTTTATTTTTATGTTTAAATTACCTTATTTTACTCATTTTATTCTACAGTTTTAGGTAATTTTGAAGACGTTGCCTTGGGATGAGTTTTATTAAGAATTGGAGAAGATTTTAAGGGAAAAATAGGAACTAAACATAATTCTTTACTGAACATGGTCTGACACAACCATTTACCAACTTGTATCCTTCTCTCACCACCAAAGAAGAAGACAAGGTCATTGTGTGGAAGAGAGAATTTTTGAACAGCAACACAACTTGAAAGATTTTTTATGATAATATATTCATAATAGAATAAATTAATACACCATTATAATGAGTTTCATTTTAGACCAAAGATAACTAAAATGCAATGTACAAAAAAGTGTTAAGAAAACATCTTCACGTAACGAAGATAAAAAATAACAACTAATTATAGACACCATTTGCGCTTCATGTCCATAGTGAGTTGGTTATCCATGTTCTTAGCAATAATCGCTGCTCAGATCCAGTTAACAACTCTGTCCACAACTTGGTACTTTTCTTCACCATGACCCTGATAAAGATGTTTGTTCCTTTCCTTCTAAAGAGTATGTATAGTTGTCGTAAAACTAGCCTTAAGCAACCACCAAATTCGGTTGTCTAGTATTGGACAAGGATATAAATCGTTGTAATGTTGATGCCCATTTATATGTATGATTCATAATGTTCAAAATTTGTTGGATTCTTCCCCATACAACTTTTAAGTAACAACAAGTGAAGAATAGGTGATTATGAGTTTCCTCCATCTCCATACATAACACACACGTTATGTCTTGTGTGCCATGCCAACGTATTTTGGTCTTTAATCGGTCTTGAATCGCAAGCCATATAATAATGGTTCCTTTATGGTTGATAGTATTCTTCCATATGTTGGAATGGATTGTTTTGCAAAACCTGCTATGTTGAAATTGGCTGAAGATCTTGCAATGTCAATCAAGTTGAAGAAGAAAAGAAGAGTGAAAGTCAAGAAAAATCATCCTAGACTTGTCAGAAAATTGAAGTTGATGATATTGGGAATAATTCAGGGCTGCTTGTTTCGAGGGAATGAAGAACAAGTTCAGATGAGTAAAGTTCAATGGAAAAGGGAAGATGAAGGCAAGATGGAAGCAACAATGAAGAATTGAAAATGTGCAGATTGAAAAAACCAGAAATTGCAGCAAGAAGAAAATTCAGAAGAAGAGTTGCAGAGTAGGAAGAATGAAAGAGCTGAAGCAATTAAGTTAGATTAATTAGCATAATCAAGAGTTGTTAGAGTTAAGCAAAAGGGCAGCTGGTCCATGCATCAGGCATTTCATTTTCATGGCTAGAAAATCAAATTTGATGTCAGGATTTTGTTGGCTGAAGAATTAAATGTTGAAGATGTCAACTTTCTATTTTAGCAAAGAAGACAATCTGGATACTTTAATGTTTAGCCAAATGCAGAAATTCATGTACTAGACTAGTTTTTAACCATTAGTTCTTGTTTTTACTTTTCAGCATTATCAGAAAAACGTATCAGATGAAAAGAGCATAAATATGAAGCTCATGTTTTATTTTTTTAGCAAGAGAGTGTATTCTGGAAAATCTGAACACATCAATACAAAGTTCAGTTCAAGTTTCAAGTCTCTTCATGTTATGTTATGCTTGTCTATTTTTAATTTTTCAGAAGTTGAGTATTAGAGTTTTGAAGAAGCTTTGTGTTTGTTATGTTTTCCTTTTGAAAAAATCTGATACAACCGAGTTTACAGTATCCATCAATAAGTAGGTTATAACTGACAACTGAAGGAATAGGACCCTTTGCAATCATCTAGTTTGGCTTTTGCAATTCTTCCAGCTTTAGAGAGGCCTTTAATCAGTATGTTATAAGCTACCAGATCGGGATGTTAGCCGTGAATGAAAACTCCCTGGAATAGTTTTAGTGCTTGGTCCACTTCTTGAATCTTGATTAAGCCATCTAAGCATGTAGAATAAGGTACTATATGAGGTGACAAACCTACTTCAACCATTTTGTTGAGAAAGTCGCAAGCATATATTGCCTTGCCATGTTCAAACAATTCTTTGACTAATGTGGTGGAGTGCGTACCCCAAAGAGTGCATCTTTCTTACCATATCAAGGGCTCCAAGACATCTGTTTTCTGGCAGAGACAACCATATATGCGGTTGAAAGTAAAATGAGTTCGTTTAAAGCCTGATGATTCCATCTCTCTCAACAGCTCACAACTTTCACTTAATCTATCAGAATTGCACAGTGCGTCAATTGTTGGATCCCGCTACCGGAACCCAACTCGTTTGCTTGAAACCGTGAGACCTGATTATCTTGCCTGGTAGGGTTGA
>JANKOE010000001.1:31253431-31272677 GCA_026284465.1 Erythroxylum citrifolium | reverse complement strand
AATGTATTTTGTATAATTTATTTGGGCCTGTAAATATTCTTTGGGAATTTTGTTTTGCGATTACGATATGTAATATTTGAGTGTGGGTTTGAGTTACTAAATATATATATATCAGTGTGATTGTTTGTTCTGTCTTGGGTGGCATCCATATATCCTCCCAGGGGGTATTTGGGTGTTACAGTAATATTAGGAAAACCTATATGTTACTAATCTAACCATTATTTTTATTTTATTTTATTTTATCCTTATTCATTTATTTATCTTTTGAAATTATCTACTTTGACTTTGAGTTTATGGCTTATTGTTAGGATTTAAGATTCATCGCTATATCCATAACCCACAATGGAAGGATAGAGTGGATAGTTTTCTCATGGGAGTTATGATGTGTCATTGCCTATGGCAACATCACAATTTTGGAAAGAAAGTTATGGTGATTTTTTTTCAAAGGCTCAACTGATGTCTATGTTGTATTGTGACATTTGTGGGAGTAACCATTACAATCATGAATGCCAGGCACGAAAATTTATATGGGAGCAACTACGCATACAAAACCAGTCTCAGAGTGTACCCTATGAGAATACTTATAATTCAAAGTGAAGCAATCCTTATGCTTATAGATGGAATATTTATGCTTCAGATGAATATTTACAACGACATCAGCCAGAAGAGCAACTTATAAATATAATAATAGAATATTTTGCCTAGTGAAGCTAGTTGATGTGAATTTGAAAAGAGATTTTTTTAAAAGCTAGTTGATATGAATTCGAAAAGAGATTTTTTTTTCACTTGAATACATTTAGTATAATATAACATATTATTTGAGCTTATTAAGGCCTCAGAGTAAAGAAGATACGAAGGTAGATTTTATGAATAAAGTTGCATTCCAAGAAGAAAAGTGGGGTAACTGCTACTTTAGAAGAGATGTACAAACAGATGATAGGGGTAGAAGAAGTAGAGAAAGCTTCTGTCCAAGAAGAGTAAGAAGCGAAGTGGCAAAAGATGATTGAAGAAGAAGAAGAGGAGGAAGTCTTTATCCAAGAAGAGAAAGTTGAAAAATGGACAAAGGCGATTAAGGAATAACAAAAGGCAGAGCCAAATAAGGAAAATTTTGATGAATTATTAATAGTCACCTTAAGTACAGAGGGTTATCACTTCCTACAAGACAAACTGTTTGAGTCAACTGAAGATTCAGAGAGTTTTTTTTATTCTTTATTTTATTAACAATTTGTTATTGAAAAGGACTGGATTTCTTAATTTGATAAATTATGTACTTATTATTATCTTATAACATGTGGTTTATTCTCTATAAAACTGCTATGTGGAGTAACGGGTATAAGCAAGCCATTTATAAACCCAAGCTGATGGTAAATATGAAGGGTATGTTGAGCTAACAATGTTAAACAAGTGTTACTTGGGAGGCAACCTAATAAATTTGATGGATTTTGTTTTTAAATTCTATTTCATTTTGTTTCTTTATTGTTATTGTTATTGTTATTTTTATTTTCATTTCTCTTTTTATCCTTTTTATTTATAATTGTATCTAATATCGGATGGATCCCCCATCAAAATGAAAAATAAAAATTCTTACTACTCATAGAAGAGCCAATTTCTTATCCTTTCTTCCTTTCTTTTTATCTATGCTTATATTGTGTATATTAGGGATAACGTAAAATTTTAAGCGAGGGAAAGTGATTTCTTAAGCTTATTTAATCTTTTTTATTCAATTTTATTAACTGATATCCTAAATTAGTTAAAATATATACGAAACTACTTGACATCATTATCGATTATCAAATTGAATTAGTATCCAAAAGGATGAAAGTTAAAATAAACTTGTTTTTATAAGTCTTATTGTCAGTAATCATTGAGATAGTTAATTTGAATGAAAACTGCATATTATCTACACATATAAGATTCATTTTTTGGTGAGCTTTTGAGTCTAAGAGCAAATACATCAATATTTAAGCTCTTTTATTCTTTCATGTGCTATCATAGATAGTTGAATAATTCCAGAACCTGCTTTTATTATACATATTGAGACCACATTTGATAAATTAGAAGCATTGACGTGATAAAGGAATTTAGATTCAACATTTGTTAGTCTATTTTCTTGAATTACGCTACCATATTTTATCCCTTAAGAGTAACCAATTTTGAGCCATAGCCTTTTTCATTAATTATAACCCCATTATTAGTTTTTACCTTATCTTTCTTGAAGCCCTTTATTAATTTGAACCCTAAAGGTTTTTACATTACTTGATTGTTTGAAACTTAAAATTTGAAAAGGTCTAATATTTCTTTAATTGTTGGAATATGACTATAGATTTTTAAAAATAGCGTTTAAGGTTATAGTGGTAATGGATTTATAGTATGAAGGACCAATATAATATGAAGAAATAAATTTCTTGTACTATTGTTTAGTAAATTTCCTTCAAAAATTTATTACCCATTTATTATTCCAATCACACCTTGCCTAAGCCCCTTTAAATCCTTCTATCAAGACCTTTTGAATTTTGTTTTTAATTTACATATAAGTGGTGGAGATGTGATAATATTGCAAGCTTTTGGTTAAGAGTTCTATTATGTATTAATTTGAGAGTTCTTACACTTTTCACCCTAAACACTTATGTGTATTGAGTGAAACCTCGATGAGGGTGTAAAGATTTATGCTTTTGATTTCAAAAAGATTATATTTATTAATAGCTATAAAAGGCATAAAAAAGCGATGATATAGTGAGAGTTAAACAAAATAAGATACAACAACATAGTTGATTTTAGGGAAAAGCTAAGACTAGAGGTTTCACCTTCTTCTGATATGAGGCTTAGTTAATCAGTCACTTGATGAGCTACCGAAGTTTCCTTAATCCAACAATGAAAATTGTGAATAAGAGTGTACTTATTAATTATCTTCTTTTGACGAATTTTTTTTATTTCTTTTTTTCTTCTTTTGATGAATTTTTTTATTTCTTTCCCTCCAGATAATATGAACTGCACAATTGAGGCTAAAAATTAAGCATATTTTCTCATTTCCCATAGAAAGATATTTTGCTTTAGCCCATTTAAGAATCTTGTTACAATCAGATTCAAAGCAATATTGGTTTAGGGTATACTAAATGCTAGCCGAAATGGAGGCTGTGAATTCACATTTAAAGAGTAAATGGGCTATACTTTCTTCTTCATTATTGTACAATTCACAAAGAGTGTTAGTAGAGCCATGGATCTTGTCTTTTGTCTTTTGTCTTTAGTCTGCCTCTAGCTACTAGCCAAGTTGTGAATAAGACTTTAGGCTTCAAGGATGCTTTCCATACTACATTGAACCATGATATATCTGGGGTAGGAGCTTTGAGATCTTTAATGTAGGAGGAATTTGAGAAAACCCCATTGGAACTTAAATTCCAAATATGCTTGTCTGTAGTAAAAGAATCAAGTTGATAGTTTAGTAGATAGATCTGGAGCCTTTCAACTCCTGTACCTTGAAAATACTAGAAGTTGTTTTCAATGATGCTATAAACTCAAGCATGTGATGAAATTCTTATGGACAAGGTAGAAATATCATTTCTGAGGTGAAGAGGGATAGAGGAGTTGCTTTGAAATATGATGAATGTACTTTACATCATGCAACTATTTTTTTTGCTAAAATCATTAGTAACTGTTAACCTTATTAGATAATATAATCCTGATGTTAGTAGTTGTTTTACCTGAGTATTTGCTAAGTGGCATTCATCGCATATGCCGCTTTTAATACTATCATAGAATATTTGACAAGACTTTTTGTTACAATATTTGACATTATATTTAGACACATTTTAATTTATGATTTTTTTGTATTTTTTGTTTACAAAATGTAAGAAATACTCATATTTTTCTTAATATTTTGGGTAAGAACAAAGTATCATCTATTTGTGTTATATTTTTCATTAATTTTGTTGACACAATTTGATGAATTTACCATAAATTGGATGTGTCGACATTTGATCAATAATGTTTTTCTATAACTTAATATTTATTTTCGCTATTGTCACTTAAATTAATAGTGAAATTAAACAAAATCAATGATGACCATCCAAAAATTATTTATTCAAATAACAGTGCAAATAATATAATAAGAAAAATCAAAATAGAATAAACTTTTCGTAGAAAATTATTAAGCTTTAAGTAAATGTTGCAAACAATTTTCGGACAATTTTAGTTATATTTTCACACGCTTGTAGTTAAAAATACATGCTTAAAAAATTATAGAAAACATGGCAAAAAATGTATAACTACAATGGTACAAAATGTAACTAAATAATATTTGCTACATTTTTCACAAACATTGACTTTTTTTTAACAAGTAGCTATGCATTTCTGGTATTTTTGGTATGAAAATAATTTGTAGCTAATAATTTTACTTTGTGTATAATTTGAAAGAATGTCATTTAAACTATTTTGAAACATCGAATTGGTGTGCATGATATTTTTGGATAAATTGGCTACATTTTTATTCATATCCTATAACCTAGTTTGTTGTAGTAATGGAATGAGATTCTTTAGTAAATATCTCCACAACTAAAATCATAAGAGTATGAAATTGTGTAAGGAAGAAATTACAATATGACATATTGTATGAAGTAATATTTATTTCTTTTATAGCTATAGCTAGTACTACAACTTACCTTTGAAAGTTTTAAGTAAATCAATTAATAAAATTTCATATTAGATATGAAATGTTAAGACTTTAAAAGAGTTAAAGTTAATGATTTTGTGAGATGATGCTTAGTTGAAGCATTTATGATTTAATAAGTAACTAAATTGGATAATATAAGGTTATGGGATTGTTGACCAAAGATTATTAGCATTGATATTGTATTATTAGCATTGATATTGTTATAATTACACCTATAATCTCTCCTATAATTGAGAGATTTCATAGAGTTAAATAGCTAGATTACTTCCTAAATAGTCCTAGGAATTTTGTATATAAACCCTTGCTCCTATGTACACAAATATAAGAAATGCAAATTATCTTCAACGTTCAACAGTATACAAAATGAAGTTAACTAAAAGTTGTTAAGATATGCCAAGGTGCCTAGAGAGGTAGTATAAAGGCATGGAACCTTTCAATGTCCCTCTAGCAAGGTGCTCATTTATGGGCACATGCGCAGTGCCTTAAGCTGTGAAAAAACTCACCAGGTGAGAGCTTCATCAAAACTTGTCTTTCTGGGTTGAAATCTTAAAAGTCTTTTCTTAAGTAGATTCTAAGTCTAGTCAACCAACTTCAGAGCTACTTTTCAAAGGACCAGCAAAAGAAGGGCAGTTCAGTAGTTAAGAGACAAACCAGAAGTTACAATCAGGAATGATAAGGCTTACCCGACCCTGCCTGAAGTCAACGAGCCTAGACTGAGCTTCCAACTGGACTCGATTGCCCGGCTCAACCAAAAGCCCAAAATTTTTAATTAAAACAATGTCATTTTTAATTTCTAAAAATTGAAAAAATATATTTAATCGGGCTTAACCTGGGCCCAATTAGGTTTCGGGCCTCTCAAGCCTTATTAGGCTCAAGCTCAAGCCGGGCCCTAGCCCAGCCACAAAATTTCAGATTACAATGCACAAACTCATGTGGATTGCTGCTGATTTTCCAATTGGGCCAACATGGACCACATACCAAGGAGGCATTCCTCACCTTCCTCATAGCCTAGCAAGCCTTCACATTCACCTTTTTACTAGGAAGAAAAAAGAGTCTGTCTTAGAGGATACTAAGTAGAAAGGAGGAAGATGTGAAAGATGAAGCTAGCAGAGAAGGTATAGATGAAACTTTAGTGTTAGACTGGGATGATAACGTTAATTTAAATCATAAATCCTTTATAAAAATCAAACTTTGGCATCTTATGGGACATAATAAGCATAGAAAAGAAATTAAGTTTTAAATTGTATTATATGCTTTGTGCTTAATTTGACATTTTTTATAAATGGGTTCAACAAAAAATGCCTCTTTTAGCTAAGCTCTTTTTAGCGCATTATTCCTTAAGGATGCATTTTCCTTTTACTACGTTGAGTTCAGTAACTAATAAAACCAAGACATGGTGAACGGACACTGGCACCAACTGCGAAATTAAGCACTTCTAAGACTTATAATATAAGAAATTAAGAAAAGACATCCTTTGAAGCAATAGATTAAGAATATCAAAAACTAAAGAGAAATATAGTTTTACCAAGCCAAAGCAAACAGCAAGACTTGGAATATCATATAATTAGTATACCTATCATCCAAGACTTAGAAAAATTGACTACTTATCTAGATGAATAGTTCAGTAACTAAGTTGAATTACCTCAAGATTCGATCGTCAACAGGTAGATTTTTGTCCTTGAGTCGAAAATTGACTCCTTATCTAGATGAATAGTGCAGTAATTAAGTTGAATTTACCTCAAGATTCGATCGTCAACAGGTAGATTTTTGTCCTTGAGTCGAACTTTTTTCACTGCATAGTGTCTTCCATCTAACTTATTTTTACAAAGTACAACATGGCCAAAACCACCTTGACCTATTCCCATAAATATCAAAATTAATAGAGAAAAACCTAGAATCCTTACTAAGATAGTATACCATATGAAAACTAATATCCAACTTAAAAAATGGTTCCCCATATCATTATAGTAGATCTAACATCAAGAATTTCAAGAAAACAAATTGCAATTGGGAGCAAATACCCAACCAAATACATATGCATCAAGAATGAATAATTAAACTTCCAAATAAACAATTACAACAATAGCAAAATCCCAGTAGAAATCCCGTTGAGACGCAGGATCTGAGAAGTCCAAAAGCATGCAATCTGACCCCTATCTAGTAGAGAGGCTATTTGTGATTTTCAAATAAACAATTGTCTTGTTTAAAGTAACAATAGAGGCATGATATTAATGAGGCCCACAACAAGATAGAAAAATGCAAACATACACCAAATCTAACACACATCCATATTCACACTTTCCCATCTAAACATGAATACAAACAAGCATGACTAGGCGCATATAGAAAGACATGTGACATTTGTGAATATACTTATATATATATAATTGACACAAGAAAGTTAATTTAAGAAAGATATACACACATATTGCATCATACCAATTGATCGCAGCTCTTCAAAGTCATTCAGATATCGAGAGCTCGGAGAAGATGTGCTCGAGCCTCCTAAATCTAAAGTGGATTTCCAAAATTGAGAGAGACTGGATGAAACCTATGTGAAACGAATCCACACACTAATAAGAGAAAAACCTAGGTTTTAGGAAGTGGAAAAAGGATGAAATAGAAGATAAAAATAAATACTAAAACGAACCATATTTTGATAAAAAACAAGATCAAATGTCTTGTTGAAAATTAGAGATGGTTTAGAAGCCAAATCTCGCGTGTACTCTGAAAAAATCTGAACCAAATCATCTATCATTAGATAGCAGACCACTGTCATCAAAGCATGAGAAAGGGAAAATTATGACTGAATAAAAGCAAATATTTTTCAAACACATACACCTAAACTGCACAACTCGTTAGTAATTTCTGGCAAACTATCTGCTAGTGCTCCTTTTGAAGCGCAAACGAGTCGAAGCAAATGAACCTAATTTAGAAGCAAGAAAACAACAATGAATTTGGTGATTCCATCATATAATATCAAAAGTTTACGAAGAGATAACACAAACTACCATTAGTAGATCCTTTCTAATATCTTGGGATGTTTGATTGTGATCTATGAAGGAAGAAGACATTGAGTCTCGAATCTCAGTTCCAAAATCTACATCATCATCATCTTCTACTTCAAATTGGTCAAGAGAAACATCCTGTAAAAGTAGGCAAGAAGTTTTTATTAACCGAAAAAATAAAGACGCTTGTTAATTCACTAAAATGGTAGTTGGAGTTTAGCATTCTAGAGTCCCTTCGCTTGTGCCAACATGCAGATCGGATCTTAATTACTATGCATCTTCTAGTTGCATTTTGCAATCAAACCTATCTTCATTTCCTTTCTCCCTCTCCTTTTACTCCACCATCCTCCTAACATTCTATAGGCATTGCAAGAAAACCCATACTAGCGTAACTTTTTATAGGAAGACATCTTGCCATCCAAAATTGACATTGCCATCAAACAAAAAGTTACCTCAAAATTTGAACCTTGAAAATCCAAGCTACAATCTCGTCCCAATGCAAAAATGCAATTAGAAAAGCACTTACATCTTGGTCCAACAAGGTCTGTTCCAAAAACTTCCTTTCATTCCTATCCCTCAATATTCTCTCATTTCACACTCTTTAAGACAGTATGATTACCATCTCAAAATATTACAAAAGAAAAATCTGAAGAGAAAATGTGGAACCTCCATCAAATCTCCCTTCTAGAGATCTGCGCAAAATGGTTTGGGTTTTTTATCTCTATATCATCTTTTATTATAAAAGGACTCTTGATAATAAAAAAATCTATTCCGTTGATGTAAAGCTTTGCTCGATTTTTTGCCTCATAATCATTGTTTTCAACAATATTTAGCAATAAAACATGAGTTATAATCCAAGCCTAGGCAATCATTACAAGACGCACATCAAACAAAACACTAAAATTCAAATAGAAAGCTAAGGATCAAATGATTAAGACTCTGAAAAGTCATGAAAGACGATAATATAATTCAATTTCCCTTAAAATTATCCTCCAACAAATTGGTTGTACGGAATACGATGGGCATTACATTTACAAGAAACCGATGAGAATTAAAGACTAGAAAAATTCTTAGAGACATTGAATAAAAAGCAAAGCACAAGAAATATGTCTGACCTCGCCTTTGACATCATCTCCTACTGAATCCTGTGTCAAAGATCTCTGTGAATTAGTAGTAGATATGAGCTTGTTATTGTCTTCACTCTCTTCTTCAAGGGTATCTAACTTGGTGACAGGGGAACCCCATGGATCTTGCTTTGTATCAAGTGATGCAAATGATCTTGTAGTCTTATCAAGTTTCCTTTCTTGTATACCATATCCAACTCGTGAACCATCACTTGGATGAGACGTCAACGAAGAATTTATTCCCATATTATCATCCACTGCAATACCCCACTGCCAGGACACACCACAGCCACTGAAAAGGTCTAAGAAACCATACACAAAACTCTTGCTCTTCAAAATTGTGTGGTCTTCCGAAGCCAACAACAGCTAGATTATATGAAGCACAAGAAGAAAAAAAGAGGGAGAACAGTTATGAGAACCGAAGCGAAAGAGCTGCATGACACTATGTTACTTCTTAGCATGTGAGCATAAAAATGTTTGTAGCAGCCAGGATCTACATAGTTAGAACTTAAAAGTGCAGGGTTAACAGTCTTTGAAATGGGAAAACAACTTCTTGAAGACCCTCTCACTGATAACGCAGGCTAACAACTTTCGGACGGAGAGTTGTAGTGGCTGATGCTAAATATATTGAAGTGTAATAGCTAATAGTTATTAGAAGATCTTCTAATGCAGGCTAACAGAAGCTTATGAACAGATAAGAATGGTTGATGCTCAATATACAAAAGCACAATAAATAATAGCTTTAAGAAGTGTAAGAATTATCAATAATGTATATGGTCCACACAGACAGAGATAGAAGTTAAACCAATAGGGAACCAGTGTTAATGAATTACACATCAAAAAAGTAACTTTCCGAACACAAACCATAATCAATCAGTCAATGGAAAACGCATAGCTGGCAATGCAGAACAAAAGAGAATGCATACATATGGATTAATATTTGAAAAAGATTGATGAATAAGATTACTGGATCAGGAGCTAGTGGCTTTATTCCAGATAGGAACTCTTGAGCAGCTTCTATGAGATTGTGAATCATCACTCGACCTTCTTGAGCATTAGAATTTGCCTTAAGACAAAGAGAAAATCATTAAAGATCCTTCAAAAGGCACGTGTCTGCTCTAGCAGGGGAAGCAATAAAGTTAAGTGCAATAATTAAAAACCATTGAATATCATAGATCACGACCACTGGTGGAACTAGTCATCCTTTACCTGATCATGAAGGAGAGAGAGAAGTTTATCAGCATCGTTTTTTGTCAAACCTTCCTCTGGAACAATCTCCAACTTTGGGCACTTATACGGATATCCAGGTAAGCACCTTACATAAAAATAAAAGAAAAGATACATTGATCAATGTGAAATCATAAATGGAGATAAAAGCTACAGCCAACTACCAACCTGACTGAAAGCAAAGCTGAAATATCTACTTCCTCGTTGCGCTTATCCTTCAAGTAAGGCCTACACCTATTTAAATAATGAAAACACAGTTAAGATCAAAACATTTAAGAATTGCAAGTTTGAGGCTTCCCTGACAGAACAAGAACCTGATTTTGATAATGATTTGAGGTGACGAATCTGAAACAATCTTGCAGTCTTCTTGATATATTGCACACCTACACAAACAAGAGAGCGTAGAAAAATGTTAACAAAAAAATCAAGCTCGCACAGGAAACATGACAACAAATTCTCATTAGTCCAATGGCTATCCTCAGCTATTATCACAGCACGAATCTCAGAAAAAAAAATGAATTAAATCAGCCAAGTAAAAAATTTTATGTTCCATTCCAAAACTAATGCCCAAATCAGGTGCAAGTGCAACTAATTACACAGCAATCACTATTAAAAGCATTAAAAAAAAAGGCAGTTGATCAACGAAATTACAAAGCAGTGATCTCCTCCTCCAGAAGTTCACCGTCATCACCGGCACCACAAGAGTGGTCCTTCAATGGGGTTTTTCCTTTGCTCCTTCTCCCTCCTCCGCCATGACCCCCTTTCTTTTTCTTCTTCGTATTACGGCCCATTCTTCACCATAAAGAATCTTGTATTTAAGCAAAACACAACACAACAGCAGCCATCCCAGAGGAGAAAAAAATGATAGCGGCTCAGTCTCAGGCTCAGGCTCAGGCTTTTCAAACACAAATCAAATACCCAAACTGCCAAACTCTAGCTGAAGTCCAAACCCCTTCTATCGGAAATACTACAAATTTGAAAATTATTAATTGATGTAAACTTCTATACTGTTAAGATTAATTAATAATTAATTAATTAATTAATTAATTAGACATTTACAATAAAAAAACCATATTTACCAAATAGAAATAATTTAAAGCCCATTACTAAACCCCTGTTTCACTCGGGACCTTCATTGGTTCGCATCGGACTACTCGAAGGCCGGGAAGTATCAAGTAAGTTACTTCTCTCTCTCTCTCTCTCTCTCTGCGATAGGTCTTTTGTATGTTTTGGTTGGATGGAAGAGAAAGAAAACGAAAGTAAATAATTGTAAAAAGAAACAATCTTTGTCTCTCGCATTGCCTATTGATGATCTGGGATATCTTCAATCTGATTATGTGTTTTTCCTTTCGATTCTAATTGTAAACCTAAATTTGGATGTGAAATCTTGCTATTTCTTTGAAGTTTTATGTTATCCTAATAATGGAAACTGCAAGGATTCGTTCTTTTAGAGTTGTATTTAATATGTTCTATTTTGTTCTTGCCTTGGACCTAGTTTAAGAGAACGAAAGAACGGTTAATGTTTGAACATAGCACAGAAGAAAAGAATAGGGGAAAAATACTAAAAATGTAGAGTTCATACTCGATAATTGAATCTTCTGGTGATGGTTTGTCAGGATAGGATAGACAAGAGCAGATCTTTTGTGTGTCGAAGAACCTGGAATGGCTAATTTTGTTAAATATCTTCTTGTACTTGGTGTCCTCTAGATTGGATATATCATCATCATTCCGTATGGGGTCTACAGCTGAGGCTGAATATAAGGAATTTCTAGAGAAGGTGAAGCGAACTGTTTACATTGACAACTTGTCACCTCGGGTCACTGAATCTGTTCTGATAACTGCTTTAAGTCAGTTTGGGGTTGTGAAGAGTGTGAAGTTCATTCCAAACTATATAGAAAGTAGGGACATTCCACAATGCGCCTTGGTGGAGATGGAATCCCAAAAGCAAGCCAAAGCTGTTACCTTGGACATTAATCGATTCTCATTCATGGTGTCTGGTATGCCACGGCCTGTAAGGGTACGTCCTGCCCAGGTTGAGATGTTTGACGAGCGTCCCACAAAGCCTGGTAGAAAGATACATTGCCGTTGGCTGGACTCGAATGACCCTGATTTTGAAATAGCAAAAAAATTGAAGCGTCTTACCCAGAAGCATGCAGCTGAGGCTTCTGTCTTGCTTAAGGTAAGTTTTCTTTAGTGTTTCTTTGGCCACTATTCTACCCTTCTGTTCAGTTATTGGTTATACTTCACTCTGTTGTCATGTTTATGTAGCAACAATTGGACAGAGAAGAAAAGCTTCACAGGCAGCAGGAAGAGACCCTCAAAGCTAACTACAAGAAGTATGAGTTGCTAAATGATGTCGCCAAAGACAAGACTGCAATTGGTTTGGCCCGCTATTATAATGTCAAATTTAGAGAAGGATAATCTCTTAATTAACTAACGGCAATGCTCAAATGGCAACGCTTGAAGCGATCCAAGTTTCGATGAAGTGTTCTTCCAAATTGTAAGAGTGATTTGGTTGACCATATGTACCGTTTTGACTGGTTTATGGCTGTGATTTCGTACCATTTTGACAGGTGTATTCGTACATGTCATTAGCAGCCCGCTTACTCACCTGTATGAAAATTCACTGATATGTGCCATATGATCTTTCATTCTGGAATTGCCATTACGACAAATCCATCTGCTTGCTGGTCACTTGCACCTTAGATTTGGCAACATGCAAAATATCAAAAATTATGGTTGTTACAGAACTAAGTTTGGCTCAATTTCATAGAAGACTACTGCATAAAAAATAATATAAGTCAACCCAAGCCGCAAGGTTAAGCTTGTTTCATCCGCAGACAAACTCTTTATTATATTCAACTTGGTCAAAATAATCAATAAAATACAAGATTTTGAGAAAAAGAAAAAGGAAAGATAGAACCGTTGAACTAAACTTTATGACTTCAAAGGTCAGAATCATCTTTTGTGTTATACCGCGTACATGAGTTTATAAGAAAAAACTTATTAATCCTCCCTAACTTTCACATCCTTCTAAAACGCTAAACACTTCGTAAACATAGTTTAATAACTTCTCCGCGCTAAGAATTTATTGGTACCTTCCGCTTTAGGTTTAGGATTTCGGGTATAGGTTGAAGAAGAAAAAGGACAAAATGATTCTTAGGCAAAGAAAAAGGACAGAGTAATTCTTTCTTGATTTTTTTTTAATAGGATAATCAATATAAAGTACAATGTAACTCTAATCACCTCTGTGAATAAAAAGAATATAATTATTCTTTAAGTAATAAAATCTCATTAATTCAACTACTAATTATCTATAGAGAATTAGCTATAGCTTATTATTTTATCATTATTTCCTCTAAAGTTGGTGCATAGATATTGATCATGTCCGACTTGTTTATAAAGAACTCAAAATTTTGTCTTAGCAGTCCTTTAGTGAAGACATCAACAACTTGTATTTTAATTACAAATGGTATGTAAATGAATCTACTTTCAAGTTTTTCTTGTATAAAATGTCTATCAATCTTCACATGCTTTATTCGATCATATTGAACTTGATTGTTGGCAATATTGATAGTTGCTTTGTTATTAAAAAAATCAACTTCAGTGGGTGCTCCGATGATTTTTTTCAGTTTTTCCATTACTCTTTTAAGCCAAATTATTTCACAAATTCCTTGAGTCATTGCCTCATATTCTGCCTTCACACTACTTCTGGCTGCCACTCTTCCAGGTTACTAGATTTCCCCACAAATATGTGCAATACCTAGAAGTTGATCTTCTATTGGTAAGAGACCTGCCCAGTCTGCAACAGTATAGACTTCAACTCTCCTTTGATCACTTTTCTTAAAGAATAATCCTTTCCCTAGAGTTCCCTTTAAGTGTCTTAAGATTCTGTATACTACTTGTAGGTGTTCTTCATATGGAGTATACATAAACTAGCTTACCATATTGACAATAAAGGAAATATTTGGTCTTATATGAGATAAATAAATTAGCTTTCCTACCAGTCATTGATATTGACCTGCATCCACTTAAACTCCTTCCTTAACTTTACCTAGCTTTGAGTTGAATTCCATAAAAAAAATATCTAATGGTTTACATCCACTCATCTCAATTTTTTTAGAAAGTCCAGGATATACTTTTGTTAGGTGACTATTATGCACTTCTTAGATCTAGCAATTTCCATCCTTAGGAAGTATCTAAGATACCCCGTATCTTTGGTTTCAAACTCCTTTGAGAGATTCTTTTTGAGAATTTCAATTTTTCGAAATTATCACCAGTAAAGAAGATATTGTCTACATATACAACTAGAATCGTAGTCCTTCCTTTTGCATAAGATTTTATGAATAAAGTATGATCAGACTGCCCCTGTAGGAAACCTTGAGACTTCACAGATCTTACGAAGCTTTCAAACTAGACCTTTGGTGATTTTTTCAACCCATATAAAGATTTTTTTAGTTTGCATATCCTTTTTTCGAAGCTATCACTAAATCCTGGAGAGGCTCCATATACACTTCTTCTTCTAAATCTCCATTTAGAAAGACATTTTTCACATCTAATTGATGTAGAGTCCAATATAGATTAACTACAATAGAAAGCAACACTCATGGTATTTAACTTAGCAACAGGTGAAAAAATTTATGAATAGTCTATGTTGTGAATCCCTTACTAACGAGGCAAGTCTTATATCTTTCAAATGATCCATCAGAATTAAACTTTATGGTGAACACCCATTTACATCTAACCAATGTTTTCCCTCTCAAAAGATCAACTTCCTCTCATGTTTTATTTTTCTTCAAAGCTATCATTTCCTCCAGGACTGCATCCCTCCACTCAAGAATTTTTAAATCCTTTTGTATATTCTTAGGAATGGAAAGATTGGATAACTTAGAAGTAAATGTTTAAAATGATGGAGATAGACTTTAATATGAGAAAAAGTTATACAAATAATATTTGATACAAGTTTTGGAACCTTTTCTAAGAGCGACGGGTAAATCTCAGTTTGAATTTTGAAATTTTAAAGCTTTTGAAGGCATCTTATTGATCAAATATGTAGCTGGTAGGATAAGAACAGTCCAAAAATATTTGGGGTATAACTTTTAGATTATTGAACTAAATTGAATGATTTTGATGTCATTAGAGACTTAGGACAATGGGGAACATTTTTCTAGAAGAAAATGTTATCAAATTTCTTCATTTACTTGATCAGAATGATTATGGAAAATTAACCCGAAGGTTTGGATTTATGGAAGGGTTTTGGTTCATGAAGCTTAGGAAATGCACGGGTTTAGGTACTCTAAGATCATTTTAGTGAATGTATTTTCTTAGGGTTCTCAAATTAGAATTCCTATTGAATTGAGATTTTGATATTGTTAAAGAAAATCAAGAAAGGGATCAAGAGAGGCAAGAGGAGCAAGAAGAAAGACATTCTTAAGCCAATTTCTTAAACAAGGAATTCAAGGTGGGTCCATGTTTATAATAGAGTAAATAAGCCACTAAATGTTTTCTTTGAATCAAGGAAGTTTAATGATTTCAATTGCATCATAGATGTTGCATTTATTACTTCTTGAATGGATTGAGAAATTATTATATGTTTGATATATGAATTGTGTTGATGATTTATGAAAAGACTTTGAAAATGATTCTTTTTGAAAAGATACAAGTTTATGAAATCAAGTTTTCGAAAATGGTTTTCGAAATATCTCATGTTCATGAAAAACATGTTTCCAAAATGTGCCATTTGGGGCAAACTATTTTCAATTCATGAATAACATGTTATGTGGGTTTGGTGTAGTCCATTCAAGTATGTTACGTGCACGTTGACCAAGTTAAAGGCTTCTTCCACCTGCCTGCTAATGGCACGAAGTTCCTTCATGGACTCCCTCATATTTACGTCTACGCAAAACTACTATGTGGGATTGCGATAGTATGTCAAGTTTACGACTACACAGGACCATTATGTGAAAATGTGTAATTTGTCATATTTATGAATCTACCCAAACCATTCTGATGTGCTTATGTGCTTATGATATGTTAACAAGTTTGATGCATACATGATTTGTTGTTTGTGAATTTTGATTAAGAATTTGAGAACGATACGTTTTATGAATTCAATTTGAACTTTGTATTGACAAATGAACATTCCAAAGGTTTTGTATATTTTTTTGTTATAAACTGTTACCCACGAGATTCAAGCTCACCCCTCCATTTCCGTCCCATCTTTAGGTAAAGAGCATGAGATCGAGTAACTAGGAGTCGAGGCATCACTCCACTTTTGCAATGTTTTTGTATTTTAAGCTAGTTTTGTAAAACAAGGCTTTAGTCGCATTTTAAGCATGTCTAGTTTATGTAAACTTTGTATTTTTGGATTATGATGTATTGTGGCTCGAAATGCCTATTAAAGCTTTGTAAAACTCTTATCTTTTGATGTTAATGAAAAATATTTCGTTTTGCTCATGGTTTTTGTTCTTGCAAGGTATTTTGATTTATAAATGAGATTAAAGTTTTGAAAATTTGCTTGTGTTTATGTTCAAGGTCATTTTGTTTATAGGTTTTGGGTTCTGTCTCACAAGTTTCACCGCGGTGAAGTTAAGAGTTCGCCGCTATGTATTCAACCTGAAGGTGTTTTACCTTCATATGGCGACTTCGTCGCGACGAAGATATTTTCCAAGGTTTCGGCGAAGTTACAATCGTTCACCGCGGCGTAATTGACCTAAAGGGGTCCATGGGATTTCTCCCATATGTTCGCTTCGTCGCGGCGAACTTCACCAGAAGGGAACATATGGGATTTCTTCTCCCATATGTTCATCGTGGCAAAACAATATTTCACCGCGACGACCCCGCCTTGCTTCCAAAAGGTTTTTAGCTTCCAAATGCTAATTCTTCCACCAAGCCCAAACTTCAAGCTTCATGATCTCATGTCCGATGTTGGGCTCCGAAAATGGAGTCCAATACTCTCCACCCAAATACCCCAGTTTCCCTCTATAGTTAATGGCCATCTTTATTGTTTGCGACCATTCTAGGTAATTCTGACCATTCAATCTATGATTTTTCAATTGAAAAGGCAAGTTTAAGCAAAAAGATCATAATTACGTTATCCATTTTCCATCATAACACTGGGATTAGTCATATTTGAACTGCTAAAATCATCATTGGAGAATAAGGAGATTCTTTGTTACCCAATCATCACTAAGCGATAGTCCATTTAGGACTAATTTGAACAAAGAAAGAAAAAAATATTGTAAAAGAGTCGTGGCTCTGATACCATAAAGAAAGAGGACAAAGTATTTCTTCCTTGATTTTATGAATAGTATAAGTAATATATAGGACAATGTAGCCATAATCTCCTCTTTAAATCAAAAAGAATCTATTTATTCTCTAAGTAATAAAATCTCATTAATTTAGCTACTAATTTATAGAATTTCAACTAATTATCTATAGAGATCAACTAGTTATCTTTAGTGACAAGTAGCTGATTATTTCTATAATATCAACAGTAGGTTTGACAATCTTTAAGTTATAATCTGGTTTGAAAAGCTTGGGTTTTGATTTTGGGATGCATTAAGCTTAATAAAACACAACTTTGGAGTTGAACTGTAATTCCATTAGCATTATTTGGTGATTGCTTTATGTCAAGTATGTTGCTAGTTAAAATAGGGGTTAGGCAATTGGTCATCTATTTTACTACTGTTGCATTTAAGTTGTTTTTGGTTAGGTACCTATATGATGTATCATAGAAGTTGTTATTTCAATTTCTTGTAATTGTGTTGATATATCAAGTGTTTCTTTGTTTTGCATACAACAGAATAACATAATTCTTCATTCCTTCTCTTCTCTACTCTCTTTAAATTCTCTCTCTCTCCCTTTCTCTCTCAAGCTTCTAAATCCTTCTCGAGTCCATTATTGAGATCTTTAACTAAGGTCATGTCAATTTGGTATCAAAGCCTGGTCTAAAGGCACTGGGATCGAAAAGACAAACAATAATTCCTATGGCAAAAGCAGCAAGGGAAAAGACCTTGAAGGATAAGCTCAACAGGTTTGAGTCTCAACTTTAATCAACCATAGTCGAGCTACAAGCTAATCTAGGTCAGAATAAAAAGAGAATGGAAGAGCAGTTGTCATAATGAGATAAGAAGTTAGACTAGCTTGTAGAACTGATGAAGCAGAGCAAGTTGTTGGTTAAGGATAAAGAGCCTATGAGGCAATTGGGAACCCCAAGTCAAACTAGCCAGGGAATACTTCTCACGCCGAAACCTATGGATCTTGGTGAAGGTTGAGGTAGATTACAGTGGGCAACACCAGATTTGGAGCTGCCTTCATTTTAAAGATCAAGTTTCCTTATTTCTTAGTAACAAACCCAACATCATCGGTAAGAAAATGCAGTAAGTATTTTAGAATTTATCAACTGCCTGAAGAGAGTAAAGTAGAGTTAGCTATGATGTTATTGATAATGAATGTGAATATGGTTTGATAGTTAGATTGTAGGTAAGGCGAATCCTACTTGGGACAATTTTATGTTGGTTGTGTGTTTGAGGTTTGGCCATCAAAATGCTATAAATACTATTGATGAGTTTAATAAAATTTGTCAAACTAGTACAATAGTTTAATATTTGGAGAGATACGAGGAGCTCAAGTCTTTGATGTTGGCCACTAATCCATATTTGCAGGAATCTTATTTTGTTTCAAGTTTCATTAGTGGTTTTAGCACGATCTTAAACCACTAATGAAGGTAGGGAAACCTAAAGTGCTTGTGCAAGCAATGGAGTTGGAAACTTTTTATGAGCAATCTTTTATAGCACTAAATAAAAGACAAAGATTAAGTATGAGAAGTTATAGTACTAGTTACGAAGGGGAAATCAACGATTGCACGAATACTAGGCTATTCCAAAGCATTCAGAATATAAGCTCGACAATGTGTTAGCTGTAAAGGCAAGTCTAGTAGGAAAGGGGGAGGTCAAACAATGAATGTCGATGAAAAATAAAAGTTGGAGTATAGGTGTGCTAATAGGCTGTTGAAGACTTTCAGCAGTTAAGCGGGCGTTTGGTTGGGGGAGGGTAATGGTAGGAATAGGAATAGGAATGAATATAGTGAAAAATGGGAATGGATATAATCATTATAATTATGATGGTTGGTTAAAATGAAGAAATGATTACCATTACCATTGATAGTGGTTGGTTTGTTAAAAATGTTAAGAAATAAAAATTTGTTAAAATTTTATTTT
>JANKOE010000001.1:31243254-31253331 GCA_026284465.1 Erythroxylum citrifolium | reverse complement strand
AATTATTTTAATTAATTAGCTTTTATCTTAATTAATTAAAGTTATTAATTAATTATATTTTTTAATTAATTACATTTTAATTATATTTAATTAAAAATATTTAATTAAAAATTAAAAAACCAAAAAATTTAAACAATGATTCCCATTCCTCTGGATTACCAGAGGAATGGGATATTACCTAAAAACAGGGTATAGTTATGATACCTCTATAATGAAAGGACTCCACCAAACATTAGTTTTCAAAGTATACCCATAACTTTTATCTCATACCTCCCAAACAAGCATGTCCTAACTGATGTTTTGTTGGATCGAATTCGTTTGATCTGTACTACCAAGTTAGTTGATTAGTCAATTTTGATTGCTTTCATTTGTTTAATGATTGTGATGTAATAAATTATGAATGTTCTAATTTTCTTATTTTATAGGTTTTCTTGGAGAAAATTGGATAAACTCTTTAGATTTAATAAAAAACTTGAATTAATTTATTTTAAGAAGTGAGTTTGACTATGCATTTGTACATTATGTAAGGACTCATATTTTAAATAAAAATATTAAATTCATGTGACGTCAATATTAGTATGACACATAATGAATGAATACTTAACTCGATTTAAATTTTGTCCATTTAAAGTTTATTTTTAATGATTTGCAAATGTTAAAATTAATTTTAAACGAACAAAAAGGTTAAATTCAAACATTTCAAAACATTAAAAAAGAATGTTATCGTTTTATAAACGTTCAATTTGAACCTAACTTAACATCTTTATCAACTCTTCACTATAAAAATCGCATCTAATACTTTTATTTTTTCTGTGAGTCAGATGACAATTTTTGGCATTTTCCTAAATGTTGTCTCTAACTTGATGTCTAGCTATTGAATGATTAATAACAGCTTCTTTAAACTTTTTCACATTTTCAAATTTCATGTTGAGTGTCTAATTTAATGTACCACCACCTGGTTCATGTCTAACACTTGTATCAAGTTTTCTAATTGGCTCCCCTAGCTCCTCTCTACTAAGATACCCATCATTATCAATGCAACTTCCATAGTCATTAGAATTAATCTCCATTGGTACAAGGTTTTAGGTTCGACTCTTAATAACGGGAGAAAGTGACCACTCTGTTAGGGGGCTGTCCAAGATTAAACCGTAGTTCACTCCTCTAGCGGTAGTCGGGCCTACGACTGGAGGCCCTTAGAGTTGGGGATCAACCTTTTTGGTACAAGAATTAATCTCCATTGATTTGTGATCATTTAAAATTAACAAGTAAAATGCATTATGTGCTCTTTTAACTTCATTTTACAAGTGTCCACATCCTCATCATTCCTGTTCTCTTTTTTAACAATATCTATATTAACTTTATCATTATGCACAACATCTTCGTCAAAGCCAAAATCCTCATAATTCTCTATTATAGCCAAAAATTTTGAAGCAGTAATCGCAACATCAAGCTTATATGTAACAGACACCTTAATTTTCCTATGTATTTTAAAAAGATTGATTAATCTAAAGCAACTTTCATTAGATTTAATGAGTCTTTGAGTCTTAAAGATTCACTTATAAATTTATCTATAACTGACAAAATCAAGATTAACTTTATGAAAATAACTTGACCTACCATCATAAATCAACATAGGATCTTTCATAAAGTATCCACCATAATATAACTTCAAGCCTCCATACTAAGTCTTTATAATCTTCAAAATAGTAAGTAAATAACAATATAGATATTTAAGAACAACAACAACAACACTCAGTAAAAATCCCACTGAAACGCAAGATTTTTTGGAGGGGTCCAATGGTACGTAGCCTTACCCCTAACTAGTAGAGAGGTTGTTAGGGGTTCTTTAATTATTATTAAAGAATATATACATATACATATACATATACATATACATATACATATGCATATACATATACATATACATATGCAAGATTAATATTATTTAAGAATATATACAAGATAGTTTACAAAGAAGTCCATTGATTCTCTAGTTTTACCTAAAAGGATATTAACTTTATGGAAAAGGCAAAAACAGGTTCTTTCTTGGATTGTTGTTAAAACAATATGGACTTCTTTGCCATAAGACTGTTTGCTTAAGAATAAGTGTTACATATAAAATGGAAAAATAGCATTATAGTATTACATACGGGCATTAAATCTCTTGTAGAGGATTTACATATAACAAGCAGTTGTGTTGATAACAACAATTTGTATATTAACATATTTTAACTAAAAAGTATATTAACATATTTTAAGCCCATATAATTCCCTATAAAATAGCCTAATATAGCTACTTGTTCAATGTTATGTAAGATCATGTAAAAGCATCATGCATAATATCATATAGCCCCTTGTTTACTACTCAATAGAGTGATATATAAGATCATATATTGCTTGTCACACATTCTTCTGTAACATGCTTGTCACACATGTATCAAACTTTTTATATTCAAACTATCGACAAAGGAAAATAATACAAAAACATGTTAAACAGAACTTAAGGCCTTATGTTACTCATAAATCCTCCACAATAGACAAAAAGGGCTATTAAGTCTCTTTGACTTTTACTTACAAAGAAATGTCAAATTCAATTAAAACAATAATTAAAATATTTTTAATATAAGACACAACTGACATTTTGTACCATATTCAAGAAGAGAGAAGTTGCACCATACCTAAGTGTTGGGAAATTAAGGCAAGATTCAATCATATGTGTAGTAGAATAATTATGTAACATTTTCCATTTTAATTTTTCGAAGTTGAGATCACTTAAATTCTACAACATGATTAATATATAAAATATAATTAAACATGAATCATAATTCATACCTTATTATGAAGCTTAATCTTTTTCTTGTAATTTCCCTTAAACCGTTTCTAAAACGGGCTCATCTCAACTATCCAAGTTGCACAAATGTCTGACCTCTGACGATATCCACATAACGTGTTGAGAGAACTTTACAATTATTATAGAGAGGGTTAGGTAAGAAGTGTCAGCTTCTTTAGAGCCTAAGCCTATTTATAATAGTTTTTAGATATTTTAGTAATTTGATTAAAATTAAATTCTAATTTCAATTAAACTTTAATTATAAATACAATAATTCTAACTAAATACTAATTAGGCTCAAATAAGATCCAATATCTCATATTGATCCTTATTTATTAAATATCTTATATTTAATTATAACTTTTCTCAAACTTAAACTTTATAATCAAGTCTGACTTGGTTAAAATACCTTTGCTCTCTTTAACTCATTATTTATGTAAGACTCGTTAGGTTTCCAATCATGTTGGCAATGGATATACATTATAACCCTAAATCATATTTAGGATTAGATAACTTAAACTTCTTTAATTAATTATTAATTCTCTATTTAGATAATTTATATTTATAAATCAAAATTGACATCTTGCAATTTATCCTGACCATGTAAATTTAGCATGATTTTTTTTGCGTAATTCAATTTTTCGTCATACAATATCCAATTAGACATAGAGTATGGAAGTAATGTCTACTCAATTTGAGTCCAATCATATTAGTTCTCCACTATTGGTAATTGATTCAATTGATGACATTTGTAAACTATTTTACAAAGTGTCATTCTACTTTGGCTAAGGACTCCCAAACTAATACTAATCAAGAACAATGGAACATTCTCCCTAATCACTTTAGGGTGATGAATCTTATATTGATCACTCAACTACCTCCATATAATTCATACTATATCTAATGACCACTAATTGAGCTACCTTTGACTAAAATAGGTCATAAGCAATATCAAAACATAGCAATCTCTATACGAGATATTTTAGAGATGTCAAGTCAAAGGATTACTTATACAATCATCACAGTGAAAATTTTCATTGCTATACAAGTAATATTCTAAATAGATTTCTTATATGAGATCAGTTTAGTAAACTTGTTCCCTAATAAACACCTACACATTTTTTTAAGTATCTCTATACTATGAAATCATTTACTTTTTTAATAAGGAAAAACATAATATTTGCTTGTCTTTTTACATTCTATTAATGTCCAATCTTATTAAAACAATTACTGGGAACAATTTAGGATAATACATAAATGTAATATGAATCTCATAATGATGACCTCATAATAATTTCATTTGCAATGTATAGTTATCCCATAGACTTTACCATATACATCTAACTTATCAACTGATTGGTTGTAAGGCATAAACTAACAATTTCTCGCTTACACTAAGCTAATGGTTTAAATATCTTATACCAAATCATCATATGAAGATCATGCAACTATTGGATAGTGGTTTAGAGAGAGAATTCTTCAAGATTTTCTATAGTGAGCATTTTTTTAAATCATATAATTTTCTTCTTAGTTATCATCATAATTAAGTAAATTTTCCTAAATACATACTTGGATCTTTAATAAGACTTTAGCTCCTTTTCATGCCTAATGGCTTAAATATTTTATAGTACATTACTATCTTGAACAATGAAAGGAATTATACCACGTTTATTAAAGAACTTCTTAATCTAATTAATCATTTCACTAAATGAAAAGTGTATTTTGGCTTTATTAGCAATTAATGCTATATTGGAACCTTTCCAATCTTAATACAATATTGTCTTAAGTAAAATATAACTTAATACAAATTTCTTCTAAAGTTAACATCTATATAACTGTGAACTCAAATATCAACTTAGACATATCATAGTGGATATATTTATTACTTCACAAGTATCAGATATCTCAAATGCTAAACACCTTTAATACATCATCTATATAATTGGACTTAGAATAGGCACACAACTTTCGTATCTATTTATATAGATTTATTCTCATAAATAAGTTGTTATCTTTTCATATCCAACAAGAGTTGTTCTTGGAAAATTATATTTTCAAAAATTGAAAATATGAAATATTGATCTCTCTATGAGGAACAAGTTTCTACATACTCCCACTAAAGAGGATAATTATACTCCCACTAACCTTTTTTATCGACATGATAAATTCACAATCTTTTAAACAAACTCTTTGAATTTATTATGAAAGTGAATCTTTCAACATCTCATGTCCTTTTAACTATATATCAAATATATCAACAAAAGCACTAACTCTAATTAGATGTGTTGTTATGAGATTTGAACCATTCAAATTTTTTCCTACTCCCACTAATTATCTTGAGAACTATTTTTCTATAAGTATACATCAAAACAAACATTTTTTTGAATGAGATATGTAAGATTATATCTAACCTTTTGGATATATTATAACCTTCTATTATCCAATTTAGTTATAAACTTATTAGATAATATATGCTTCAACTAAACATCAAATCCCTAATCATTAATTTTGACTCTTTCACAGTCATAACATTCTACATCTAATATCGAATCTTGCTAAGTGATTTAATTGGAACTATCAAAGGTAAGTTGTAGTACTAGGCATAGTTATAGAAGAAATAAATATTGCTTCATATAATATCTCATATTGTATATTTCTCATTACATAAATTTATACTATTATGGGATTTAATTACGGAGGTAATTACTAGATCCCTATAAATAACCAAAAAATTTAAATCTCATGACATCAGTCTTATCGAAATGCTTTAGCATTCTTAATGCTTAATTTCTACTTAGATTTAAATATTTTGAACTCTTCAGAAATTTTAAATCAATATTTCAATCAATACGTATGACTATATCTCATAAAATCATTAGTAATGTAATGACATACCAATATCATCCTTTTATTAAGTGATATTACATCTAACACATCACATATATAAGATTTAACAATTCAATACCATCGTCATCCTTTCACCAAATATTGATTTGTTTATTCTTCAACTTAACAAGTTTTATACAATTTATAATCAAAAGAATACATATATATCGTAGTATGGAACTTTATTATTCATATTATGTTCATTTAACCAGCATGATATAAAAATATGGTCTCAGTTATTTAACTTTGTATTCTTCTCAAGAATAAGTTTCCTTTCATACAACATATATAAACTATTTGTATAAATTTAGATCAACTACTTTTACACAACAATCTATTCTTAGCATGCTTTGAATATTGTAGTAATGTTTAATCTGAAATATCAAATACTCATAAACATAAATTAGAAATACATATGACCTCTATTACATATAGGTAAGAAAACTTATACAATCATTTTTCTTCTAATGACAATTATTATCATACTATAGCAAATGTCTTTAATTATAGTTCATATTTATGCTTTTAATAGGCTAAATTGAATGGAATAATTCCATCAAGCTACTATGCTTTTCAACTTTTCATGCAACAACTTTCAACTTGTTATCATGATGTTAACATACATCTTACATATTGTTATCAAAATTTATGAGACATTAGTTTATTCAAAATATCATCACATTTTATTATCTATATGATTTTGACATATCTCTAAATTTTGTCACCAAATCCTTAACAAGAATTAATATCAATATTGCATAATGACATACAAATTTTCTCTTATATGTTATTCCTAACCTTGCCTATAAATTTATATAATGGTGAGTCACAAATCTAAATCATAAAAATTTGAGTTAAAAGGGCTTTGAGTATCTTAACAAGCTTTAAAATAGACAAAACGATAATTTTATGATTAAATAATGGAAGACAACAATCACATTCTCAATGGTTTGTCTAGAACTCCAAAGTTCCTAATCACTATTTGAAATCCATAAAGTTGTCAGAGGCTGGCTGGAATGCTTATGACCTCAATTACTGTCTGGAATCCCTCATTTGTGGGTTGGTCTTTGTGCATGGAATCCCTTAGTAGCCCTCATTCGTCAATTTTTCTATTTATGTGGAATCCCTCAATTGCCCTCATTTTAAGGTTTGAGTCACTCGATTCCAAGACTATCCCCCACAAGCATCTTCGTCAAACTATTGGCTTATAGGTAAGCTTTTTTGCAGAGGTGATTCAACTGATACCAAAATAACGGTAGCCTTTTTGCCCTTTTGATGATCTTTCAGCCTTGAACAAGTGAGAAGTTGTTTATTATATTTAATTGGAATTATTGGCAATATCTCTTCTTTGTCAAGATTTTTTGCTTATAATTACTAAAAAGATTCAAATCTTGTTAAAGATGTTTTAAAGAATTAAAAATAAATAATGACACTATCCTCACTTTGATGGATTTCACCATGCTTAAAGGTTTACTCATATACTTTAAGATTAATTTCCTAAATTTTAGTGTAGTTGATTGATATTGTCCCATAGCTATAGTTGGACCTTATGTCCTCCTCCATTAAGTTCACCAATTATGTCATCACTATCGAGTTCTTTGCATCCTATGTTAGATAAGTTAAATCACTCAGTCTAGTCGTCATGAATATACAAGTGCATAGATTGAGATTAATATAAATATTTATTCTTATTTAATTTGATAGTGGTAATATGAATGGAATAAAATTTTGAGGTAAGAGCTTGGGTGACTTGCAAGAGACATTGACTTTAATGTTTTGACTAGAATCTATTTCCTGATTATATTAGGCTTTCTATATTTCATCTAGTAGACATTCTAGCATAATAGAGTTCGAGTTTCCCTTAACATAGTTTAGCCCGTGATATGTATTATTTGGTTATTTCTGATAGGTTATGACTGTGGACATTTAGGATATTCCAGGGTTGCTTTCATTTATTTCAATTTCAGACACAATGGAGTTATTAATCCCTTGAGTATTATTATTAATTGGTCTTTAGACTACTTATTTGAGCTTTCATCTGTATCAGTGGGAACTTCAGTTCTCTCATCTACATTGATCTAGTTTCAAGTGTTAGGTTACAATGTCACCTTTTTGTAGTTATATTTGAGTGTCATAGAAGATGGTATTGAAGTGTAGTGTTATAACAAATGTCTTATTTTTTTCTGCTTCTGGTTGAATTGAAGTTGTTTGCATACAGATGAATTCCAAATGTTGTTTGCATACAAATAAATTCCAAAAAAATTTTGCATACAGATGAGTTAAAGTTGTTTGAATATAGGTGAATTAAAGTTGTTTGCTTATGTTAGGGTGTTTGTAGTTTGAGTTTGGTTGGTCAAAGTTCATTAGTAGCATTAGTATATATAGAAAAATTGCAGAATCTTGGATCAAATCCATTTTATATTGATCTTTCTCATATGTAAAAGCATTATTATTTACCAAATACAATTAGGGTAGTTAGGATTAATATTCATCACCTAGCAAAGATTATCTTATATTTGGCATTGATGTTGTCTTGGTAGGTAAATTACATTATGATTTTTCTTGAATATGCAAATGGAATCATCATCATTGACTAATACAATAGTGAGTTCAAATTTAGGTAATGTGGTTTGCTATTGTGGGCTAAAGACCCTACTAAAGACTTCATAGGGTAATCATAATCTTGTCCAGAGATTTTATGGATGCCTCAATTATCCAATGAGAATTTACTATTATTTGATTAATGAAATTGAATGTTAAACTTGTGTTTAAGGTTTATTTAATGAAATTGATTGTTTCAGGTTGGGAGATGCAACTTTTTCAACTGATACGAACTAAAAGAGTCGTTCAAATGATTCAAAAATTAAGAAAGGAATTATCAATGTTAAAGAAGGAGGTTGAAATAAGCACAACAAAGGAGTTTAAAGAGAAAATGAAGCTTTTGAAGAAGGCATAAATTTATTGAGAAAAAAAGAAAAAAGAAATTAAATTTATGTTAATGAACATTGTAATAGGATTTGTTATAGTTCTAATACTTTTATTTGTACTTATGTTATGAGAATATTGTATTGACTTTTAACAAGTTAATATTAATTTCAACTATATTATGAAAATTTTGACTTTGAAATTTATATATGAATTATGTAATGAAGCAAAAAGAATACTACTATATAAAATCAATTGTCAAATCCCGCTCCCGGAGCCCTACTTGTCCCGGGTGGTGGACCCTGACTGAGGCCCATTCCTGAGACGCTGACTTGCTGCTGGCTGAAATCCTAATCCTGATACTGAAACCCTGACACTAACTGCTAACTCACTTTGGTGGTGAGCTTACACTGATTTAAACTTAATCCTGACTGTTCTCTGAAAATCTCAAAAATGTAACATTTGAACCCATGTCCGTTAAACGGACATGAGTGTCCGTTAAACGGACATGAACTGGGCTTGGGTACTGTTTTACCCGAACCTGTCCGTTAAACGGACAGGCGTGTCCGTTTGACGGACACGAGTGCCAAAAATACACTGTTCCTACAGAATCTGTCCGTTAAACGGACAGGCGTGTCCATTTGACGGACACGAGTGGCTAATGCACACTATTCTTATAGAATCTGTCTGTTAAACGGACTGTGTGTCCGTTAAATGGATATGAAGTGCAAAATCTACACTATTCCTTCAGTATCTGTCCGTTAAACAGACTGCTGTGTCCGTCTAACGGACATAATGCGAATAAGGAGTACTATTTTTACAGAATCTGTCCGTTAAACAGACTGCTGTGTCCGCCTAACGAACATGAAGTGACACAAGGGGGTAATTCTCACCCGAATGTGTCCGTTAAACGAACATGGAAATTTCCCAGAATTTCCATGCCACTTCATGGCTACTCAACTCTCCAATTACTCAACCATCTTCCAACACTTCTCAACTTTCACAATTTACTCATTTCTGCTCTATGGCACTTCATACTAAAGTCAAACACCTAGTTTGACTTAAATCAAAACTCAATCTCAACTTCCATTACTCATTCAATCTACTCAACAAAACACTCATTCAAACACACTTATAAAATTCTCATCAACCACAAGCTAAACTCATCCTTACTTTCATGCATTTCTACCCACATGAAACTCAAAGCCATGCAATATAACTTTGAGCAACTATACATGGCCTGATAATAGTGGATCTTAAGATACTTTGATAAATCAAAATTCATGCATTTCATTTACATCATAACCAATGTTTACAATGCTTTAGTGGGCATTTCAAGCCCAAATACAACCTGAGCAAAATACATCTTTCAAAATGACTGTTTTTCTTAAAATGCAATCTAAAGCATTGTTACAAAAATTATCTTGAAATACAAA
>JANKOE010000001.1:31204983-31221351 GCA_026284465.1 Erythroxylum citrifolium | reverse complement strand
AATATTTTTGCTCAGAAGTTTCAATCGAAATCTTCAGGTTCATATTTTTCCTTATTTAATGATTTCAATTTTTATTCAGTTTGTAGGGATATAATTGAAAACACAAGTTAAAATTAAGTTACATTCCATAAAATACTGTTGCATACCAAACACTATAATAAAAATCTACCCAACTTTTCTATTAGAATTCTTATAAGTATCCAAACATATGAATATATTTACTTTCCATAGATTTGTTTTCTGATGAATTATATTCCAAATTCACTTTTACTTTTCCGCCAACCAAACCGCCAACCAAACGGAACCTTATTTAAAATCCAAAATTTGAACAATTGATCCTTGATATCACAGGCCACTTGCCATCCCAATATAATTTTTAGGGTTCTTAAGAAATATCTAGAATCCTTCTACCGAAGGCCAAGAATATTGGCAAATGGGAAATGGAAAACTATGGGGGACTACAACCCTCAGAGGGTAGACCTTACTCCCAGATTACATGGAACATTTTTTGTTAGGATGACAATAGCTATTGTCCCATTCTACAATGCGGCATATCTTACTAATATTAACAAACTCATGCATTCTATTCAGATTGGCAACCATCATCAACAATGTAACATCAAACAATTTACTTCCAAGAAAAAGAAAAGAGCTACGTCTGCAGAAGGTATGGAGGTCTTCACTAGCTTACATCGTTGCACTTTCTACATCTTTTGTCTGAAGAACATAATTTCTTACACGATCTGAACAAAATAAGGCGACCACACTGAAGTAGAAACTAACAAAAGCACTAACGCAGAAGACCCAAACTGATATTGGACCATCCATTTCATCAAATGACTTTCCAGGCACTGCTGGAAGGCTTGCTGCCTCACATCCTTCTCCAGGAGACTCTAAACACAAATTGGGATTTCCAACGAATGCTCCAGGAAATCTCCAATAACCTTCTTTCTTTGGAACAAATCCGGAGAAGCTGTTGTATGATAAGTTCAGGAGGGTAAGATCTTTAAGGATGGAAATGTTTTCTGGGATTTGACCGGACAAGGAATTATGTGACAAGTCCAGAGCCCTTAAACTCAACATCATTTCTAGACCTGGGACCTGACCATCCAGAAAATTGTATGATAGGTTCAGGTACTCCAGGCCTTGAAGTCCAAATAAGCCTCCTGGAATCTGACCATGCAACATATTATCTGACAAAACGATTCCAACAACCGAATAAAAATGGTAATTGAAGCTTAAATCACTGTTCACAAATATTTTGATCTCCACATCATGACTTGCAGCAAATGGCTCTGAAGGAACTTCATTAAGAATGGCACCATTGTTAAAACTCAAGCTCCCATTGAAGTTCCCATCCGGTATGAAGCCAAAGAATTTATTGCTTGATAGATCGATCATTTGAATCATTTGAAATGTTAACAACCAATTAGGTAGACTCCCACTGAATTTATTCCCAGCCAGGGAGAGATACTTAAGGTTTGACCATTTAGTGATGGCATCATTCAGATTTCCAGATAGATTGTTGAAGCTGAAGTCTACTATCTCAAGTGATTTACAACCTGCCAATGTTAACGGGATCTCACCAGAAATTCCATTGTTGCTTATATCCAAGATCTTCAAGCTATCCAATGCATCAAGTTCTGGTTTAATTTCTCCAGAAAGATTATTGTTACTGAGCATCAACGCAAGTAACTGGAAGCACCCAACAATATTCAAAGGAATTGAACCCGATAATGAATTGTGAGAGAAATCTACCACTTGGAGATAAGTCAAATTCCCAATCCTTTCAGGGATTTCCCCCGTAAGAAGATTGTAAGAAAGGAACAAAAATTGCAGACTCTTAAGTTCTGTAATTTTCAATGGAATGCCACCAGAGAAACGATTGTGAGATAGGTCCACAAGAACAAGACCTGATTTATCTGCCGTTTCTGCAACCTTAGTGGGGAGTGGACCAGATAAATCATTGAAACTCAAGTCCAATACAACAAGCTTCTCCGAGAAAACAAGTCTTGGAGGAATTGCGTAAGTCAAATGATTGAATGATATATTTAGATGAGTCAGTTCCTTTAGTGAAGCAATGCAGGTAGGAATTCCCCCCACAAGAGAGTTATTAGCTAAGTTTAAGACAGTGAGAGACTGAGCACCAGCAGAGAAACAAGGCAAGGTACCTGACAACGAATTAGACTCGAGATTGAGGAAAACCATAGACTGATAAAAGTCACGAAGAATGCCAGATAAGTAATTATTTCCAAGATCCAAGTGCTTCAAAGAGTTCAAATAAAACAAGCTTTCCGGTATTTCCCCACGAAACGAATTGGAACTCAAGTCAAGCCTTTCCAAACTTGTGGAGAAATTACCTACCCACCATGGAATAGGACCACCCAAATCCTGGTTACCATTCAGGACAAGCTCCCTGAGTTGCCTAAGCCTTATAAATGTATCAGGCAACAGACCACTCAACCTATTATGACTAAGATCAAGAGTTCTGAGATTTTGCAACCAACCGAAGCATGATGGGATTTCACCAGTAAAGTTATTTTCAGACAAAACCAAGGATTCAAGATACTCAATCTTGCACAAATTGGGGTGAATCTCTCCTGACATATTCATTCTTGTCAAGTTCACTGAAATGACCCGACCGGTCAGGCTGTGGCAGGTTATCCCTTTCCAATTACTGCAGTTAGACCCAACCCATGTTGACGGTGCATGAGTTGGGTCCTGGAATAGCAACAACGAAGCTTTATCTGCTTGATTAATATCAACAGAGCCAGAACAGTGTGAACCCAGGAGCAACAAGAACAACAGTGGCACAAAACGTAATTTGACAGTCTTGCAGGGGCAAGTAGAAGAAACCCAGTTCACTTCCATGGGTGAAAATGTCACAGACTTAGAACGAGAAATAATGAAACACGGAGAGAGAGAGAGGTTTCAGAGAGCTGTTTACAGAAGTTTCTCTGCGGCTATAACTGTAAACTCGATCCCTCAAATTTTAGAGCAGAAACCCAAACTCCACGAGTTAGAACCAGGACAAAACCAATGAGGTGGTTGCAAAACTGGAAGATTTAGCAGAAGAACTGTTAGAGAAAGAGAGAAACCATAGAATGGCATCAAAAGTGACTGAAATAGCATCTACAGTGCTAAAATTTGAAACCCATCTTCTCTTATGAAAGTTAGCTAAACAGCAAAACTTTGAGAGAAGCAGATAAAAGAAAGAAAAAGAAGACAACTTTCTCTAACCCATAATCATAAACCAAATAAAAGACATTTCTAGAGTGAAAAAGAAGGGGGAGAACTCACTGAGACAAACAGTGAAGCATCTGAGTATTGAGAGGAAGGAATAAGTAGACATTCCATGTGTTTTCTTTGCATCTTTTTGGAGCTGATGCTCAGTAAAAGGCAGATGCTTTTTTTAGTGAGTGTAATGAAATGATTAAGACTTTGTTTAGATCCTTAATTTTGTAAGGAAAGGAAATGAAATATTGAGGAGGAAAAGAAGAGAAAAGAATGGAAGAAAAATGTGATTTTTTTTCTCTTGTTTATTTTTTTAATTTATCAAAGGAGAGAATTGAATGGAAGAGAATTTTGTAAGAACTTTATGCCTTTGATTATAGAACTTGTTTATTTTTACTTGGTAGATTTAATAAGGATATAATAGTAATTTACTTATAGTAAAGTTACTTGTCTTCCATTTCTCCTCCTTTCTTATCAATTTAGTGGGAAATGTCCTTCCATTTTTCTTTAGTATTCTTTTTCACTGTCTACCATTATGCTTTGATAAAATCATGCATAAAGTAAAATTTGGTTGTATGTAAAATTTTTAATAGATTAGAATGAATGATTTATAAAGAAATAGAATATAAATTGAGGTAATATTAGAAAATTATTATGTGAGAGGGGTGGAATGATTTATAATGCAATACAGTGAAATATTATATAGATGAAAGGTTTATCATGTAATATAGTGTAAAGTTGTTTATCGTTTTACATTTCATCGTGAGCCTTCTGAATCGAAAGTTTTTAGTTTTTATTGTTTAAGATGAAATAAGATGTAATATGAAACTCTAATCTCTTATCTCGTTTCATTTCATTTTATTATAAACCCTTCTCTCAAACGATAAAATACTATTATATTTTATTCCTTTCTATTAATAAACCTTCAACTAAACATACCCTAAATTACGTGACATTTTCTTCATTAATTATTTTCTTAAAATTCTAATGGAGAATATTATAACACACATGTATTTAAAGGAACTTTATCAAGGCTTATATCTAAAATCAAGGCTTATATCCAAAATCCAGAAGTAATAATTTCTAGGTATGAGATTGCAATTAACATAAAATTTTGAATCACTAATTCAAATCAATCTAACATATCCGGTGTACAAGGCTTCCCATTTTATAGAAATATGAAGACGTTCAAATTTGCTGACTTTGGATATGGAGCAGTCTTAAATTCTTGAGTCAGCTATCCCACCCTATGAAATGCCTACAAACCAGCAAGGCGATTAGTCACTGGATCCGCCGGTGGATACTCTGGTTTAAGACAAAAAATGCAAATTATTGCATATATTGATACTTTATTTCATAAATATTTATAAAATCTATTATTATGAGGGAAGTCACTTTTCTCTTAATAAAAGTTACTAAAAAAGTAACAAACAAACACTGTCTATTAAGATCAATTTAAATAAAATAATATCATTTAAATCTAAAATTAATTAGTGTTTAGATTATTTAAACTCAATTGGGCCACACCCGGGCTATAAGCATCACCGGTTAGCGTGTGGAAGGAAAGCAGTTGAGGAGAAATTTATACCACTGAAGCTGAGATTGGTATTGAAATTCTGTGCGCTTTTATGCCTTTTTCATAATCAAAAACGCAACTTACTTCTTCCTTGTGAACAAGTACAAACCAAGGCCTTTATGTTGAAGAGAAACTATTGTCAATGTCCGTACGGTTTCTTATTCTGTTGGTTTTCATGCAGATTATAGTTGAAGATCCATTGACGTACGATGATACATTATCTGAACCAAATGGGAGTAAGTCTGTCTCTGATGCCAAAATACTTTAAGCGCCAACAAAATGTTGGAAGCATTGGGGATTGCATCTCATTTTGTGTGCACCAAATCCAGTGAGTTGATAAAAGAGTATCTTGCCCTAGTTTCTCGTTTGTAACTTAAATGAAAATTCTTGCACATGCTTGCCTTTCTTTCACTCCGCCTTTCTTGTTACTTGTGTAGCTTAGCAAAGAATCGTAGACTTTGAGCAATTACAATGATAGTGCTTGTTTGGGGGTAATGGGGTAAAATCTATAGGTATGGAATGAAAACCCCTGTTTGGTATCAACAGGGGTAACACTTTCATTCTCTCATTTTCAGCAATACTCCATACTTGTAGATTACTATAGGAATGAGATTCATTGTTGGCTATACTTCATTCCATATTCATTCCCTTATGTGAACCAAGCGCCCCTAGTTTTATAACTTGACAATGCCTAAGTACACCTGTATTGCTTTGCTTAAAACCTGAAAGTTCCATTGAAAGTTGACCTTTAGAGCTGATTACATTAAGGGAGTTTTCAAGTACTTGAAGCCGAACAACAGACAGAAAAACATCATCGAACTATTCCATACTTGACATAATGCGGAATTCAGCAAACACGCGTGCAGCAGCTGATTCTCTTGCTTCATGGGGATGGAGACACACATCACCGTCAATAGAAAGCTCAAAATTCATCCTTTTCAAACTTACTTTTGCTTGGAATCCACCTTCAAGATGGAAATGAAACTCATTCTGCTGAATATAAATATGATTTATATTTAAAAAACTATTTCATATCATAATTTAAGTTGATCTTACCATCCACTGAGGATACATGATATGTTGGTAATATCCAATTCTTCTTGACGCATAAATTATCCAACTCCTGTTGAATGAACAGTGATGTGAGCAGCACATTTTGATAAAGAATCGATTTTCAGCCTTGTTACAATCATTGTGCACATTTATACTACAGAAAGCAACCCAATAACATAGTCAAAGACACCACAGTACTTCATTATCATCATATTCTAAATTTCCTCTTTGTCTAGCAAAGCTCAAGATGAAGAACCAAAGTTCTGGAGAAGACATGTAGAAGGGAAGAAATGCATCATGTTGCGGTAATTTCCAGCTTACATGAACATCAATGAATTAGTAGCGGAAGCCCTCATGCGAGGACTGCCCAGGATAGTCAATATATTTTAATAAACAATATCCATAGAACCATCTTGATGCTCAATAAACAAGTCGTTGAGAAACAATTCAACTTTAAAAGGCATGTTTCTCGGTTAGGCTCAAGACATAATATCACGTATTTTGTCAAGCATGCCTCTCACGTGAAGTTCGTAATGCTAAAATTCCTCTAAATCCAAAAATTTTTTAATTAGGTTTTGAACTTGTAACCTAACAGAACAGCTCTAGTAAGTACTATGTCAAGAAATCATTGCCAAAGATTTGAAAACAACGTTAGGACCTTGAAGGTATTATACAGTTAAAAGTCAAGGTAGTAGCACCTAGAAATTTATCGAATCAGGATGATTGTTTGACCATATTGATACTAACATGCATCAACAAAAAGAAATGTTGTTTAGAAATAGATCTGAAAACAAACTTGCCTGACATGGATTTAGGACTTTGGCTACACTGTCCTGAAATGTTTTTCTCTTAATGCAATTACGTGAACATTGGTCCCCAACATGAGGAGGGCATTGTCCCTTGAGGCCTTGTGAACATGAATCGATGTGATCTAAGGAAGACTCTATCATCAAAGCCAAATTACTTTCACCGCCTATTGGATGCCAGGACCAAACAGAAGATTGTAAGTTCAAAAATTTTAAACCTTGCTTGAACTCCAAAAATGAAACAGTTACAAAAGGTAAATCCATTTCATGAATTTCAAAGCAACAGAAAATATGCAGTTAACTCTGCTGTGGATGTGAATAAAAACCAGTAAACTGGTGGCCAACCCAATAAATACTGGTTTAAGAAAAACAACATTAAGTTATTGATTTGTTTATCTCCCACAATCTTTCAATCCTTTAACTACCTGCATCATAATAAATCCATTACTTCTGATTTAAGCCAATAAGTCTTATAAGTCCCTAAACAATCGAATAACATTCAGAATTTGATCCACACTTGAATTTTCGAAGTCCAACTACAGAATATCACCATGAAGAACCATTGGGACAGATAACATGATCAGATCTTGACCCACACTTCAAGTTTAGAAGTCCAACTAGAGAACATGACCAAGAAGGACCATTGGGAAAGATAAAAATGATTCCAAAAATATAATCGACCATACCATTCAAAATTTTCTGGATATTGTCATCACACTGAGCAATCTGATCTTCTATTTCTCTACGTTGAGAAGACTGCAAAAACAACCAAAGATCTAACATGAAACTTTCCAAAACAATAAAGTTGCAAAGGAAAAAATTTTATTTGCGAAAGTCAATCTTTTAGCTAATAAAACAAATGGCAGACTATAAATAAATTCCCATTCACTTTCTACAACACTCCAAAGCATTGTTTTGTCACTGACCATGGATCTAAATGGAGACCTGATATAGTAATGTAGATGATCACCAGACTTGCTAAGAGTTGTGTAACAACCCATACAAAACATCATGCTATAACATTTTTCCCCAATCCGACAAAGTATACACCTATGTGTGCCACTGCATGTATACCTTTTGCTCTTATAAGTTTTTTTTTTTTCAAAAGTTGCTAGAATATAGGTAATTGTAAGTTGGTAGAATGAATCTCCAGAATTGTATATAATGTAGGGAAATTACATACCAATTTATCTCTTCTGCTTAAAATAGATCTAAGTGCAGATTGTATCATTTCCGTATCATTTGAAGCTGTGATGGTAGGCGTTTTGTCAAGATCATCGGAGTTGGTAGTATCTGGAGCATAATCACTTAAAGGCAACACCCCTTGATCTGAAAGGATGTCGTAGCACCTCTTTTCTCCGATGGTCACATCTCTGTCTTTGTTTTGGGATATTCTCCAGCTACTCCTTGAGTAGATCTTAATCTGCATGTCCATGGTAGACGTAGCAAATCAAATGAGGTGATCTTAGATGGAGATTCTTAGCATCAGCAACACAGTAAAAGCTCTCATTTTGTAATGATAAATTATGCATTTACTCAAAAATTGTAGACCTTGAATACATCAGAGATTCCCGTGGCTTAATGATCAGACCACAATCTATTCATTCTAACTATCAAAGTGAATGAAATCCATGTATCCATTCCCTTAATTGCTCCATGTTTCTAAGTCCTATGTTTAGAAAGCTGCAATGAGGTCAGCATAGATGGAGTGATGTAGTCCAGCCTAGTCTTCTAGAAAAGACAGGTAATCTGGGATAATCTAATAGACTCATAGAATTCTTATGTTAACTCTATTTGTTTGTGTGAATTCGCAAACGGAAGGAGCTTAACTTGCCAAAGTTAGGATGGAGTAGGAGAATCTATACCTCTTGACCACTAGATGAAGCTTCTAAACGTCTCTCCGCTGACGTCTTTTGGTGGAAATTATCAGGCTGGACTGTACTGGCATTAATTGTCAGTTCTTCTTCCTTTGTAGTGTGAGCCACATTGGATGCTTTCATTTCGACAGAACAGGACCTTCCAAAACCACTTGATGAATCAACTATGCAATTGGTATCCTGCTCTTTTGAATGTAAATCTGTATCAGTGCAGCCAGGTCCAATATCGTCATTCTGCTTTACTGAATGTAAAGAAGCATCTGCCTCGTTTTCTGAATGTCCAGTATTTCCACTATGCTCTGACAAACCAGCACCACCTGTACTTACCATTATGCTAGCATTCACATGAGATGGGTTTTCTCTTTTTCCAGGACTACTTAAGTTTGTGGTTACCAATTCCACTCTTGGAATTTCCAAATAGCTTGAAAGTCCTTTCCTGTTACAAACACAGGGTAACAAATTACATTAGTCTTGTAACCCAACCCTGGATCAAAACCAATGCATCCTAAACCTAAACAACAGTTTTAACAAAATAACCACATGAACAGCCGCTTACATAACCACAGTTTCTGGAAACAAACTGGGAAATAAAAACTAAAATTGCAATACCATCAATATTGGTTTAAAAATCCAATCGGAAATCATAATGTCCACAGCATTTGGATATCAGAAAACAGAGTTTGGCATAAACTTAGCTGGAATAAAATCAAATATTGATCCAAGAACAAATAAACGACAATATCATTATTTTGTAAAATGTCAAGTTTATGTATCTACCAATTCAATCTTTGATGAACCTGAACACATAAAGCCTGGGCTTTTCTGCACAGTGTAACACATAGAGCACAATATATTTCGAACTTACGCACTTGGAAAGCCAGCCCGACAGAACCCCAGCATAAGGAAGCAGGTGAGAGTATTCAACAACTGAAGTATGTGTCCAATGGTGAGTACTCTTTAAGAACATAGGGCCCTGCAAGCTATTCACAACAAAGAAAAGATGTTTCATTTGAATTATTTTTCTAAAGTGGGCAAATTTAATTTAGGTGGCGCACTATATGCCTTATTTTTAGCAAAACCAACTCAGACTAATTTTACAAGAGGTACTTCTTAGCTGAAAGCTTTATGAATTTCCTGAAAATATCACGCATACATTCTCTATTCAAATCAAAGTGAAATGTGACTGGTCTAGTAACTGTCTTCATCATCTAGTCAATATCAGGTGTAGCATTGACAAACAAGACTTCTTCATGTATTCATTACCAGAACATCTTTCATTAATAATGATTGTTTACGATGTAATGGAAGAAAGCAAGAGAAGAAAAAGAAAAGTTACAACCATAAGCAAACCTAGCGATGGCTCTATTAATGGGAACTTGAATAGCATGATTATTGTTTGGTTCGATACACTGAATTATGTAGAAGCGAGTAGCTGCCTTTTCCTTGCTTATGGAATATACAGTATGGCTCTCCAAGAGTACAAGGTCACTTTCATTAATACCTGTTTCACATGGAAGAGTCAGTTAAAAAAAGTTCCAAAAGGAATATACTAGTAAACCAAAGCTTTTAACTATTCCACTAAGAGTGCAATCACCTCAAAATCTGGGAAACTAAAATACAAGTAATCAAACCAGAAGAAGTCAACATGACACTGTCTTCATCAATTAAAATTTTAGAATGTTAAATGCAATTTTTTTATTTGAAGCACATAAGTTGCTATCATACCTGTTGTTTCATTGATAGCAGAACATGCAAGTTGGTTAAGGCTAGCTTCATCTGTGCTCAATTCACATCTCGATGCCCTTTTAATAATTCGTTTCTTTTTGTCTACATGTTCTACATCGTTGACAGGTTTAGATCTGTTGGTTGAAAAACCCACATCCCTTTCAATCACTGACCAAATCCCATGGGTAATGGAACCAAATTGCATCAGGCAATTCTCTTTTTTGGAGTCTACTAGAAAAACTGCAACCTTGGAAACTGGCCATCCCACTGTCTTCGGTATATTTTCTGATGCATCTAAAACTTTAGATACCTCACATGCATTCATAACGTGCTTTTCAGTCAAAGAAAGCTGCTTTTCTGGGTCATTCAATTCTGTGTCATTAGAGCGCATGAATCTCATATGTGCCAATAGAGTAGGTCTCAGAATCACAGCTAACTTGCAGAAGTTTTCAAAGCTTAGATATTCTAGCTTCAGATGCTGTTTCCTATAGTAGTAGTTGTACAGTAATACAACTGCATAAACCTGAACAAAATCAGTTGCAACAGAAAAATGGAAGATTAGAGTTTAAAACTTCTTAATGACATTCCCAAAGGTTAAAAAAAAAAAAAGGCAGCAATGTGACCTGAACTCCGAATATTTATAAAATTATAAGTCTTTGGACTTGTAAATAAAATAGTAATCAGAAAAGGACAAGCAAACTGGTCCGTTTAAGTCTTTGAACTGTTTAAAGGTGAGCAAATCCAATCTACTTTTGATGAAACTTTCCATTACAAAGAAACAACTTAAAAGCTAAAATTTCTTACTTCTATTATCAATTGTAACAGTGATTAGATACACAGCATCCTAAACTGACCACTTATATTGAAATTTCTGAACTCCTAACATGTTAAAGTTAACATAGAAAGAGGAATAGAAGACACATACAGGGCCTTCAGACTTTTAGGTATTTGAGAAAAAGTACAATGTTTCTGCACCCAATAACACTAGTAAAACAAATGAAGTTGACGCAGAATTCCAGAAAAGGACATTTTAGGAAAAAATCAACCCAGCGTAATTTCCTTCATAAACGATCTTGCATCCAAAACAAAACCCACAATTGGTCAATGGGGAAAAATCACACAGGTCAATATATATGTTTCTTTGGGACTTTCCCAGATCCAAGATGTGAGGTAACAGAATGTTCCCAACAATTAACTTCAATGATGAATTTGAAATAACCGTACTTTTGCATAAGACTTCCAATTTCTTAGCTAAGAGTGGACCATAGAAAGTAAATAGAACCTGTTTTGAAACTGATTCCTGATCAAGCTGTGATGGGATGTCCTTGGCAGAGTATCTTTGGAGTAGCTTTGGATCAACCAGATAGGCTAACAATGCAGCAATAGCATCCTCAGTTGGACATATATCTGATGCATCCATAACCTCTTGCCTACCAGGGACAGATTGCCCTTAAACTAACGAACAGAACATCATCATCAAGATTTCGGGTCTTCAGTTTATCAAAAATCGGAAAAATAGAGTAAAACGTGAAAAGCAGAACCCTAGAATTGGTTAAACCATAAATACATACCTAAGAATCAATCTGCAGACAATAGTTAAATCTATTCACAACTTCCTAATTTAAAAAGCTTATAAACCCTAATTATTTAATTACAGAAACAACGAAAAAGTACAATGTTCATTCTCTTTCAAAATATTTGGGAACTCTTTACAGAAACTACCAACATCACAAGGATGGTAAAGTTGTTTCCTGCTTCATTTTGGCAGAGTAATCCTACTTCCAGTTAACAATCGGTCAATCTAAAGAATTATCTACAGAAAAGAACAATCCTTTTTTACTTTTTAACCTCTTTCGCTCTCTCCCTCTAACACATGCAAGGGCAACATTCTTCTCAATGAGTCATCTTCCTCAAGATGCAAGTTAAAATAAGAGGACCGAAAAACAGCAGCATTACAAATATTCAAGGTTTAAGTAAAACAAAAGTACTACGCATGTTGATCAAGTAAGTACCTTTTAATGAAATTGTTGGTCAACAACTGAGAGAAAACAAACCCCAAGTGGAGTTTCTTGTTACAGGCACCAATTTTCTAGAGAAAGAAAAAGAGGGCTACATTACACATGTAAGTATAGGGTAGAGTCCTTAACTTACCATACAAAACCAAAAACAGCAATGAAGTTTGCATGTGTACTCTCGGTGTTAAAACTTAAAAGAGTCCAAAAACTGTTTGGAGAGAGAAACGTAACCAAAAACAGCAATGAAGTTTGCATGTGTACTCTCTGTGTGTATCTGATAATGTCAATCAATTTTAACTTTAATTAACAATTTCTTCGCATATAATAAAACCCTACCCAAACTATCAATAATTATGTCTAAGTTACAAGAGCTTTGGGATCAATGGGTACTAAGATATCATATTTGACCTAATGCCTAAGTTGTCACTATATAAATGAGTTTGAGTCCATCTATAGCCCTTTCTTCATCGAGGATCTATAATGAGCCTTGAGACTACAATTAAAGAACTAATTATGAAAGATACCTGACTTAACACCCTTTAAATGAAGAGATCTATTCCATCTATTGAGATTGTTTTTGCAACTAAGACCTCCTGTTATCAACTAAAAAGAAAGTATTTTACAACTACTTTAAAAAGAGTGGTCATTACATCTCTAAATGTAATCCAAACAAGGTAAATCTTTTAAGTTTTGTCAGTCTACTGCCAATTAGTGCATGTCATAAGTGATATATCCACATCTCCTAAATTATCCTTGAAAAATCTTAATGCCCTTTTATAATAACTTTAACCAGATTTTGGTGATATTTCCTCTCATGTTTTACATGCCATATCAGGTACTTCCTCTTCATAATACCTTAATTTTGCTTCTTGTAATCACATAACCTTTTATATATTTAAGAACGAAATATAGAATGGTGTATATAATATTATGGTTTGTTAGAAATGAAAAAAAGATTCAAAGCTTTAAATAAGAAAAAAAACATTTTCGAAGAAGCTATATCTTTCAACTTGATCTTCATGATATGAATATATCTTTCAACTTGATCATCATGTTATGAATATGTGTGTATGAACAATTATATAAGATATGTCATTCATTATTTGGCAATTATGTAAATCATATCATACCCTTCAACTTCATCCTCATTTTTGAAACTTTGAATTGAAATTGTTGGAAACAAAAATTGTTGAAAATTGTTAGAAATGGAATTGGTTTATGAATGTATTGTGATTATTGGAAATTGTTGGAAATGAAAATGAAAATGGAATTATAAATGTTTTGTGATTGTTGGAATTGGAAATTGTTAGAAATGGAAATGAAATTATGAATGTTTTGTGATTGTTGGAATTGGAAATGGAATTATGAATGTTTTGTGATTGTTAGAAATGGAATTATGAATGTTTTGTGATTGTTGGAATTGGAAATTGTTGGAATTGGAAATAGAATTATGAATGTTTTGTGATTGTTGGAATTAGAAATTGTTGGAAATTGTTAGAAATGGAAATGAAATTATGAATGTTTTGTGATTGTTGGAATTGGAAATTGTTGGAATTGGAAATGGAATTATGAATATTTTGGGATTGTTGGAATTGGAAATTGTTAGAAATGGAAATGAAATTATGAATGTTTTGTGATTGTTGGAATTGGAAAATGTTGGAATTAGAAATGGAATTATGAATATTTTGTGATTGTTGGAATTGAAAATTGTTGGAAATGGAAATGGAATTATGAATGTTTTGTGATTGTTGGAATTGGAAATTGTTTATGTATGTTTTGTGTTATTATATATGTTGAATGTTTTGAATTGTTAGCTTTTGACTTATCGTGAATTGTATTCCATAAAATTGAATTGTATGTAATGTAATCGTACAAAATGAGTTATATTATATAAAATGGATAAGCATATAGTGTACTAAAATTATGGGTTATTTATTTTTATGTGTACAGATAAATGAAAGAAAGTTCAAGTACACCTAATCAATCCACTTCAAGAAGATACAATGATCCAGCTTGGGCTCATGCCACATTGGTTCCCGGTATGAAAAACCATACTATTTGCTTGTTTTAAAACAAGCTTTTAAAAGGTAGAGGAATCACCCAATTGAAAAAACATTTAGCTGGGGTTAAAGGACATATGGAACCCTATAAAAAAGTAAGTCATGATATGAAGTGGCAGATGAAAACATCGCTTGATGAATATCAATATGAGAGAGATAGAAGGGAAAGATTGAATTTTGAAATTGGTAGTGGAAGTTTATTTTCTAGTTTTTGTGGTGATTTTGGAAATTTTGAAGGTGGAAGTGGTAGTGGTAGTGGTAGTGGTGGTAGTGGTACTAGTAGTGTTCCATCTCAGGCTCAAGAAGAATCTGATGTGAGGAAGAGAAGAAGGCAAGTGACTAGTTTCTTTGCATCACGAACAACTCCTGAAGCCCAACCTTCAATTCGTAGTGCAATGCAATCAAGAGATACGGCTTACAATTTCGATATGGCAGTAGCTAGATGATGGTATGATTCAGGTTCATCATTCAATGCTTCTCATTCTTATTATTATCAACCTATAATGGATGCAATAGCCTCTTATGATCCAGGATACAAAGGTCCTTTGATTGATGACTTAAGAGGTAAACTTTTGAGTTATCTAAAATTAGAAATTATTTCGCTGAAAAGAGAGTGAATTGGGGGTAATTATGGATATTCAATTATGTGTGATGGTTGGAAAAATAGAAGACATGAGCCTATTATAAATTTTTTTGGTTTATTCTTCAAATGGCTTTATACTTTTGAAATCTATTGGTGCATTTGGCCTTATTAGAAATACTGAGACTTTGTTTGGGATATTTGATGAAGTTGTGAATAAAGTAGGGCCGGAAAATATTTTTCAGTTTATTACTAATAATGATTCCACTTATAAAGCGGCAGGGAAAAGGTTGCAGAATATGTATAATTCATTTTTTTTACTCCTTGTGTTTCACATTGCATATGACCTAATGCTGGAGAATATAGGGGATCCTAAGTATTTTCCTGTTATCGATGAGACTATATAGAAAGCTAAAAAGGTGACAAAGTAAATTTATAATCGTGCATGGGTATTAAATTTGATGAGAAAGTAATTTACCAATGGTAGAAATTTTTGTCGTCCTACTATGACAAGATTTGCCACAAACTTCTTATCACTTCATTCTTTTGTTTCGATGAAGAAGGAGTTAAGACAATTGTTTACAAGTGATAAGTGAATTGCATCTCAGCATGCTATGTCTAATGTTGGAGTAGAGATTTGTAATATTATACTAGAAGATAGAGAATTTTGGTCTCAATATCAATTTGTTATCCGAGTTTGTGAGCCTTTGGTGAGAGTGCTTCGCTTGGCTAACAGTGAAGAAAAGCCAACAATGGGTTATGTTTTTATGTCATGGAGAGAGCGACGTCAATCAAGGCCAATCTAAAAGACAGGCTTCTTTATACACACCATATCTTTCAATCATTAATGAGAGAAGGGAAAGACAACTTTCTTCTCCATTGTTTACAGCTGGGGCATTTTTGAATCCTAGTGTCTATTTTAGACTGGATCTTACAAAGCAAGTTGAAGTTAATCAAGGAATGTTTTTAACAATTACAACAATTGTTAGCATTGACACAATGCAAGATCTTTTAAGCTCACAAATGGAGCTTTACAAGTTGTCTTATGGGGATTTTGGAATACCGATTGCTATTCGATAAAGAGGAAAACTTTCTCCAGGTATTAGCTATTTCCTTTTTCTTATTTGTTGAAAATTATTTATCACTTTATTTTATTTATAACACTACTTTTTTTATCTTACAACTTACAGTTTCTTGGTGGTATCAATTCGGAAATGGTGTTCCAAAATTGAAAAGGTTTGCGATTCAGATTTTAAGTCAATGTGTGAGTGCAACAAGTTGGGAACGAAACTGGAGCACATTTAAATTTATCCACTCAAAGAAAAGGAATAGATTGGAGCATAAGAGGTTAAATGACTTGGTTTTTGTTCGTTACAATTTAAAGCTTCGGGAAAGGTATGTTATTTTCATTATTATCATTATTAATTTCGATATAATTTCTT
>JANKOE010000001.1:31177296-31188933 GCA_026284465.1 Erythroxylum citrifolium | reverse complement strand
TATAATTTAATGATATTTTACTTTTTATATACAATGCTTCATATTTTGAATTAATAATATTATTATAAAATTTATTTTTATAATAAATTTACAATAAAAATATATCGATACATTATATAAAATAATATAGATTTAAAATGTAACAAATAATTTATTCTAAAATTGTATAACATTTGGTTAAAACGTAGCTAAAAACTTTTGGCTATGATTCTTAAACCGTAGCTATTAGTTTTGGCGTTGAAAACAAAGCATAATAAAAAATTATTAGCAGCGATTTCTAGAAACATCGCCTATAGATTTTAGCTACAACGATTTAGTGACATTTTGGGTGACAAAATATAAACGTGGCTAAAATCTATAGGCGCTGTGTTTTACACATTTAGCTAAGATTTTTTTAGCTAAATATTAACTTTGTTGTAGTGGTCCAGAAGTCAATAGATCGGGCCGACCCTTGGTTGGATGGCCCGCAGGACGGTCTGTGGTTTGAAGAGTTGAAGCTGGCCGATCGGCCAGGCCCGACTCATTCTTATTGTTTTTTTTTTAAAATTACAAAACGATGTCGTTTTTGTTGATCCTGTCGGGTCACGAACTGTCTCGACCCGGCCCAACCTCGACCTGTGGCCCGGTCAACTCGGGTGAAAATTGACTTCCCTGTGCAGTGGTTGGGTGAGGATTTATTAGTTACTTTCAAAGTTTTGGGGTTGAAGAAGTCATCTATGTATAGTGGTTGGGTGAGGATTTGTTGTTTACTTCCGAAGTTGTGGGTTGAACAAGTCATCTACTATTTAATTGGAGGTCGTAACTTCCTTTTTAAGGCCTCCTAATCTAAAACAGTGTGAGACATAGTACTAGGATAGTTAATGGTCCAATTAACTGGAATGAAGTATCAGTTTTGAACTCTTTAGCCTTATAGATATGATATTGATTTTTCCCAATATAATATATTATTCTTTTTAACATACACCTTTTTGCTGCGGTTTACGTAAATTAGATGACTATAAACAAGACAAGTATGAAAAAGGTGTACCGTATCATGTTTATAAGAAAATTCCAGCTAACCCTATGTAAAGAAAATTCTTATAGATCTTTTTAATGTCTTCCGATTGAAATACACACATGTAAAAATAGAAACCAAAGTCAATGAAATTTGTTGGTTATTTCCAAAGTTGTAGGTTGAAGAAGTCATCTACTAATTAATTAGAAGTCGTAACTTCCTTTTTAAGGCCTCCTAATCTAATAGGAGGATTGAAGAAGATAGCGGCTCGATGGCCTCGTTAAAAACTCTGATAAAATTGGAGTTTAAGTTGCTCAATTATATTGTAACAAAGTGGGGAATATCGATAACAATTATTAAATAGTTGGTCCTGTATCAAATCAAGGGTGCCATTCACGCTACGTGGTCATTTCTACGCCTCTTGGGGGCATTAGAATATGAAGACACAGTATTTAATGAGGATATTTGTATTTCTCGTTTTTCTGGTAGGTGATGTATTTTTATGAGCAAAACGATTTTTTTTATGCAAAATAAATGTTTGACTATTAAAGGGGTTAACAGACAATGACACCCTATCTGCAACCCTAGGAAAGGATTGTCATCTCCATCAATTTTGAACTAGGAAATATTAAAGAGGAGAGATGAGAAACAAATTCATATGCGCATGCAACTTAAGCTAGGTTTTAGAGAAACAGAATCTGAAACTTTGAGTGCTCGTAATTCTCATCTTAAATAAAAATTAACTCGTTTAGAAATGAGATATTAACATAAAATTCTTTAAAACTACATACTTATACAACACAATTATCAATTCTCTCACAAATAACTTAAGAAATTCAACGATTGATCAACCTGAAATTTGACTACTCCAATAATTCTTTTTTTAGAAATACTTCAATAATTCTTTAGGAACTGCATGTGAGTAATACTGGAACTTCGTTAATGAATTTGCAGTAACCCTTCATTCGATATCTTGTTTCTCAAGATCACTTGGAGCAGCTCACTAGACCATTTTCCAAAATTCTTGATTAATGATTATTGTCTTTTGCAAGCCCCATCATTTTCATTATTATAGGGTCCTAAAAGGACTAGGAAGCTTTAATCTTTTTATGGCAATCTAGCTATACAGATCTAATCAAAATTCAAAACGTCTTGCCTTCTTTGTACTCACCTACCGTTATGATTATTATCTTCCCCCCATACATATGGAGAACTCAAAGAGCTGATTGCCAGAACACAAAAAGAAAGGTCATGCACAAAATCGTTCTATGAAAGACCTCTTTCACTGGATGTAGACATTCTTGCTAGAACATAACCATGTAATGCGGACCAGCAAGTAATGCTTATTGATTTCATTTAAAGACCTTATCTGTACGAAGAACAATTTTGTGCGTCTTAATAATAGGAAGTGACAAAACAAATTGGTAGGATATAAACGCCAACTACTATATGTGATAGAATGGAAGAAAACGCAAGTAATTGACTTTATTCTATATATGTTCCACCAGAAACTGTTGTTTAGTTCCGGTATACCTTCATAGATTCCCCTTGTTATAGAAGTATTGTCACGTGACACAAGAGCCAAACTTTTCTTGTTGGAGGGAAAGAATCTAAAGGAACTTCCATCACTCCGTACAGAACTAGTTTGATCAATTTACTACATACAGCAATCTCACATGTGAAATGCCCTATTTGCATTTGCCTGATTACCCGATCGTCCTCAGGGAACATGACAATGTAACCCTATACATTGCTGAATTATTATCAATCATTATGAATATGATTATTTAACGCAATAGATGAACGTGGATTCTTCGTCTTCTCCAACTACAACGTGGGATGATTTATATTTATAACGTCTTCCCTTTAGCCTTTGCATCTCATTAATTTCGTCGTCAGAAAAAAGAAACATAGGACAGAAGATCAATTCGTAATGTTAGTGTATATATTTAGGTATCCCTTAATTATTGCCACTGTCAGTGTACATATTTAGGTATCCCTTAGTTATAGCCACTGTTAGTGTACATATTTAGGTATCCCTTAATTATAGCCATTTATACATATATAGAATAGGTTTATTCCTTAATATTCTTAAGCATATTATGTATCCTGTATTCCTATATACATTGTTAATACAATTCATCTAGGCTCACAAAGCCTCATTCATCTTCAGTCGATGAATTCATAAGGTTGATGATCTTTAATAATTGCTACCTAAGGAAACCACTCATCTTTCATTTGAGGAAATGAAGGGTAAACAGGTTTGTTTCTGAATGGTGAATTTGATAAAATTGAAAGTTTCACCAGCGAATCATACTCTAGATTGATTGCAAATTTAAATGGAATGGTTCCAAAGTGGTCCAAAGCAAGAAATGACAGTATCACTATACTCTTTAAGGAGTACGTGACAAAAAGTTGTATAATTTGCCTAAAACAGGTTATCAGCGGCAAACTTGTTCATTTTCAAAAATCCAAAAAGATGCCAACTTCCTTGTAGAAGGAGTAGATTAGGCACTCTCTTGCTGATTGCAGATGAAAAAGTTATCAATCACAAAAGAACATTCACGGGTACAAGTAGTTAAAGAGTCTATATGCCAATTAGGGGGAAAAGGAGCGAGAAGAACAAGAGGGTTAGGACTTAAGAGTCGGAGTCAGAGGTCATTCCAATTATTCCACAGCCATGGCTATTCATTCATAGTAGTAGTAGAATAAAAGCAATAACATGATCAAAAAGTTTCTGTGGTTTACTCATTTCACATGGGAAGAGTGGAGAACAGCAATCATTGAATCAGCACCACACTATTTTTACCTTTAATCATTCACTCCTCTCCCAAGAATTCCTCCCCATGCAATGCAATACTTTAAGCTGCCCTCTCTCTAATCATACATCATCGTCTTACTAAATGCAATTCCCCAACCTTTCCCTCTGTATCTAGAGTATAGATTTTCTGTTCAGTTTTTATAGTGTTTTATTGTATCCGATGAATCTTAACCATTTATTTATACGGATCTCATGTTTATTTATGTAGAGTTCACGGCTGAGATTCACTGGATACAATAAGATATCATAACAAAGAATCTTATTCCATAGTCCTGATCTTAGCCGTTCAATTATCCCCTCTTTCCCTCTTATTAAAATTTAAACATTTCCTTTTTCACTCCCTAACCTTTTTCTCTCGGATGGAGACTTAAAGAACTCAACTTCAACTCTTTTTTCCTTTGCACATTTTTAAGAACATAACTCACGCTTCTCACTTCCCGCCCAACAACCCACTCTACCCGACATGAACAAAGTTTCTGTCTTCACACTTCTCTTCACTGTCACTCTCTCGCTTTTACCATCTCCTTCGCTCTGTTCTCCTCCAAATGACACGGAAACTCTCACCATTTTCCGCCGTCAGACTGACACTCACGGAAACCTCCTCGCCAACTGGACCGGCGTCGACGCCTGCTCCTTAACCGCCACTTGGGTCGGCGTCAAATGCTCAGCCGCTGGCAGAGTTGTTTCCCTCTCTCTCCCTTCTCTCTCTCTCCGGGGACCAATCACTGCTGTATCTCTTCTCGACCAACTTCGTCTTCTTGACCTCCACAACAATAGGTTAAATGGCACTATCTTTCCAGTCACCAACTGCACCAACCTCAAGCTTCTTTACCTCTCCGGAAATGACCTTTCCGGCGAAATCCCACCAGAGATCTCCTCTCTTAAGCGCCTTCTCCGCATGGACTTGTCGGACAACAACATTCACGGCGAGATTCCACGTGAATTGACCAACTTGACCAGACTGCTCACTCTCCGACTACAAAACAATGAACTTTCCGGTGATATCCCCGATCTATCCACGTCACTTCATGATCTAAAAGAACTAAACTTGTCAAACAACGAGCTCTACGGACGCTTACCAAACAATCTGTTGAAGAAATTCACTGACCGGAGCTTTTCTGGCAACGAAGGTTTATGTGGATCGAGTCCATTGCGGGAGTGTTCATTCACAGGTACAATAATCACACCATCTTCATCACAAACCGTGCCATCGAATCCGAGCTCAATGCCACAAAATCCGGTCTTAGCCAAAGACAAGTCCCATAATAAAGGTCTAAGCACCGGTGCAATAGTCGCAATTGTGGTAGCAAACTGCGTGGCCTTGTTAGTAGTGACTTCATTTATAGTTGCTTATTACTGTTCAAGAGAACGAAGTAGTGCGAGCTCGAAAGTGGGGAGCGAGAGTGGGAAGAGGAGAAGTGGAAGTAGCTATGGAAGTGAGAAGAGAGTGTATGCTAACGGAGGTGGTGATAGTGACGGCACTACTGCGACGGACAAGAGTAAGCTTGTGTTTTACGATCGGAAGAATCAGTTCGAGCTGGAGGACTTATTACGTGCTTCGGCGGAGATGCTTGGGAAAGGGAGCTTAGGAACGGTATACAGGGCGGTCCTCGATGATGGGTGCACGGTGGCCGTGAAGAGGTTGAAGGATGCTAATCCCTGTCCGAGAAGAGAGTTCGAGCAGTACATGGATGTTATAGGCAAGCTTAAGCATTCTAACATTGTGAGACTAAGAGCTTTCTATTATGCCAAGGAAGAGAAGCTTCTTGTTTATGATTATCAGTCTAATGGGAGTTTGTACTCACTGCTTCACGGTTAGTGTACTTCAATGGGTGCTTTTTTTTTTTTAACGTTCTTAAATTTTCTTTTACTTTTGCATTTTGATTATTAAAAAAAATGATTGAATTTTAGGTAATAGGGGACCAGGTAGAATTCCTCTGGATTGGACAACGAGGATCAGCTTGGTGTTAGGTGCTGCCAGGGGATTAGCTAAAATCCATGAGGAGTACGGTGCTGCAAAGATCCCTCATGGAAATGTGAAATCTTCTAATGTGCTACTTGACAAGAACGGCAATGCCTGTATTTCTGATTTTGGGTTGTCACTGCTTTTGAACCCTGCTCATGCCATAGCAAGACTTGGAGGATACAGGGCTCCTGAGCAAGCAGAGGTGAAGAAGCTCTCTCAGAAGGCCGATGTGTACAGTTTTGGAGTATTACTGTTAGAAGTTCTTACGGGCAGAACTCCTTCACAGTATCCATCCCCAACCCGGCCTCGAATTGATGAAGAGGAACAGGCTGTGGATCTTCCCAAGTGGGTGAGGTCAGTTGTTAAGGAAGAGTGGACATCAGAAGTGTTTGATCAGGAGCTGCTGAGGTACAAGAACATTGAGGAGGAGCTTGTGTCTATGCTTCATGTAGCATTGGCTTGTGTCGTTCCACAGCCTGAGAAGAGGCCTACAATGGTGGAAGTTGTTAAGATGATTGAGGACATCAGGGTGGAGCAATCACCTCTTGGAGAGGACTACGATGAATCTCGTAATTCTCTTTCGCCGTCACTTGCCACCACTGAAGATGGGTTGGCTGGGTACTAATTTTAATGCCAACTCTGTGTTTAGTTACTCCGGTTGATCCATCCAGCTCTCATGGCACCATCTCATTGCTGGCGCTTTGGACTCTCTAATATTTGTTAGTCTTAATTGCTTTGCAGTTTCTCATCGTTGCAGGTGTGAAGATTCAGTCATCTCCAACACCAAATAGTTTCTATGCTTTGTCCAGATTTTCCTTTTATGTAATTTAGTTTCGGCTTGAATATGTTTCCAGATCAGTTGTTCATGTAGCGGTATTCTCTTGAAAGCAAATGTAGGTATCTCCTCCCATGTCTAAACCATGAATAAAGAGTTCCTAACTGAGGAAGAACTTAAAGGCTGAACACAAGCCAATCTTCGAGCTCCAATGCCCATTTCACATTGAGCAAAAGATGCAGAGATCCTTGGGAAGTTCTAAAACAGGAAGAATACAATCGAATAATAAGATTGATTGAACAACCTAAAGTCGCATTGCCATGTTAATGCTTACAGCCCTTATTTCATCTTTGTCCATTACTTTGTTTCTCCGGTGACCTCCATCCCATTCTTCACGACGTTGAGAGGTCATCTCCAACTTTCTAAAAGTGGAAGAAAGGTACGGCCACCAGGGAACATCTCAGATAAATTCTAACATTGGAATTGTTAATGCCAACATTTATTTCGAGAAGAGGTGAAAATAATGGTACTTCGTGAAACAGTCCAAGGTACTATGTGGCTTTCACTCAAATATAACTCAACAGTCAACCAAACAAATCTCTCTGTTTCGTTTTCTTTAAGTCAAAAAGCATAAAGAGAACTCATTTATGTTAAAAATAACTTTAATAGTCAATCAATCAATTATGTGTCTCATTCGCATATGTAAAATCCAACTCATCGGAAATGATTATAATCCAATCAGAACCGTTGAATGGGTGGTAAGTACAAAGTTCGTAGAGTTGGTACCGGAATTGTATCCGTCTGAGATCATTCCGGCCGCGTGGAAGTGAAACAAAAGTTATGTGAACGCCAGGCTCCACTAGAGAAACCCACCTTTTAGGATCGCTTTCTTCGACAACACCACCGGAGGATTCGCGCGACACCTACTTTCGTTTACCGAGTTCGACGTTCCCGCTTCACTCAAGCTTGATATTCCCTTCAAACTCGCTTCCATCTCCTTTCCTCGTGTTCTCCATGCTATAACATTGGCAGCACCAAGGCTTTCAACTTTCAACTTTCTAACTATAGTACCAGAGCAATTACATGCTAAAAGAATTTGAGATGACTGGTAAATATTAAAATAGCTCCTGTTGAAAAAGCAAAGATAGAAAATAGAGTAGCAAAAAACCCAGATATCTTTATTCAACTTATAAACAGTCCCTTTTATAGGCTACCGACTCAACAAACTAGCGCAATATCCTCACTCCGTACTATTCTCTGCTTTTGACTCGGTGTTCACCAACAAATCTAGACTCTATCTAATTAAATCATGACTTATTCAACTAAAAGAGAAAAAGACTAATTTAACCTTACTAATTACAAGATATTTGAATCACTTTCTAATAGTCCCTTTTGATTCAAAATCACATATACCAAGACTGATCCTGAAGTAGCTATGTTTTGTTTGTGGCAGCGCCTTCGTAGAATATTAACAGCTTGCTCCTCTGTGCTGCAGTATTCCAACTTGATTAATCCTTCTGCAGCTAAGTCTCATATAAAATGACGTCGGATATCTATGTGTTTTGCTCTCCCATGAAATACTAGATTTTTTGTCATTGCTATTACCGATAAGTTATCACAATAGATTTCAGTTGTTCTTTCTTGGGTTTGATAAAGTTCAGTAAGCAATTTTCTTAACCAGAGAGCTTGACATGCTGAAGATGCAGCTGCAACATACTCTGCTTCGGACGATGACAATGCAACTGTTGACCGTTGTTTTGAGCTCCAAGTAATAGCAGCAGATTCAAGAGTGAAAAAATTTCCAGAAACACTTTTTTGATTCTCTATTGATCCGGCCCAATCGCTATTTGTAAAACCACATAACTAAAAATTTGGATTACAAGTGTACCATAACCCAAAACTTATGGTTCCAGCAATATAACGCAAAACTCTCTTGGCTGCTATGAGGTGATGCTTCGTTGGATTGTGCATGAATCTTGAAATAGCTCCAACAGAGAATGCTAAATTAGGACGTGTTTGAGTTAAGTAAATCAAACCTCCTACAAGACTTCTGAAATATCTCCCACCAGCTTTCTCAGGACCATCTTTTAATGACAATTTCTCATTCACATTCATAGGTGTATTCACCACTTTGCAATTAAGCATGTTAAATCTTTTCAGAAGGTCTCCAGCATATTTTCTTTGACAAACAAAAATTCCACTGCTTTCTTGTACTACTTCAACTCCAAGAAAATAATGAAGAAGACCTAAGTCTGTCATTTCAAACATCTTCATCATACGAGATCTAAACTCACATATAAGAGAATAAGAAGAACCCATGTAAATCATGTCATCAAAGTATAAACAAATGATCAAAATATCAACTTGATTCTTCCTCACATATATGGTGGGTTCGTTCTTTCTTCTTTCGTATCCATTTTCTCTAAAATGAGTCTATCGTGCTGTACCATACTCATGGAGCTTGTTTAAGTTCGTAAAGTGCTTTTTTCAACTTATATACTTTATTTTCTGCTTCTTTTACCATAAAACCATTTGGTTGGCTGACGTACACTTCTTCCTTCAAATCTCCATTGAGGAATGCAGATTTTACGTCAAATTGATAAACTTTCCAATTGAATTGTGTTGCTACTGCTAATACAGTCCTCACAGTTTCGAAGCGAGCAATGGGTGAAAAGGTTTCTTCAAAATTGACTCCTTCTTGTTGTGAATAACCTTTGGCGACCAATCTAGCTTTATATTTTTGCACACTACCATCTGGATGATACTTTGTTCTGAACACCCACTTCAAACCAATAACATTCTTTTCTTTTGGGCATTCCACCAAATCCCATGTTCTGTTTTTATTTATCACAGCAAGCTCTTCTTCCATTGCATTTCTCCATTCTGCTTTTCTTACTGCCTCTTGAAAACAAGATGGATCTGCACTAAATAAAGAAAAAGTGCATGTTTCATAAATTTTTGTAAATGAGTTGAACCTTCGTGGAGGTGTTTCATTCGAATCTTCTGAGTGAGGCACAATTTGAGTTGGAGTGCTACTGCTGCTACCACTTATGTTGCTATTATTGGAAGAGCCTGAGTTCATATTGAATGATTGACTTTCTGTTGTATTTTCACTCAAAATTGCTACCGAATTGTTGTCAACTTCCCACTTCCAAAAAGAGTCTTCATCAAACTCTACATTTCTTCTTATTATAACTTTTCCAGTAATGGGATTATACAAACGAAAAGCTTTAGATTGTGAGCAATAACCAATAAATATACACTTTTTAGATTTCTTATCAAGCTTCTGAATATGTTGAGAATTTATTAATGCATATGCAATTGAACCAAAAATTATCAAATGACTCACTGCTGGTTTTTTACCCCTCCATGCTTCAAATGGTGTTTGATTCATGACAACTTTTGTTGGAGAAATGGTCAGCAAGTATACTGCAGTTCTGACTGCCTCAGCCCATAATTGATTTGGAAGATGTCGACTCTTCAACATGCTCCTAGCCATCTCTACAATCGTTCGATTTTTCCTCTCAATAATCCCGTTTTCTCAGGAGTATAAGGCGCTATTAATTCCATGTGAATTCCATTAGTTTCACAAAATTGATTAAATTCATGAGATAAAAATTCTCCACCTCTGTCTGTACGAAGCACCTTTATCTTATTACCACTCTAATTTTCTACCAAAGCTTTGAATATTTTGAAGTTTTCTAGAGCTTCTGATTTAAACTTCAAAAAGTACACCCAACTCATTCGGCTATAGTCATCCGTGAAAAGCAGAAAACATTGACTCCCACCAAGCGATTCCGTACGCATTGGACCACACAAATCTGTATGTATAAGTTCAAGACTACTAGATGCTCTCCAGGATTTACCTACTGGAAAAATTCTTTTGTGTTGTTTACCATAAATACAACCTTCACAAACATCATTAGTAAACTCCAATTTCGGCAAACCATTCACCATTTCACTTTAACTCAACAATTTTAATCCTGACATATTCAAATGCCCATATCGCAAATGCCATAATCGAGATTCTGCATCATGTTTTTTACTAGCAACAAAAGCACGCTCAATACTTGAAATTGTAAGAGGAAACATCCGATTGACAGTCTTGGTAACATGTGCTAAGATATGACCAGTTTTTTTACAAGTGATAGCACACATCTTGTTATCAAACAAAACAGAGAAACCACTATCCATCAACTGACCAACACTTATTAAATTATGCACCAAACTAGGAGCAAACATAACATTTTGTATAAGTTTTGTCGTACCTTGATTGGTGTTAATGGAAATAGTACCTCTGCCCTCAACCTGAATTTTCTTGTTATCTCCAAGCCAGATCTGCTTTTTGTTGGTTTCATCCAGTTCTTTGAAGACTGGTTTGTTCCCAGTCATGTGATGGGAACAACCGCTGTCTACAAACCATACATCGGAATCCATAGCAATTGCTTCAGATTGCACCATAAAAAGCATGCTCTCACCTTCTTCTTCATTTGCAAAATTGGCTTGAGGATTGTTTCCCCAACAATTAGATGAAATATGGCCAAATTGGTGACATTGGTAACATTGAACTTCATTTCTTCCTCTAGATCGACCTCTACCTCTGCCTCTTCCACGTCGACCTCTGCCTTGAAAATTTCCTCTACCATATCCTGATGTACCTTGCCGAAATGGTTATTCATTTGGTGCTCTTGTATCATCCTTTTCTTGAAAAGTTTTATCTTCGGTATTCTCGGATGATATATTAATTCTTGCTTCATATGCTTCCAAGGAACCTATTAGTTCATCAAGTGGAAATATAGATAAATCTTTCGACTCTTCAATCGCGGCAACAACATGATCAAATTTAGGAGGTAAACTCCTTAATACTTTTGCGACAATCGTTTCGTTAGTTATCACCTCACCATACGATCTCATTTTATTCACAATTTCGATTATTCTAGACAAGTACTCTTGTACTGATTCATTAGTTTTCATAACCAATGTCTCAAAGTCTCTACGGAGAGTTTGCAGTTTAACAGTAATTACCTTGAGTGAGCCTTGAAATTCCGTTTTTAATGTATCCCATGCCTGTTTTGACGTTT
>JANKOE010000001.1:31125905-31137024 GCA_026284465.1 Erythroxylum citrifolium | reverse complement strand
TTCAAGAACAACAAAAACCCATTTCAATCATAACTTCAATTGAAAAACTACTTGAACTCTTACATGAAATTGATGGTAGATTCACTATACCCATCTCATATCTAAGCTTTCTCAACCAAAAACCCAACCAAAACTCAAGCTTGAAATGAAGACTTACCTTAAATCTTCAACCAACCAAGTGATTTCTTGGTTCAATATGGAGCTTAAGCCTTCCTCCACGTTTTTATCTCTTGAACTTTCTTGGAATCACCTCTAGATCTCTTGAAAAATCACAAACCCTAGAAACTTTCTTCTTTCTCTCTTCTTCTCTCCATTCACGAACTCTCTCCTTCCTCTCTCTAATTTTCGGTCACTTTTCCTTCTTTTCCTACCACTTCACTTAATTCCTTCTTCTTTTATACTTCTTTCATCTTACTTAAGCCCATAAGGCCCAAAGCCCATTTCTTTTCCTTCCTTCTTATTCTTATAACCTACAACTTAAGCCCACTCTATCTTCTCTTCTTTCTTCTTTTATTTCCTTTAGGCCCAAAGCCCAACTAACACACCTTCATCTAACACATTTAATTCCATTCCAACTAACACATTAAATTACATTAATTCTAACACCTAACTTATTAATTCCTTTTTAATACATGTCATCTAACTCATTTAATCACATACTAATTTAATGCTAACACAATTTAATCAATGAATCTAATCATGCTTAATTTAAAAAAAATCTCGGGGCTAACATTGTCTATGTAACATTTGTCCCTTTCCCCATCTTAACTCTACGGATGTAGGTTTGGATGGGCTTAGTGGGTTGTTTACTAACACTAGTAGGCTGATCACTAGGAGGAAAGGGATGGCAACGGGACGGGTATGTCATCCCCCGTACCTGCCCCATGAACTCGCCCCCACCCCCATACCCGCCCTTATCCCCGTCTGAAATTTTTTTGGCACCCCCATACCTGTACCCGTTGGAGGTTTGACCCCCCATTGGGTACCCGTTTACCCGCCTCTTTTTTTTTTAAGATAAGCTTATTTAATATTAATGGACTATTTGTTTTTTAAAATAAGCTTATTTAATAATGAATTAAAAAAAAGACAACAAATTAAAATAACATACATTAGTATTTTTTATATAGTAATTATTATATAACGGGTAAACGGGTATGGGGGTGGTATCTCTACACCCGCCCCGATACCCGACGGGTATTTTTGTTAACCCCTCATATTCGTCGCACGGGTAAAAATTTGCTCCCCATATCCGCCTCCATTCGGGTAATTTTATCAGGTACCCATCGGATTCGGGTACAATTGTCAGGAGGAATGCTAACAAAACACCGTCTTTTATTTTGCCCATCACGAACGAAGATGGAACAGTGGCCTTCCAACCAGAGGCTATCTTGGACAGAAAAATGGTTAAAAAGAAGGGACATGTTGTTATAGAGGTGTCGGTTAAGTGAGCTCATGCTTCTTCGGAGGATGCTTCATGAGTTGAATACCACAAGTTTACTCGACAGTTTCCAGATTTCATAGTCACCGTCGACACCGCAGGTCATCCTTGAGGACAAGTACGTTCTCTGCGTAACTTTAATCACAATTGTTATGTTCTGAAATGCAGGCAGAAAAAGCATCTAATCCATAATTATGATCCATTGGCGTCACCTCCTGGGAGTTAGCTTTCATAAAAATACTGAAGCGTCAATCATGTACTAAAAAATAAAAGAGATGAAGCAATAACAACAAAAAGGGATTAATAATGCATGGTTTAGATGTTATGGAATAATGATTAAGATGCCATTGACTCACAAACACATAGATATACACAAGAAGGCCTCCTAAACAAACCTAAAGTGTCCTTATCTTCGTAATAATGACCATTAACGTCCGATGAGACAAAAAGCATCAGATTCCCAACTAACAACCTAACGCCACATCGCCCCTCTTGTGTGTCACTCTCCACCATAACCGGACGTTTCCATTTGTCCGTAGGCTCTGTACTGTGATTTACCCTCCCATCCTTTGTCCCCTGTCGGAAGTACCCAACGAAGTTTGCACGATTAGGTGGCTCAAATGTCAAATCTCATTGCTCCCTTTTTACGTAACTAACGTTTCTTTCAAATAATAAGACAATTTATATTTATTTTGAAATTCCCCACTCTTTTCTGGCTTGTACACTCCTCGGTTTTAGGGAGGATTCGGAATTCTTCCAGTCAATCGGTGGTCAAACGAGTGAGAGAGAGGTGTACGTGTGTGCGAGTGAGTTGTATTCGTTGAGATTACAGAATTTGGTAGTGAAATGATTGATTGAGAATAGAGTTAGCGTGAAGAAGAAAAGATGACGATCGAGTCGTTACCTGGAAGTTCAGGGTATTTGGATTTGTTCCCGGAGAGAAGAATGTCGTATTTCAGTAATCCCTATATCGTTGGATTGACTGTGATTGCTGGTATAGGTGGTCTCCTTTTCGGTTACGATACAGGTTCTCCATTTTTCTTGTAATTTTCATTACTTCCGTTTCTTTTGTAGTGACGTAATTACTGTTTCGAACTTACGCCTTTGTGATTTTGTGAGTGGATTGGTAATGATTTTCAGAATATATTAGTATGTGCTCATGTTCTATCTATTAATTTATCATTACAATTTTTTAAGCATGCAATTTGCAGAAGGTAACAGTTTTTTTTTTTTGGTTAATTTCTCAGTAGAAAATGTAAGCCAAATATTGAGATTTCTGGTGGGATCCGGGCATCATGCGCCCACTCTTTGTTAAGCCTTGGTGGGCCTTATATGAATGTGATTTCTTTGGATGTGGTGGTCCATGGAGTGTTGTTCTGTTTTTTTTTTAATTGTTGATCACGATAAATATTTAAAGCACGTAGATATTGCTGAAACAAGTTGTATGCTTATTTTACTGTAGATCCATTAATCATCTGCCTTTTTTGTAGTTTTACATTTTCTTTCTTCTTTTTATGTAAAATTAGAACATTTTTGCTGTTTGTTCCAGGCATAATGTCGTGATTTTCACAGTTACACAGATTAGTTTGTCGAATGATAGCTGATTTTCAAGTGTGATTGCATTGCAGGTGTCATTTCCGGGGCCCTTTTGTACATAAAAGATGACTTTGAGACAGTTAACCAGAGTAGTTACCTACAGGTAGCAAATTTCTTGGATTTACCAATATGTATTCTATAGCTTTAGTCTGGTAGAAATTACACTCAACAGTTGATCATTCTTCTGCTTGTGCATCTTATTGCAGGAAACCATTGTCAGCATGGCTTTGGTTGGTGCAATGATAGGAGCTGCATCTGGGGGTTGGATTAATGATGCATATGGCCGTAAAAAAGCTACTCTTCTTGCTGATGTTATCTTTGCAGCTGGATCAGTTGTCATGGCAGCTGCACCGGATCCATATGTTCTTGTAGCAGGACGGCTTCTGGTTGGCCTGGGTATTGGTATAGCATCCGTTACTGCTCCTGTATATATTGCAGAAGCATCCCCATCAGAAGTAAGGGGAGGGTTGGTGAGCACGAACGTTCTGATGATAACTGGTGGACAGTTTCTTTCCTATCTTGTAAATCTTGCTTTTACGGAGGTAAAGCTAATCTTTGCTTTTATATTAAGTCCTTTCACAATCCAGTGTGTATTACTTCAACAAGCTGTCATATGGATGGTACAATTTTCAATTTTAGTAGTACTTTGTCAAAATTATTTTCTTAGTTCAAATTTGAGTTCTTGCAGAGGTTCATTTTTCACTAAATTATATTTTCTCATTTTCATTTTTTTTCTCTGCATGCTTGTTGAGGTAGCCTAAGCATCACGTATAATGATACGAAGGTTCCAAATTGTCTGAAGAAATGTAGTGCATTTATATTTTACAAGTAAATGAACCTAATCAGCATAGGGTAGTGCTGACTTTTTTGGTTAATTAAACCTTGCAGTTAAAACAGAGTGAAACAGGGTTCTTTCCCCTCTTCACATAGCCTAGATGTCAGAATCAGGGATCTTAGCTTTAGTTTGCTAATTGACCCTTGATTATCAAGCGTTCTATATTGAGGTGCATCTTAGATTGGAGATTCAGTTTGAGGTAGTTGATCATTAGTATAAAGTCTACAATTTTGCATTTATTGAAAATGCTTTTTCCGGCGACTCCTACTTCTGAACGTAAAGTTACTGCAAAGGATTATGTGAATTTCACTATCTATGTTTGACTTTGTGAAAAGTTTTTGACAAGTTTAGCTTTGGAGAGACAGCAATATGGCGTTAGCATTTTTAGATTTTGCACTGAGAAACATCACTAAATTAGTCTCTTATTTTTCCTGGCTATTTTGATGATTTCTTGTCTACGACATGTGATTGATTCCTACTGGCTTAAAATCTATGAAGTAGGCATAAGTTTTCCTTCCACGCTTTTCTGAAGTAGCATCTTATAGTGATTGTTATTATTTTCATCCTTAGCCATAGATTTACTTAGTGGTTTCATGACTTTCAGATAGTAATCTGCAATCTGAGAAGTGAAGTAATTGACAAGTGCGATTTGTGCTTGTGCTATCTTATTTGAGAAGAGAACATAATAAGTAATCTGTTAACCATTTTCAGGAGTCCATTCTGCCAATAGGTAATTGTAGTTCTCTTAATCTGTCACGTGGACTGAAGAGTAATTACAATTGAATGTGGCATTCTGAATATTTTCTCCCAATTTCTGCATATTCAATTTTGTGCTTAAAGTCACTGAATGTCAACGTTATTATTATTGAGAACCTTTAATGCTCCAAATATATATATTTTTCCATTATGGGGTAATGTGATTCCAGGTCCCTATTATGAGCCAAGTGACATATATCTATAGATGCCTCACAAGTGGTAGCAATGTTAATATGAAGTAAATCACAAGGTTTTTCCTTTTCATTATATTCTTATGTTTTGCTGTTCTGTATTCATATTTCTGTGTATCTTACCTTTTTATTTTTCAAGTTCAAATGCCACAGCTCCTCTTGCTCCAGCTTTGCAGCTCTTTTGTTTCTGAGGCATGATGGATAAACATTCTATCTATAAGGTCACTCGTTATCAGTGCTTGGCATGGTAGTGGCGCCTTGTTTTTCAGATTCTTTTGGAAAAGCATGGATTTTGTGAACATAATGAAATATGATCCCAAATTGATCATACAAACAATTGATCAAGTTTTGAAAATTTCTATTCATGATTTTAGGATACATTGTTATGATTTGCAATTAATGAACTTTTGCATCATAAATTTGTAGGATTTTTTTAGCGAACAAGTAATCAACAATATTTCTTCAGCATTTAGGAGATGATATAGTCTTATTGTCAGAGATTTAAGAGGGCCTTGGAGTTTGTGTTGAATGGCTTTTGATGTCGCTATTGTTAGACAGGTCCCAGGAACTTGGCGGTGGATGCTTGGAGTTGCTGGTGTGCCAGCTGTAATTCAGTTCTGCCTTATGCTTTTTATGCCAGAGTCTCCTAGATGGCTTTTTATGAAGGTAGACAGCATAAAGTTAATTCTTTTTTCTCTTTCAATTATGAAAAACTACTTGCACAATGTGCTTCAACGTGATCTGAATTTTGTCTTGACATGATGACATATGGACAATTGTCTTTTTAATGTGCAGAGTGATAAAGCTAAAGCAATAACAGTGCTTTCTAAAATATACGACTTTGCTCGGTTGGAGGATGAAATTGACCACCTTTCTTCTGCTTCGGCGGAAGAATGTCCCAAAAAGAGTAATGTCAGATACTTGGATGTGTTCAAATCAAAAGAAATCAGATTGGCATTTCTTGCTGGGGCTGGGCTTCAGGTATATCATGGACAAACTCCTTGAGCTATATTGACTGTTTTCTTGCACTTAGGATTCCTTATCAGTTACTTTCGTCTCAGAAGCCAATACCCGTTCAAATGAGTGTGTGATTAATTAAAGGGCAAAAAATGCATATGAAGCTTTCATTTAATATTTGAATCAAGTATTAATATGTTTTACAAAAGAACAAACTACTTGTTCTTCAATGGGGATGGAAAACAGTAGAAGAAAATTCAGCAAACAACTGTTCTCTTCAAATTTGTTTGATCTTTGTCAACTTCATGTTTTCATGCTTGCAAACCTGAGACACGGTGCATGTTATGTCCTTTTTATTGAATTCTTTGAGAACACAATAAAACTTTGAAGGAGAAAAAAAAACTTGGGTTTAAGATGCGAGGCTGAAGTGTGCCATTTATTATAAGTAGGGAAGTGCTTGTTAACCAGCTCATTCACTGTAAATAATCTGTATGGTGCAGGCTTTTCAACAATTCACCGGCATCAATACAGTTATGTACTATAGCTCAACCATTGTCCAGATGGCTGGTTTCCAATCCAACCGATTGGCACTTGTCTTGTCCCTCATAGTTGCTGCCATGAATGCTGCTGGAACAGTAGTTGGCATTTATCTCATTGACCATTTTGGCCGAAAGAAGTTGGCTCTCTCAAGTTAGCTGGTGTGATTGCATCCCTTGTTGTTCTTGCAGGGGCATTTTTTGCTCAGTCATCTGGTTCTGCAACTGGTCTCTACGGATGGATTGCTGTTGTAGGATTGGTACTGTATATTTCCTTCTTCTCACCCGGAATGGGACCTGTGCCATGGACTGTCAACTCAGAGATATATCCTGAGGAGTATCGAGGGATATGTGGGGGTATGTCAGCTACTATAAATTGGATATCTAATCTGATAGTAGCCCAAACCTTCCTGTCAGTAACTGAGGCTGTGGGGACTGGTGCGACTTTCTTGATTATTGCTGGTGTGGGTGTAGCTGCATTTGTGTTCGTAACTATGTTTGTACCTGAGACGAAGGGACTGACTTTTGTTGAAGTGGAACAAATCTGGAAGGAAAGGGCTAGGGGGAGTGGTCTCAACAGAGAGAGCCTTCTTGAACGGGGAAATAGATCTTCATAAATGTTTGTTTTCATTTATATACGCCCAAATTTTGCAAGGGCTATGTATAGGTTCTGAATAGTGACTCTTTGTATCTGTAAGTGGTGTTTATGTAGAGACTTCTGTGCGTTGAGGCACCTGTGAACAACTATGAGCATTCCTCCTCCTTTTAAGTTGGTGGGATTGAACTGAACGTAGAAGCTCAAGAATGTTTTGTGGGTAACACAAAAAAGAAAAAAAGAAACAGCTTTGGTCAATATCAGACGGGTCTTTCTTCCCTGATGACTAGTACGTATCTTGATAATTGAAGTGGGCTTTTGCTTTACCAGCTCATCTTCCATGTGGATGTGGTACAATAGTCCAAGTATCTCTTGACATAATATAACGCTCGGTAGTGAGATCATTGACAGACTTCTCTGATGTCTTCTGCTCTGGCATCTTAATGGAGTACTGCACTGGAATTCTAATTACGTGCTCTTCTTTATAAGGTTAGCTCATGTTATGCTACCGTGAACGTTCCTTCTCTCTCCCTTTTTTTATTTTTTATTTAAATTTTCCAAAACTGCAGTCCTGAAGATATCAAGATGAAAATTCTAAGTATTGGAATGACTAGAACGCTTCCGGTCGTCGTCGTCATCATCATCATATCCCGAATTTTTGCACTGAAGCAGGGTTTGAAAGGTTTGATAGTACGCAGCCTTACCTCTATTTAATAGAGAGGCTATTTTTAAGTTTCAACATTCATTTTCACGAAAGAAGAATAGAAAGCTGTGTCCAGAAAAGCATGGCTCAACTATTAGGAGTTGGATTCCAGGAGCCCCTTAGCAATTAACCAACATGGCGACCATAACATGCATACTGTATTGATACTTGACGTGTAGGACATAAAGAAAGTGATGATTATACGAGGAAAAGCAATCTAACTGTCTATCAATCTTTTCGAGGATATTTTCGGATCTATCCCCCTGTCGGCTAGTTGTGTAATTTTTGCAGCCTTTTCCTTTTTGTATTAAAAAAAAGCAATCAAATAATTCAAAAATGTTTACGTCAAGTTGTTGTCATGCATGTTAAATAATTTTGAATTGAAAAATAATATAAATAAAAGAACTTTTTGGTTAGTATTGAACTACACAATAAAATTAAAACTCTTTTTGTTATTGCCTCTTTATTTTCCTCTGAAGTTCATGAAGATTCCTTCTCTGAATGTATCATTTCACAGTTGAAATTGGTTCCTATGAATCTAAACTTACATTTACACTTTTGTTTTTGGTTCCCCAGTTTATACACAAGAAGATATTTTTTCATGTCACCATTATTAGCATTTAGTGAGGCCTAAGCTGGTAGACCATCCTGAACAACTAGTAGGGGGCAGTTGTCAATTTCATGGAAATCAAGTAAACAAAGAAGTCTACACTGCTCGACAATTAGGAGGTCGTCCAATTAATATATGGGGACTCAACAAATCAGGCTAAGCATTTCCCAGTATTAGGAGACAGTCAGATGACTGATTGGACTGAATTTACGGTTTAACTGTGTATATAATATGTATACAAATCTTAGCTGAACCATCAGAAAGTCTTTGAGTCCCTCAACCTGCTCAGCTTGCAACAGTTCCTAAACACCGAAAGGTAAGTAGTAGCTCAACCATAGTGAGAAATAAACGACCAAAAAGGGTCCAGTCCAGTTCTTTATGAGACAAACCATAAAAGCGCAACTATGCAAAAACAACTTCTTATCATCAATCATTATGTTATTACTTTACCAATATCTGAGGCAAAAGGGTTACACTTTTTTACTACTTTTATGCTGTCTTAAGCTAATTGTCAAACCTACATATAACATATTAAACCAATAGGGTTTTTGCCTTTGGTAGTAGGTTAACTTAGGCTAACTTTTTTTTTTATATATAAGAAAGAAAAGTGAACCGATTACATAACGAGTGGCAGGAAACTGACTCCCGATATATCCTCAAGAAAGAGTACATGACATTCAATAAGTGGAAGGGCAAAATAAGTAACGCCGAGGGCAAAATGCTTCGCATAATTTGCTAGCCAGTCCGCATAACGGTTGCGCTTACGGTAGATGTGGCGATGGACCACAGTCCAATTTTGCATAAAAAGCTCATGAATCCCTTGAACAATGGAGTTGCGGAGCGAGAACCGACAGGATGAGGAGGAGAAGAGTTGGACGGCCACAGCCGAGTTAACTACCAACTCAATTTGACGATATCTTAAATTTTACGCTAGCGTGAGACCTGAAAATACACCCCAAAGTTTCGCTGATACCCTAGGCTAACTTTAGTTGAGCTCAAGAACTAATTTGAACAGTTGAAAAGTCAAAAAGGGTGGAGGATGATAAGGGGAGAGTGACCGAGAGAGTGACCGAATGGTTAAGCGCAGAGGACAATGTGGAAGATAAGAACAAAAACTGTGGGCCACACGTTAACTACATAGCTAACCAGGAAAATGCTGACGCCAAATTATGAACTGATTAGGACAGGCCACGTGGGTTGTTGGCCATCTACCCAACGCCTTCTCTCCACGTGTCCCTTTGTACATCACGTTAATGTATGCCATTCTTATCTCCTTACATGCAACCTTCTCCGTACACATACGCATAACATACATTATATACAGGGACGGAGTCAGACATGTAAAGTAGGAGGGCCAAATGTTTAATTTTTTAAATTTTAGAAGGGCTCAACTTTCAAATAACTTCATTTTTATATATATATCTATATATAATATTTATTTTTAAAAAAATTTTGAGGAGTTCAGGGGCATCTAGCTACGTCTCTGATTATATATATATATATATGTATATATATACGATAATTATGATGTGGATTTTCCAATTTCGTGATTCTCAAAATTTCCTGCTCGTTTCACGATTTGGTTTCCCTTTTTCCTCAACTTTTTTTAAGGGAGAAGAACCAATTACACTACTAGTCTAAGGAAACAGATTCTCGACGTATCCTCTAAAAGGAGTACATAGCACCTAATGGGTAGACGATAAAAAAAAGTGGGTCTTGGCTCAAAATTCTCAGCATAATTCACTAACTAGTCCGCATAGCAGTTACTTTCACAGTAGATGTGACGATGGACCACCGTCTAGTTACACGTAAACAGTTCATGAATATCCCGAACAATGGCATTATGGACCGTGGACCAGCTGGTCAAGGAAGAGATGAGCTGAATGGCCACTGTCGAATCTACTTCCAGCTCAATCCGGCGAAAGCTGTCGAATCTACTTCCAGCTCAATCCGGCGAAAGCTGAGATTCCATGCAAGCGTGAGCCCTGTATACACCCCCCAGAGTTCCGCAGACACCGAAGAGTACCATCCGAGATTGTGGATGAAACAGCCAAGCCAGTTGTCGGAACTGTCCCAGAGGAGTCTGCCTGTTGTAGCTGAGGAGGAAGATTGTTTACACGCTCCATCGTTAACAATCGCTTAAAGTTATTCTTTTTACCCTGTTTGGTTTGGCTTATACTAATAGAGTTTTTATCAGTAAAGCCTTTTTCTGCAGAACTTTTATGAGAAAAATTTTTCTAAAAAATCAGTTAACTGTTTGGCTATTATTTAAAAAAGAGATTTTTTAAAAGAGTTTCGTTCAGTAGATTGTTTACAACATAAAAAAATACTTTTAATTTTAACTATATCTTATTTTGTAATAAAAAATATTTATACTTATAAATATTGTTTAAAGTATATTAAACAATATGAAAATCACAATATATTAATTATTATATAATTTTAAACCATATGAAATATAAATGAAAATATATCTAACCAAATATTTTATATAGATTATAACATAAAAAAATAAGTAAACTAATATCGAAAATAAATATTAAAACATATAAAAAAGCCCAATAATATTATATAAATCCCAAAATAAATATCCAAGTTGAGTAAATAGTTAAATACATCGTAAACGAGAAGATGAGTTTGTGAATATTGTGAGAATTATGTATAAAACGTAAGGGAAAGAAAGGGACTAAAAAATAAATAGGTTCATTAATTGATCTTAAAAATCTACCTAAAAAAACGTTTTTTTTAGAAGCTCCAAATTTGACCTTCTAAAAAAATGTTTTTTTTTGGATAAGTAAAAGCTTTATTTATCCAAGCAGCAAAATTGCAACACTACAAACCGTCCAACAACATTACAACCAGAAACAAAAACATCTCAGCCTATATTCCAACTACTACATAA
>JANKOE010000001.1:31075893-31087092 GCA_026284465.1 Erythroxylum citrifolium | reverse complement strand
TCCTTCACTTAAACATCGCAATAATGGCCAGTCGTATGATCGCTTGTACAGGACGCCACTAGTGATCATGTATTCGGTGGCCTTTACCCTTAGTTTTCGAGCTTCCAAGGCATCTTCAGGCTGTACCCCTTCAAGGAGATACTGCCTGATTGGTTCCATCCATCCTGATCGCTCGGCATCCGTTTGTAGGACTTCCTTAGTTTTCTGTATGCTAGGTCGATCTAACCGTTCGACCAAAATGTTATTCTTTGCGTCGCGGTCGGAAGCCATTTTGGAGAGCGTGTCTGCCCGAGTATTTTGCATCCATTCTACCCTGTTGATCTAGTATTCTTCAAAGTTGCTCAACTCTTGTTTCACCAACTCCAAGTACTTAATCATATTGTCCCCTTTGGCTTCATACTGCCCCGTGACTTGGCCTACCACTACTTAGCTGCCACTATACACCTTTAAATACTTCACCTCCATCTCTCTTGCTAGCTGAAGTCCGGCTATTAAAGCCTCGTATTTTGCCTCGTTGTTGGATGCCTTAAACTCTAAACGAATTGCATACTCCACCTTTTCTTCTTGGTGCAGACTAATCAACACCATCCCTGCTCCACATCCCTCACTGTTGGACGATCCATCCACAAATAAGCTCCAGGCAGGGCGATGGTCGTCCTGCGAGCTAGGTTGGCTCATTTCTGCGACGAAATCCTCTAGTGCTTGGGCCTTGATCGTTGTTCGTGACTTGTAGCATATGTCGAACTCTCCCAGCTCTACTGCCCATTTCAACAACTGCCCCGAGGTTTCGGGTTTCTGTAGACATTGCTTGAGGGGTCGGTCGGTCAATACCTCAATTATGTGACTTTGAAAGTAAGGTCTGAGTTTCCGCGTTGCAGTTATTAATGAAAAAGCCAGCTTCTCGATCGGCGTATATCGTGTTTCTGGCCCATTTAGCACCTTACTAGCGTAGTAGATTGGGAATTGCTCGTTTCCTTCCGACCGAACGAGAACTGCACTGATCGCCCCTTCTGTAGCTGCCAAGTAGATAATCAGGCTCTCGCCCTCAACCGGGCTCTGCAAGATGGGCGGACTGGTCAGATATTGCTTCAAATGTTGGAATGCTCTTTTACACTCGTACGGCCATTGGAACTGGGTCACATTCGCTTTTCTCAAAATTTTAAAGAATGAGAGACACTTGTCCCCCATCCTGGAGACAAATCAGGTCAAAGAAACTATCCGCTCGGTCAATATTTGGACTTCTTTCAAACAACGCGGCGAAGGCATTTGGATGATGGCTTCAATCTTCTCTGGGTTTGCTTCGATTCCCAGTTGAGTAATCATGAATCCCAAAAATTTGCCAGATGCCACACCAAAAATGCACTTTTCCGGGTTCAGCTTCATCTGAAACTTATTGAGGGTATGGAAGACTTCTTTGAGATCTTTTACATGCTCAGCAGTCGTTTTACTCTTGACTACCATATCATCCACATAAGCCTCGACCGATCGACTGATCTATTTTTTAAAGACCTCCATTATGAGCGGTTGGTAAGTGGCCCCTACATTCTTTAAACCGAACGGCATCACCTGGTAACAGAACGTGCCCTGGTCGGTTATAAAAGCTGTCTTCTCCTTATCTTCGAGGCTCATTTGTATTTGGTGGTAACCCGAAAAAGCGTCCAAAAAGTTGAGTAACTCATGTCCCGATGTAGAGTCTACCAGCTGATCGATTTTGAGCAGGGGGAAATTGTCCTTCGGGCACGCCTTGTTTAAGTTAGTGAAGTCAATGCACATTCTCCACTTGCCATTCTTTTTCTTCACTAGCACAACATTCGCCAACCATTCGGGGTACTTGACTTTCCAAATAAACCCGGCATCGAGCAGTCTCTCTATCTCTTTCTTAATCACTTCCTGTCTCTCCTTGCCATGCGACCGCTTCTTTTGCCTGACTGGTTTGTAATTCGCCCGGATACCAAGGGAATGTGACGTTACCGATCGAGAAATTCCAGGCATGTCGCTCGGCACCCAGGCAAAAACCGATCTGTTTTCTACCAAACAATCTGTGATCTCTTTGACTAGGCCTTTATCCAGCTTGGAACCTAGATTTGTAAACTTGGACTGATCTGCTTCATCTAACACTATCTACTGCATTTCTTTCACAAGATTCATCCTTTCTGTTTCTTCATCAGCTCTCACGTCGAGAGAGCTTGCCAGAACTACCGCTCCGTCTAGTGTCCCGACTTCTGCTAAGTAGCTTTCCCTAGCGATTTTCTGCTGACCCTTTACAACACCAATTCCGTGTGACGTTGGGAACTTTATTGCTTGGTAGTAGGTGGAGACAACTGCTCTAAGAGCGTTTTGAGTGGTTCTTTCAATTATAGCAATGTATGCTCCCGCAAACTTGACGACCAAAAATTCGACACTCCTCTCCATGTGGATTGGCTGCTGTCCAAATTTTACTTTCAACAAGACTCGGGCAAATGGATAGGCCGATACTCTAGTTACCCCTTTGATGGGTCCGTCCGGTGGCAACAGCCGATCCTCTGGTATCTTCATTTGCTCGAAAGCGTTGTAATATAGTAGGTCAGCTGAGCTGCCTGTGTCGATCAGTATTCATTTCACTTCGTTACCCTCAATGCTCAGAGTAGCCACTAATGTATCACCATGAGGACGACATACACCTTTTAGATCAGATTCGTCAAACGAAATCACCACGTTGTTCAGCTTCTTTTGCTTTGCTGACGAGTTTTTAACGATCTGCCCGGCATATCTTTTCCTTCCTTTATCGGTCGACCCTACAGCTGCACTACTCCCGAAGATCATGTTGACAGCCATAACCGGTCGGTCATCTTGTCGTTCGGCACTGCTAACATCTCCTGTCCCAAACTGTGCCCTACATCGGTCGCCTTTATTTCTGTGTTGTCTCCATCGGCTCGGGTTGGAATTCGTAACCAGAGTGGCTTGGTCGGCGGCAATTTTTCCTAGGGCTTCCGCTGGATGACGATTGGTCACCACACTCAGTTGCTGAATGGGGTTCTGCTGGTGTTCCAGTCACGACTGCAAAGTTTGACGAATCACTGAATCAGTGTCATCCTCCAGGGCTACATTCTGCTCTTCCTGGTCTCGATTTCGAGGCCGGGGGTGATCATTTGGGTGTGAAGACTGTGTACGAGAGTCGAGGTGTATTGGAGGGAGAACGGCAGGTTGCTGCAAAGCTATCCGTTGCAGTGCAAGTGCCGTGACGGCGGCAATATCAGGGTTGGTTGCCGCCGCCTGGCTAATCTGTGCGGTTCTGGACGTGATGCCCTGACGCCGGGCCCCACGGTGGGCGCCAAATGGTTCAGCCGAATTTCGCTGAGGTTGAACGTCATTGTTTCGATCTATGGCCTGCGCGATTTTGACTGTGAGATACCTGCAAAACAGATAACGGCGGGCCGGGAATTGTTTCCCGGGAGGCACCTCCGACGCTCAAGTCAGTATTTGTGAGAGGTTTTGGTAGCTGAGAATATGGGAGAACAACTAGGGTTACAGTCTCATACCACAATCCGGTAGGAATAGTACCTTATATATGTTGGGGATGCTAGATTTACGTAGATCTTTGTGTTCGCATGGGAGTCTAACTCCTGATGGGCTGTACGGGCCATAGTCGTTGGACCGTCAATATCCGGGCTTGGAGCTGGGCCTGGTAAAGCTGGTCCAACCAACCCAACCAATATTTAAAGTACTCTTATATTATTAATTTTTTTAATTGAGAGCAAAATATTTAAAGTACTCTTATATTATTGAAGTAAATTAACGGAGTCAAAATTTTATTATTTTTTGACGAGGACGACGAGGACACGCAATGGCATGAGAGACAGAGGAGGGGGGCTTTGGTAGCGACATAGATGAAGACGCTGGGACGTTTAGGACGGTGGCATGATCAGGACAATGGTGGGATGACGAGGATGCGCGGTCGGACGGCAACGACAAAAGAGAGAAAAATTAGCTGCGATCGGTGGAGAGGAGGGAAGGGGGCGAGGCGTTGTGGTAGTTTTAGGTTAACATCAAATGACGTCGTTTTCATTTTATTAAATCATTGAAGCCGAAGTAAACGATGATGTTACCCCTAAGCTTTACGGACGGAATTGTATTATGTTAGTAATCCTAAAACTTATTTATTTCGCCAAGCATTCTCACCTTTTTTACCGACTGGAATTTTCTACTGTCGCTATATTTCGTCAAAAAATTTGTCAAGATAAGTTCCCTCCATACTCTCCATCAATATCATAAATAATTGAAATAAAATAAAACTTTGTATTGAATAGTAATAATCATTCTAATCATATCTAAAGTAACTTTTCTTTGAAATATTTTAGGAGTAATATAACCATTTAAGGTAAGTGTAATTTTGAAATTAAATCCAATAAATCTTAAATTAATTAGTTAATTCATAAATTAGTTTGTATACTAATCAACTTAATTCAAACATGTTAAATTTGATCAAGGCCTTTTAATTAAGTTGGCCTGTAGAAGATAGACGTAGCTTTGAGAACTTGATTAGTGCAGAGTATCCTAAGGGCAAACCCTACTGTACAAAGCTTCTTACTTTATGAAAGTTGAAGAAGGGTCATTAATTTGTATTTTACAAAAAGATTGTTTCTTTGACTCTAACTAGATCCTATGACCTTTACATACAGCAATAGTTATGTAATGCAATAGTTAAATTCTAATAAAGAGGATTCATTCACAGGTATTTCTAAATAAATGTTCTGATATATCATCAACAGCTTTACATCAAGATGTCTTTCATAATCAAAAAAGGGTAATTTGGATGACTTATCATTGAATCAGTCATTCGAAGTCGTGAAAAGACGATGAACTTGGTAAACAAGGCATCTCAAAGCGGCAAAGAGGGCAACGACGCTTGAGGGTGAGCCACAGTACAATGCAGTTATCGTGAAACATATGCTTGCATGGCATGCGAGTCACTCTCCCTCCAACTTTAATCTTACCTAAACAGATGCTGCACATATCATCTTGTTTTTCATCTACAACCACTTTCTCTAATCTTTCTATGTCTAACCAACACACAGGATCAACGCGTTTTTCTTTGTGGCAATATCTCCTCACCACAAGAAAATTCATATAGAAAACTAACTTGCTGATTTTCTCACTACTGATGCACTTCTCATTATCATTCTCAGCTTTCTCAGGTAATAACTTGCTTGTTTTTTCTACGAACCTGTCCACAAACTCGTGCACTTCTTTTGTGCCCAGTACAGAAGCCACTGCCTCAGTCGACAGTAACACATGCGCTAAGCTCTCCTTGGAAACCAACTCGTCTTGTGTAAGCTGTATAGATTCTCCTTTGAGTTGGGTTCGGATTTCTATTCCTGTGTCCCATATTTCGATGATTCTTGAGCTTGGTCGTATCTTGAAGAGAATTGAATATGAAGACTCTTTGAAATCTTCAAGATAAACTTTTAAACATTGAACTTTCATAAATACTTCTTGTGTATAGCCAATATCTTGCTCATCACCCATGTCAACACTTTCTGATGCCATAATTTGATGAAACAGATCTATATAGTTCTAACTGAATCCTTATCAGTGTAGGAATTGGTAAAATCTTAATTTCTAGTTGATCTTTATCAGTACTGTAATTCCTTAATAGTGTAGGAATTAGTATATTTGAATCTAATGGACTTCTTATTAGTGTAAAACTAGGAAACTTGGATGTTATTTACTTCTTATTAGTGTAGGACTTGGATTTAAGTTTGAATTTAATTGATTAGCGTAGGTTTTCGATTAGTTTAAGACAAATAAAAAAAAAGAACAATTTCAGTAAGATCTTAATTGTTCTTAATAATAACTGTACAAAAAATGCAGAGCCATCTACATATTCCCTGTATGGAATAGTATGGATAAGACTTTTCTTAATCAAAAGCAGAAGTTGTATCAGTTGAATATGTCAATTCTAAACAAAAAAGCAACAATCGTGATGCCACACTTAACCCCTGTTCTCTCAACTCTTTATGTACAATAATTTCCTATATCAAAAATCACTTTCTGAGAGGACCGTGTCTACAAAAGATTGAGTCGTAACCTCACTGAGCCTTCACTTTCCTCAATCTCTGCATCAGTAGCTCTATAGATTTTTGTATTCTGCTGGCATCTTTCTGTCCTGCTATTTGAGATGCCTGATGCAAACTTTGAATTCCACGACCCAAGCTAGCAATTGAAGGAGCTGCTGTAAATGATTCAGCTGCACATTCAATACCGTCTCCACAAATAAATAAACCTGAACAAGTGGTGATACTGCAACCAAATGTCACCCAAGGCAGGATACCAACGGGTTGTAGCCGCCTTTTTCTCATTATTTCATAAAATGCTGTTCTCATTGCTGAAAAACTAGTTTTCTCCATTGAAGCTATGATGCTGTGGACGACCATCCTGATTTTCTCAGCAGAAGCAGCCGTCTTCAAGACAGATGTTGCACTGGCTCCAGAATTTACCAGTCCTGGGACTGGGGCCAGCACTTCTGATGGTAAAAGACTCTTGCTCATAGCTATTCCCATCGTTCTCTTGGTTTGAAGCAGCATAAGCTTGAGAGAAGCAGGTATTTTGAGTGTGGCAACCTTCATGAATGTTGATGCAGGAACAACTTTGCAGAGAGATGAAGCTCCTACAACTGCTGTTGCCCCAGCACCAACCGCTACCACAGGTTTGTTAGTAAATAGCCACTTCTTGCATGTGTTGTCTGAAGCTTCCCCATTACTTTCATAGACATGCTGCTCAATCATATCCATGACCTCTGGAGGTACTGGGGTGTTCCAGTGTCTCCTGAGACCTGCTAAGCCACGGGCATGCACTACAGCAACTACAGTCCTGAACTTCTTGGTCTGGCTCTTAAGGGCCTGCGCAAGGAGTGCATGTCCCTTATCCTGAACTGGAAGCTCTGAGAACTCAATCTTAGCTTTCTCAAGCTTTCGCGACCTTGGGATTGGCAACCGACCAGCTTCATTAAGAGCAATCCTCAGCCCCTCAACTGCAATTCGGAAAGCATAAACTTGAGATACAATCCTAGTATCCACGGCTTCCCCCCTGCTTACATTATGCAACATCCTCTGTGCAAAGGCTAGAGCAGTCCCAATTGATGGCAAATCGTTGAATATGTTGTGTAGATCCACAAGCAAAGGATAGAAAGAACTGGCAAATGTCGGAACCTGAAAAGAGCCAAATGGTTCAAGCTCTTTAGATTCTGCCTCAGAAACAGAATTCAAATGACTCAATTTCTGCAAAGAAGCATCCATACTCAAAGATAAAAACTTCACCATCCGTATTTGAACATCATCATTGAGACAAAATGTTCTCAGCCTCGACGAAACCGTCAAGCCAACCGTATTCGGAACCAGGCCACTAATTGCACCATTAACCTTGCTACCAGCATTTATCTCATTTGAAAAATCATCTGTGACAGAAGCAGCAACAGATTCCGGTGCTTCAATCAATAAAAATGACGAACCAACCTCTCTCGCCACAGTCTTGGCAACCAAGACATGTTCATAAAGCCCAGTTCCAAATATTTCCCTAAGCACAAACTTAGCAGCCAAATTTTCATATGTTTCCTTAGTAATCTTCTCAACAAAGCATCGTTTAAGCACTCCAAAGGAAGAAGTCGGAACTGGGTCCTTACCGTAATCATCCAATTCATTCATTCCTAATTGAATCTCACTCGACCCTAAATTTCCCACCTGGGCCACAACAGCGTCAGGTCGAATTTCCCTAATAAGACACTCTGCATCAACAGCGGATCTCTCGGACAAATTCTCAGCACACAGTATGTAAATCACGGATTGAGATTCACGATCACGAACAGCATAAACAAATCGCTTAGTGCTTTCAGGAATTGAGAGTTTTCTTACCAATCGCTCTGACTCCCTCAAATCATCGAATTTAAGAATCGACAAAGGCCATAGATTTTGTAGATTGTACGCAAATGCAAGGGCCATCATAATAACACGAGACGCTTGTTTGTCACACAGAAACTCGATCTATAATTATTTAGTGAAAGCTAATCAGATATAAAAACTTGAACCATCTCAAAAGTTCTATCCCACAACTATTTCTACTTTTCCGAGAAAGAGAAGAAACAGGAAATCGTTAAGAAGAATGAAGAGACTGTCGGTCGTAAAACAGAAGGCCGAAAGAGCATTTCAAAGTCCAAAGTTTACAATGAAGTTTGAGTTGGTGCTTAAGCCATTGTTTGGATAGAAAGAAAGCAATTGAAAAAAAAGGAAGAAAATTACATTTATCTTAATTTTTATTGTTCGGATAAAAATAAGTAAAGAGAAAGGGAGAGAATGAAAAAAAATAGGAGAGAAATTTGAACCAATTACATTTCCCACCAAATTGGTAGGAAAGGAAGGGAAATTGAGACAAGATAACTATAATATAAGTAAATTACTATTATATCCTTATTAAATCTAACAAGTAAAGATAAACAAGTTCTATAAACAAGGACATAAAGGTCTTAAAAATTATCTTTCATTCAATTCCCTCCTTTGACAAATTAGAAAAACAAACAAGAGAAAGGAAATCACATTTTTCTTCCATTCCACTACAAGAAAAAGAGGCGTTATCATCGAAAATTACCGGCGGAAAGAGCGGATATTCCGTTGCTAACACTATTTGCCGACGGAGTGGAGCGACGGAGACTGTCGTCGGCTTCAGCGCGGTCGGTATTAATTACCGACGGTGAGACCTTATCGGTCGGTATATTTTACCGGTCGAAAAATATAAGCGTTGGAATAAGGAGAAGCCGCCTTCCGACGGCATCGTTGGAGGACAAGGCAGAGTTTCCAACGGTACCGTCGGCTTATGTCTCGACGGAACCGTCGGCGTAGTTTACTTTTTGCCGACGGTTCCGTCGGTGTAAGTCACCGACGGTTCCGTTGGAAAACACAGACGGAACCGTCGGTAAGTGATCTTAACCAAAAATAGCCATAGTTGCTTAATTGAAATGTTTAATTGAAAAGTGGATCCTGTTTGATCGTTGAAATCACCTATAAATCTCTATTAATGTCTAGTTTAATGACAATTTGGCGAAATCTGGTTGTTAAATTTGATTCCAATTATAACAAATTATAAATTATCGTTACATAAGTTTAGGAGTTCTGAACCCATAGAATTTGTTTAATGAAAAAGTTAAATAAGCATAAAAAGGGAAACCATTCTTAACTGTAAATTGTAACATTTAGTAGTATATACTTGAAAACAAAATGTATGACTACAACAATCCTATTGTATTGGTGAGCGTTGCTGTTGTGAGTCTGTATCCTTCGTCGTTCTCATTTGGTCTATTTCGTTTCTTAGCTTAGTTATGACCTCCATCAATGTATTAACTGTGGCCTCTAGCTGATTGATACGTCGGTATGTCGGCTCTGAACTAGATGCTGCTGTTGCCAACATAGTGGAGGAGTGCGAATAAAATGCATTGGCAGATGATCCTAGGCCAAAGATCCTTCCTCGACTGTCCCTGCCACCTACAACATCAAAATATACCTGGGTCTCATCAACAGGTTGTTCATCCTGCGACTATTGCCCAATTGTTTGTTAAATTTGGTCCTATTTGGAGGCTATGCGTATATTATAAGTAGTAAGTTATAATTAAAAGTAAGACTGAATATTAAATTATGAAATAAACATACATTAAGTTCTCGACATTGGCTGTTTACGAATGTCACACTGTCATGTTTCTTAGTGTGCGTATGCAAGAACCACTGATGGAGTGTAGGCCTAACGCCCGTAGACTTTCCTGCAGAACAACGAAAAGTCATAAGTTGAACAAGAATTTACCACTATTTTGGCAGAGTGTCAGCTGTTTTAATTGTATTACCCCCTGTTCAAAAAAGCAAATTATTCAACACAATCATAAATGTTTGCAATATATTACCGAAAACAGTCATGATCAGTAGGCATACTACACATATATGTTCATGACAACATTAACAAATCAATTTACATTCAAATATAGCAAAGTACAAATGTAGAATGTAAATGTAATATTCAAAAAACTTACAAGTCTATCTGCATGCTCGTGGTGAGTAATTGATCCTTCCGTGTGAACGGGAAGACTGTCTGCTTCTCTCCTACCACGTCTGTTGGTGGAGTTACGACCCGATATGCGCATTGCCTCAGAAGATCTCCAGTACTCCAGCCAATGACTCCATGTGGACTCTGAAATGTAAGTGGGTCGTACACCAGCGTTGCGTATCTGATTAATAAAATCACGATAACGTGTTCGGGCTCGCGACTCCCATACACTATGTATGGACCCATCGAGTTCAGAACTCTACTAAAAATGTTTCTGAGAATATAAGGAATACATTCATTAAAACTTATAAGCAATTTGTATGTATGTTATGAATGGATAGAACCAAAAGAAAACAGATATAAATGCCTTATTGTACCTCAAACTCCTGAAAGTAAAATGTCTTTATTGCCTCAGAGATCTTCTTCCATGCATAACTCTCGTGATCAATCCTCTCTTTAAAAGTAGATGTCATTTGTCTTGAAGACGGCCCAGACGGAATTAACCTAATACAGAGATCAGATAAGGTAATAATCCATTCAATCATTTAACACTGAAATGTAATGATAAACATATACAGTTTGTCATGTTATCGCACTTATTGTTTATCAACTATTGTTATATACTTCCTGCCATCGGGCCCCTCAGATCCGGGTTGCATCTCGTTGCCTTCATCTTCCATAATTGTATTGCTAGATTGTTCACTATTGGACTGTTCTGCATCTCCAGGCGCAGGTGATTCGGTTGCTCCAACTGTAGGGGCTGGAGGTAGTGTTGGTGACTCAGTTGCAGTTGGGGGTTGCGATGGGCCGCCCTCACAGTAAGTTCCTCCAAACATGCCTCTGAACCTGGGGCGCATCACATTACGTGTTGGAACCCGATCTCAGGAACCGGATCCCAACCGAAAAACGGAAACGAAAAACGGAACGAAACAAGGATAGCGAAGGATCGCTAATCGGAATACAAATCGAATCGAATCGAACAGTGCATAACATCGAACTCAGAATCCAACTGAAACAAAGGTCCGACATCCACTTACAAATATCTTAGAAAAGCATATCGCGGAGTGTTGGAAACCCTAAGACTAATCCGAAAAATCCCGATATAATTTTTTTTCATTCTTATTCATTCCTTCCTCTTTATAC
>JANKOE010000001.1:31034101-31063876 GCA_026284465.1 Erythroxylum citrifolium | reverse complement strand
CCAGTTGCGTTAGAATCGTTAGAACCGAGGGATCATTTTATTAAAAAGCCAACCCCAAATTTTATAAAGTGAATTTTTCCTTATTTGTGGTTAGTGTGTATTCGGTTATGGGTCTTCTATGCTGTATGGGTCCGAATGTTGGGCCTCGGAGATGGCGTCCAACATGTTTATAATAGTGTTTTGGTTTCTACACTTGAATTTTAGAGAGATCAACTAATTAGTTTACTTAGTGTGCGGAACTTCTAGCTTGTCATCATTAATTAGTACCAAAATTCTACCATTGGGATGACTATTGTAATTGGTAATGAGTCTCCAGCTTTTTGATACAAAATTAAGGAGGTTGCAGTGTTCCTCCTTTACTATAGAATACAAAATGCCTATGAGACTAGGCTTATTTTCTGTAATAAATCTTTAAGCATCAGCATTTTATGTGAGGCCCCAAATTAGACCCTAGTAGGAACGTTACATGTCCATGAAAGTATATGAGATAGGAGTTAATGATTATGATTTGATTGTGTATTACTTAAGTCTTGAATTTTGATTTGATGGATTATAATTAGTAATTTGGAATTAATTGTTACCATTAGAAAATTGATGAATTAAAATATACATTTGGACTAGGAAAAATGTCAAGTGACAAGACAAGTTGATACATGGAAAGTGTGGATGACTAAGCCTATACATTGAGTGACATGTGGCATTGGTAAATAAGAGATAAATGGCAGTAAAGTTGAATGACATTTGGCAGCATGATAAGAGGACTAGTAGCTCATTTCTAAGTATGACATGTGTCCTTTTTAAAATTAGGACACCTTGCACTAAAAGGACTAAGCAAGTGCAGATTCACTCATTTTTCTCTGGATGTTTCTGTTGTCTTCTTTCTACACCTTTCCTCTCACCACCGAAACCCTCATCACTCTCACATCCCTGTATTTTTGCTTATATTTATGCTTAATTATCAAGCTAAAATCCTGCAGTAAGAAAACTATATCCTGTTATCTTCTATTATGTTGTCTTCTTGGTGTTAAGATCATTCTACTTCCATCTTGTACTTGGATGATTTTGCATTCATTGAGGGCTAGGTTTGTTTGATCATTGAGGTGGGTTTTGAATTAAAGAAAAGTAAGTGGAATTCTAAACTTGATGGCATATGGTAATACACATTCTATGATGTTTGAATTGGGATAGAATATGTGTTGTGTTTATGATAAAATGAGTTCTAGAAAATGATGTTTGTATGATAGATTTTGTTTTGGTTTTTAAAGCATGAAAGACAATGGTTTGTGAGCTACCAATTGAATGATTTTCAATTGAAATTGGATGTGCATTTGATGAGGAATTGAAGCATAATTAAGGTATAATTGAGGTGTAATTAATAGACTATGATGAAGGTGTATTGAATTGAATATGAAGGTGTCAAAATCTAGAAACAAATTGAAGGCAATCGGATAGTGAACCTTCGGTTCACTCATCCCACTATCGTGGGAGCTACATTAGCTCCTTCCATGATCATAGGAAATGCTTTGGAATGAGAAAAGTTTGGTTTTGTGCAATTGTTGAACCACATAAGGTTAAGATACTTTACAATGGTATAATTGAACTTGATTAAGGTTTGAAATGAACCTAGTTTGATGTTGGATTATTTGGTTAAAGGTTGAATAAGTTTTGGAATGTTAATTGAAGTTATAACTTAAGGAATGGAATCTTTGATATCATTGTATCCAATTTTAGAATATTTGAATTATTCAGGGGATGAAGGTCTTCTTATGAACACAAATGTGATCCAAAGGATTTAAGTAATGTGAATTAGTTATGAATGTTTGAGAATTGAGAATTTGTGTGAACATATATGATATGTGATTACTTAATGCTATTATTGATACATTGTTACAAATGCTTAAATTCATAAGGCATATTAAGTTTGTTTGAGTGTGAAAGAATTTATTCAATTTGAGCATAAGGAAATAAATTCTTACGTTATGCATTATTTCTCTTACATGTGATTTTGAATTGTAATATGTGTTGCTTTAAACCTTCCAAGTCCTAGTTGTGGGTAAATAGGCAGGCCTAGAAGGGTCTGCAACTACTTCTATACTTAGACACTATGGTGTCTTCTGTTCTTAGACACTACAGTGTCTTTTGTTTTAGAGACTCAAGTCTCTTCTGTTTTTGTAGATACCAATCATAGGTATCTTCTATTCTGTTCCCGTTATCCACTTTTGTAAAAAAGATTAGCAGGCAATTCTGTATATGTTTTGATATTAGTTCTGCTCTGAAACAATCATGTCCTGTTCTGATACTTTTATGTTCTGTTTTGATGTAAGTATATTATGGTCTGATGCCTTTATGTTCTGTTTTGATGCAATTAATAGTCTGATTACTCTTTGATTTGAATAATTAAAGATTGCTTGTGATAAGCTATGAATCATTTGCTTATAAATGCTAGAGGACTATTAGAAGCAGTCTCCATCTTGTATCATGTTTAGTTATTCCCTACTAAGAAATATGCTTAGTACTGTGGTTTTTCCTCCATGTAGGTCTCGATAAAAAGGATTAAGGCTGGGACAACCGTAGTGGTCAAAGAATGATGTGTTATGTTTTTGAAGATGTTTTGTATAAGTTTTTGAGTTGCATTTAAAATTATGAGATATATTTGTATTTTGTGTAAATGGTTTGTAATAACTATAATACATGATGGATTTGAATTTAAGGCATGTATTTGATAAATACAATATGTAAATTATGTTTTGTTTATAACTCAATATTTGAATGAATTGTGAAGTATGTTGCCTTAATTTTTGGATTTGCTGGAATATCTTGGTATGTATGTTCTAGGTTTGATTTGTGTGGCATCCGTATATCCTCTTAGGGGGTATTAAGGTGTTACATTTTATAAGGGAGCATTAAGACGCCTCACATTCTATGATGTTAATGTCACGTCTTCTTAACAGAAAAGGAGTAACTCCTCTTTTTACTATATTTCCTTTTAGTAATAATCTCAAATTCATCATTTTCTTTCTATATTAGCTATATTTTCATTTGCATCAATATTAGTGTCTAAGCTTTTGTCCCTTATATTACTATTAAATGGAGTTAAAATTTGACTTGACGCCATGTTTGATTCTGCAGGGTTTAAGGGTGTAGATTTATTAACTTCCTTTATGATAGGAGTTTCTATTAACTCACTCATATTGGCAAGCCGTGTTTTCTCAAAGTCTCATTCATTATCTCCTGAAAACACCCAATCTTGAAGATTTTTCTAGTTAGCTTCCATTCTTTCTTTGGATTAGAGGCTGAGGGTCTCAATATATATGTAACTTTCACTGAATCCTCCATAAGTTTAAAGTTGGCATCAAGCTTCATTAAGGATATTTCTTTTGGCAAGTTACTCAAAGCATCAACTAGCACACATATTCTTTCATAATTGATTCAATTAATTTCTACTACTGCTTCATCTAGGCACAAGGTTGTTCCTACAGAGCTTACTATATGACTAAAGCCTTATGTTGTCCAATATTCGAGAGGGACTCCATAGATGCACATCTATATTAGAATGCTCATTTGTTTAATGTCTTCATAATTGGTTCCAAGTTTCTTGATTTGTATAGAGGAGTTTATTATGGCAACATCAGAGCCCTGATTCAAGAATATTCTTATATAAGGTTTAATAGGATACATAAAGAAGATGTCTTCATTGTTGACAAGTATATTTAGTAGTACCCGCTATTTCTAGCTAATTTTTCCTTAGGTTTTCATAGTAGGAAAGGAGATACTCTTATCTAGAAAGGATCCTATAAGATTTAAGTTTCATTTATCATCAATAGTTTTGAGAGTGGAGAGAGGTGCGATGACCACCTGCTTGTTTATGGTTTTAAAGGGAGGGTTGTAGCTAACCTTGGCTCCATAGTTGGTGTCTCTAACAACCTATAACCAAGATTTCCTAAGATGGAGGTTGAAGTGACTATTGGGAGGAAAAAGGTGGAGTAATAGCAGCATCTAGGGGACGACAGTTGGCTGGGGAAAGAGAGGAAGGAATGGTAGGATGGTGAGGTGAATAGGGCAAGAAGTGGCTTAAATTTTCATACATTAGAGTAGTTAGATTGTATACTAGATAAAGGGAGAAACTATAGGATAAAAAAGAGGACATAAGATAGAAAGAAGATGTTGGAAACAAAATGCTGAAAGACAAGAGCATATTAACGAAGAAAGTTGATTAAGGGTTGAGGGTAGGGACCTTCATACTAGGCATGTAACTTCATGTAAGGTAGAAATTCAACTAGACCAATGGTGAGCGGTATTGTTAAAGGAGGTGAATATGAGCATAAACAAAAAGAAAGGAGAAATACAAAAAACACCTTGAGAACTAAGAAAAAGAAAACAAAAAGATTGGAAATAGTAGAAGGAAGAGAAGTTAAGGTTTAAGGGATAGGAAGACCGTGCATATAAGTAGGCTAAAGAAGAGAGAAGCTCTAGCTTCTCTCTTAAGTATGTCTTAATTATACAAATAAGTTGTTGGACCCCGAACTTTTCTTGGAAATTAGAAATTATTAAATGAAATTTAATGAGAAAATATGGTATGATTCCTTGTAATGAATGAAAAGTATGAATGAATCTATGAGCATTTGATGAAATGAAAGACATTTGAGTTTTCTTGTGTTTTGCATATGTTTAATAAAAAGGTGATGTAGTATGGTTTTGAACATGGCCACGTCTAATGAGTAAAATGGTGTTTTGAGTTTAAAAGGAAATTGATAGTGAATGAATTGTTTTGAATGAAAAAAAATTATACTGATTTGGATTGGTTTAGATCAGGATCGTTTTATAGTTTTCCAACGCGTTTGTTTTGTTTTCTTCGATTCTTTCGCTTTCTTTGTTTCCGAACCTTTCGATTTCTTTGGCTCCTTAAGAATTCGATTTCCTTTCATTTCAGCACGCTTTTTGATCCGATTTGATTTTCTTTGGATTTCGCTCACTTTGACTTTTGCTTTTGATTTCCGTCTGTTCATTCGTTTTGTAATTTGTCCCACTTTCGCTTTGTGATTCGTTCTTTCGCTTTCACCCCTTTTTGTTTTTCGATGTTTGTTTTCGAGGTTGGATTCTGGAAACGGGTCCCAACATTTGTGGTATCAGAGCAAGAAAATGAAGAGTATAGGTATTATATCTTTTCTGAGGAGTTGGGATCTGGAAACGGGTCCCAACAATGTATCCCTTTATCACCATCTCTCCCAACTACACTCAATAGCTAACCTTAGAATTGAGTCTTTAAAAAGCAACCATTAATACAGAAAATTGGCCTCAAATGTCTCCATCATCTTTTTATGGAATCAAAGCAAATATAAAATCTTTTGAACTACACAAAAGAGATAAAGATGCATGAATAAATAAATAAATAAATGTCATAAATATTGTTGTTGATAATAGGTAAAAACTTAATTTTGCATACATGTAACAACAAGTTTCTTTATTCCTAGCTAACTTTAACTTAATTGTTGATCCAAGATTACTAATCCTCAGCTCATGAACGTATCCTTGTAGCTTGACATATAATTCACATAATCACTCCTCCTTTCTTTTCTCAATCTCCTCTTTGCAGCTCTACACATACTTGAGTTGACAAATATATTGAGCTTTTCTCTATATTCGTCAACCATCTTCCCCGTTGAGATACTAGGCTTCTCGAGTATTCTTTCCCTAAAATGTCACCAATTTAGGTTTGTTGGTCGTAAAGCACTTACGTTCAGGATTGTATGTCACCATTTTGAAGCACCTTTCATTCTTGTCACAAATGACATACAACTCCCATAGGCATCCTTTAATACATCTCACTCTGATCCTATAAATTTCTCTTTTTTAAACTTCACATTGTATTTTGTTCGCATTGCCTAATCCATAACATAATATATAAGTTCTTTTACAGAGCCAAACTCCATCCCTAATCTCCAATATGCTCTCACGTTGGATGGATTATGCCTAATACTACTACTAGGAATTCACAATGGTTCACTAGACTCTCCTCCGCTTAGATATTCATCACTATCAATAAAACTGACAAAATTAGTCAACTCAATGTCAACTAGTTGGGGGTCATAGAGGATCTCAACTTGTATAAAACCGTCGTCATGGTCATGATTATCCATCTCTTCATCAACTCCTTCACAATCTCCTTCGTCAACTCCTAAAGTAACTCCTTCACTAACTCCTTCAGTAGCTCCACAACTTCCCTCCTTACCTTCCTTATTCCTCTAAATATAGGCAATATCTTACGTGCAAATGATAGGGTGTCTAATATATGAGCCACATAAACATCAATCATTCGGTGGATTTTCATCATATTAACAAGTCTTAGACAACTTTCATTTGATTCAATCAATCTCAAAAACTTACTAAATTCAAAATTGGGTACCCTACAATAGGCCTTATGGACTTGAAGGTATCCTAACTCATTTCCCATCTGATCACATATTTGCCTATAGCTAACAAAATCAAGGTCTACTTTATCAAAAACACTTGATTTCTTATCAACATATTTCAACTTCGGCTCTACAATGAACTTTCCACTATAACAACATTATACTTATAAATTAGGCCATTATATACCTATTCAAAATAAAGAGGAAATAAAATTTGTCAACAAATTATGCATTTAGTATCACTTTCAATTGCCTCCTAAAAGTGTCCACAATGACCATAACATAAATTATATTACAAATGAAAATTATAATATTTCATGCATTAGAGATTGCAAACAAATATATAAAAGCAAGTGTATCACCAAAAAGCATAGATTTAAATAATATTATCAAGACTATAATGGATACTACATGCACAATTATAAAAGCTTGGAGTGCTAACTTACAATTAGAGGATAACATAAGCATTTAAAGACTTCAAATATGATAAAATAATCTCCATAAACTTAAACTAATAATCATGCATCATAAATAAACTTAAACTAATAATCATGCATCATAACATGATACTAATAAATTATCATGTAACTCAGCTATTCTGGTTAAAGTATTTATTTTAACTTGTTGAATCAACAACTTTTTTTCATTTCTAATCCATCATTTTTATAGCAACATTAGCTTATGCATCTTAAATCCTCACAAACTAGACTTGTATTCTCTACTTATTTATAAAACATTAGACCTAGTCCATACAATATGTCATCTCACAAAGTCAAAATTTAGAATTATAAGGTAAAATTTTGAGTGTTCATACACTTCAAAACTCGCAATGTTTCAACTACCAATATACCAAAGGAATGATATAAGGACCTAATCATTTATGCAAATGATACAACAACAATAAACAACCCTAAGTGATATATCATATCTTTTTTTGTTAAATATGTTGCGTCATATCTTGCAGTGTAAAAGTGATGAGGAAATTGTAGCAGTCACTGTCATAAATTGGGGCAGTGGAAACTTAATCATACAATGTACTCATTCATTGTTGTACAGGTATACTTGCAAACTTAAAACTTTTTTCACCTTGTTGAATTAAAGATAGCATAATTTGAAAACCTTCTCTCCTTCTTACCTTTTCTCTTTGGCTATGTTTTATGCTTCTAATGTCTTTTACACCAAAATTTAATGAAAATATATGGGAAGATACAACTACTAAAAGGTTGACTCTTGGTATAGTACATAACTCATTTAGGGTATGATTAATCTCTACTGCATGAATTTCTTGCCTAATGCATGAATAAGAATCATGTAGGGGTAGAGCAGTCACCAACTATATATATATAAAAGCATCATCAAAGTGTATATACCACATTTATTATTCCAAGTTAGTTGGGTGAAAGTTTTCATTGACCGAAATGCTTAATAGAGACAAAAATGTATCATCTTTTTAAATATGGAGAAAACTAACACGTTCATTACCAACATCCAGTCTTCGCATTCATAAAGGACTACAGCTTACATCCAACACCTCAACAAGCATAGGGGACCACAACGTACAATCATAAACAAACAAGCAGATTTAGGAGACCACACATATAAAAACATAAAAATCAGACAACAATGGACTTACCACAATGAATTGTCAAATTCTTGTTCAGAAAACCAAAGAGCATGTGAGTTGCTTCTTCAAAAGTTGCATCTCCTGCTTTAAAACGGTGAGTCTATCTGTTGCGTTTGCTGCATCTTCAATATGCTGCATCTACTGCGTCTGTTGCTTCCAAACCGCACAGTTTAAATGAAAGTGGGTCTCACTTCCATTTAAACTCAAACACCAAGCAGCACTGTTTAAATAAAAGTAGGACCACTTCCATTTAAACTCAACCTCCCTTATAAATGCACCATTTTAATATCGAGTGGGACCCACTTCTATTTTTAAAATTTCCACATATCTATATGTGAGTTCCATTATAACAAAATAAAAAAGCCATGTCAGCATTTAACTAACGGAAGCCTAACTCCATCACTGATTCTGTCCAATCAGGGGTTGTTTTGAATGTTTCCCAAATGTTAGGGTTCACTTTGAAAGTTTTGTAAATGTTAGGGTTCATTTTGATCATGTTGAAATGTTAGGAGCCAACTCAAACTTCAGTATAAATGTTGGAGTTGAAATGCTCATTTGACCTAGAACATAATTGAAATTGTTAAAAGAGCTTTGATAAATTCAAATTCGATTAAGGTTTTGCTATTGAAAGGGGATGTACATTAGTAGAGTTTCTTCCAAAATATAATTCTAATTTTTTTTTCAAAATAACTCATTTAATTGCGTGAAATAATTGTGTAATAAAATTGAATAATTTATTTGAAATACAAAATGCATTTTTAAATATGTAAAAGTGAAGTAATTGACATAAGAAAATAAGTTAAATGTTTCTTTTTAGACGAGATGATTGCTTAAATGAAATAGTACAATTTAATTAAAAAGAGAGACAAATAACAAAAAGACCGAAATAAAAACAAATAAAAAGTGAAACTAAAGTTAAGATATTAAGGTTGCGAATACCATATTAGAGTTGATATCAATTTTAATTTTGGTACGATACATCATCAGTATCAATTAATATCAGATATTATTTTGAATAATTTTTTAAAATTATAAAATACTAATTTTAATTTTATAAAATTGAAAAATAGTCCCTCAATATATTGTGTCATAAATATTTTTTTACTTTACTTCAATTTTTGTCTAACAAATTTATAATAATATAAATTTAGTATAATAGCTATCTTTTTGTTCCCATTAATCAAAGTAACACTAATAAAAAAATAATCATTCATTTCATGTATTACTCATATAAATAAATATCTTTCACAATTGGTATCTCACTATAACTACAATTAATAAAACAAAAAGATCTTTTAATTCTTATATAATACAAAGTAATAATAATACAAAGTACTTAAAATGTTGCAGTTAATTACAACAAAATATCACATAATAAGAGCATTATAGATCTATAACAATAAGAGTTTATGGCCATAAACACAACAAAATAGAAGTCAAACTTAAAACAAAAATACTTTGAGTTATATGTTTCATATTTATATTACACGTTTAGAATTTATCATATTCATAAAAAACAAGTGAAGCTAAAAGTCAAGAGAAAACATTAAAAAATTGAAATTACATTCCACGATATGTCCACTTAAATTATATTGATCCAGTTTTAATTTTGTACAAACTCCTTATTATTAAGGAGATTCTCATCATTCACATCTTCAAGCTAACACACCAAATGACATGTTAATATTTTCTTATCCTAGATCAGCTTCCAATTCACTCTCATATCTAAAGTTTGATTCTTTTGAAACATAATTTGCTAAGATCAATATGGTCTAGGCAAATTAAATCAATAAAACTATATATTCTATTAATAGTCATAGTAAAAAAATTTAATTTTTATTATTAAATTACTATACAAATATATAAAATTTCTTTAAAATTTATAATGATAGTAAAATATCTTTATTGAAGCTTCCAGTTGTATCAGTCAAATACCACATCATTCAACCTTTTGTGCTCTAATTTATTTCGTTTTTCTAATGGATGGAGTTAAATATGGTCCAATTCCTTTCGCAAATGTTGCACTAATAAATTAGCTAAAAATCTGAATTGTAAACTTTTGTAGTTCTGGAACACCACTATCAAATTGGTCCTACCAAACAACTGTACGACAACAAAAGTAATATCATAAATAAAATAAAGAGATAATTTATTTTAAACAAGTACTTAGATTAAATTTATCTTTTCGCGCATTGCAATAGACATCTCGAAACCACCACATGCATCTTTGTGTGCCTCCATTTATGATTTAAAGAGGTCTTGCATAATGTCCTTTAAAATAATTGTTAACTTTAACTTTCTTTGCGAGTCTTAGTCTAAAATAGACGCTTAAATTAAGAAATACACCAATAGCAAACAAAAAAAGATTAAAGTTATTTTTCTTGCCTCTCATTAATGATTGCAAGATAATATGTGTACAAAGAAGATTTATTTTTCATATTAGCCTTACTTGTTTCTTTCGCCCTTTCCTAAACGTTATAAAAATGGGTCATTATTAACTTCTCATCACTATCAGCCAGATGAAATACTCTCACTAACAGCTCACAAACTTGGATGACAAACTAACACTAGGACTCAAATGCTCGATATTCAAGTATAATCCTAGAGACCTACATTCTAACATTAAATATGGTATACTAAGATGCAACTCACTTATCACTTGTAAAAGTTTATCTCAACTTTTTTGTTTGAATAAATCATTAAAGTGATAAGAAATTAGTTGCAAATCTTATAATAAAATGACAACACAAATTCTTACTATTTGTAAAATCTTTTTTTCATCAAATTCAATACCGTGTGTGATTATAAATAAACGTAACATATTTTTTCGCTTTCTATATGGTTTCATCAATAATAGGAAAGTATCTACCACCTCCTATAATTTTCAGCACCAAATCAATATAATGTGCAGCACAAGGAGTCTAGTAGAAAGAATTATACATGTTTTGTAACCTTTTCCCAACTATTTTATAAGTAACACCATTTTTAATGATGGGTCGTGTATTATTTCTAGACCCAATTTTATTCACAACATTATAAAAATCTCCAACAAAGTATTAACATCTCTTGCAAGGCCCGATGTACCAATTAACTTTAAAACATTTTCTCCATAGTAGAATTGGATTATATCTCCTATTTGTCAAGCTATGACATATGATTGAATACTTATAAGTTGCTTATGCTTCTTCTTGTACTCAAATAACTTTTTAGTTCACTAACAAAGTTGTTTAAAAGATTACCTCTATAGTTAACAATCGAAGGATCTTTAAATTTTAGACGATAAGAGGCAACAACCTCCACCATAGGTTGGTAATATTAAGATTGGTTAGCTTAAATGACATATTTGCAACATACTACCATCTAATCAATTCCATTTTCACATTGTAAACTACTTCTTTGATTGTAATGTCGTTTGAATAAAAGATTAACCTCCAAGATTTGTTCATAGAAAAAAAGTTAGGCTGTTGAGTTCTTCTTTTTCATATATCAATTGCACCAATCCCTTATTCTTAAGTAGGAATACTAGCTCCAGTATTGTCAATATTATCCTTATCATTGCAAAATGAACTTCCACTTCCAATTTCATAGTTAAGTTTTTTCCTTCTTTCTTTCTTATTCTTATATTCTTCATGCAAAGTTTTTTTTTTAATAATCTTACATTATGACTAACTTTCTTGCAAGGTTCTTTATCACCTTTTATCCTAACTAAATGTTTCTAGTGATGGGAAACCTTGCAAGAATGTTAGCCATAATGTAAAATAGTATATAAACGCTTTGCCACCTTTCAAATATTTATCAAAATTCAAACATGTATTATGGTTTTCCATAACTAATCTTGCATAAGCCTAAGCTTGATCGTCGAATCTTCCTGAAAAGTTTAAATTGTGAGTACTTGAGTTTCCCTCTATTTATCTGAAAAAAATGCATATATATGAAAAAATAAAAATAACTTCATATCAAAATAAAGTTTCTACAAATGAAAGTAAATTTACTCAATACAAGTTGATCATCCTTCTGAACCTTTTCAAGAAATTGATCATGTAAAGGGATAAGGGAACATTACTAATAACTTGAGCTAGTGACTTTGAGATCCTTTTAAAGATTGTTTACTTGTCTAAATTTAATAAAAGTAGACTTAAGCTTTACACCTTTCAAATCCTGTAAAGTTGTAATCACAAATTTTTGGAAACTTAACAAAACTTTAACAAATTTAGCAAACAGCTAAATTTCTAGGTGAGATCAATCTAATAGAGGGCAGTTTATCTTACACCTGAAGTTCTTGAATCATTAAAACACAAAAATGTGAACCAATTATCCAATCAAATCCTTCTTCCCCTAGAGTCCTAAAAATGAAAGTGAACAAATGCATTCATCAAATATTGCAGGGTTGAATATACGTATGCATTTCAATAACCAATTTTAGTTGTTGAAACCAAACAACATTCAACCAAAGCTAGTAGAAACATAATCCACAAGCATAAAAGGGAAACAACCCTTTCAAATACATGAATAGTAGTGGTGGTTGCTAGGAAAGTCTCAAAGAGAGGAAAGAGCAAAAAGGTGACTATGGGTGGAGATGACTGCAAGGAGAAGAAGATATATAGTTGGGTAGAGAGTAAAATGGCATAGTCCTTTTCCTTTGGAATCCACCAATTATTTTTAAGGTTTTAGCTTGTGGAATAAACAAATAGGAAGAAGAAAACCATAATCATCCTTTCTCCATGATGACTAATAGGTTTATATTTAATGTATTATTTGGGGTTAATTTACTCGGTATTTATCACTTATATAACATGTCTTATATAAATTTTAATTTATTTTCTATAATGACTATACTTTATTTTTAATGAGTATATTAGACTATTTTGAGTTTACGTAGGCTTCATATAAGTTGTTTGAGTAGTTTTGGGAATACTAGATAGTTGCTAAGAATATAGCTAGAGAGTTCATATATGCATTACATCACATATATTGAAACTTCAGTCATTAGCGTGAGCAAGAGAAGGAGTTTTTTTTTTACAAAGGGACTCAAAACACAATTAGTCGAAAACGAGCAAAACCCGGCGGTGTTCCACGTCGTGCCGGTCTTGGTGAAGAAGATCCTGAATGATCAACGGAGGCTCTCAGAGTATGTGTATGCCGGGATAGGTCCTGCCGGCCACAACTGCTAGTTGATCCGCGCACCGGTTGCCTTCCCGATGGATGTGTTGGACGCGCACCTCCCAAGTACGCCGGAGCAAACCTTGAATACCTGCCAACAAAACAGAGTGACTATCAGTCTCCGAAACGGGAGCGGAAAGTAAACTAATGACCTCGAGGGCATCAACTTCCAAGATGACCAGACGACAACCAGAAGTCCATCTAGGTTGAGGCCCGAGTGGACTCCCCATAGTTAGGCCAGGAGGGAGGAGCCACTACGAAGGTGCTGAAGAAAACCTCTGCGCCACTGCCCCCGACTATCACGAATGAGACCCCCAGCGGTAGCTACGTCACGTCCCGGTGTAAAGGAGCCATCCGTATTTAGTTTTACCCAGGTTACTGGAGGCACCGTCTAGCCTACCCGGCTACCCAAAGAGAGTCCCCAATGTAGGACAACGCCACTTTCCACAGATCGTGCTAGCTTTATCCACTCAACATAAGCCAGGACAGCTTTCGTACCATCAACCGGCCAAATGAATTCGTCCTCAAAAAGCTGTTTGCTCCGCCACGTCCACAACATCCAGCATGTCACCTCGAAAATCGTGGCCCAGTCGCGTTGAATCTCATGGGAATGCTGAAGAAGGTTGGTTCGCACCCAAAGGGAGACAGGTTGCCAGAAAAAATCAGGGGTAATGATCGATGAAGGAAATTGCTATAATTTGGGAAATTGTATATATAATTGTTATAATTTGGGAAATTACTTAGAATACGCTTTATGAGTGTTCCTTTTGATCTTAAACATGATGTATAAAGGGTTACTCTTCACCTATATTGAAACAAAAGGATTGTAAAGCTTCTTCTTCATTTGTGTCGAAAAAGATATTGTATAGATGGTTGCTCATCATCCATTGAAGAAACAATATAGTAAATTTCCAAGTGGAACTTGGGAAGTCGGTGTAGACGAAGAGTTGTTCGACCATACCATTATAAATAAGTTTTTTCTCTATTTTCCTACTCCCTTTTAATCATTATTATGATTGCTTTATCTAACTATAATATATAAATTTTCCATAATCATCCATAATATGCACTTCATTAGTTAGTTTACAAATAAATCACAAAATATAATAAACAATTCACCTCCCTATCATATGTTGTCAGGGGAACATAAGTCTTAAAACTAAAATGCAATACCTAGAGCTAACTCTTAGAACCTATAAAAAAATAAAATAGAATGGAATGGGTAAAATGGATTTTATGGCTTTAAAATGGAGAAATGCCTAAAGCATAGAAATAAAGTAAAGTGAAATAAAATGTTTATAATGATAAAGATTTAAAACAAAGAAAATTCTAGTATTGTGTTCGAGTTTTAAGTGAATCCAATATGCCTATAATAAATTCCAGAGTTTGAAAAACAAAATGGAATGTCTATAATTAAGTCTTTAAGTTTTTAAATTAAAATAAATACTTAAAGTTAATTATTAGGTTTTAGAAATAAAATAAAATATATGGTCATTGCAATTAATATAAACTAAATTACATTTGCAAATCAACGACCATAAAGGATGTAAATTGATGGAGATATCTTTTCTTTTACAAAAAAGTAATGATTAAAAGATTTAATCAGTTTGGCCTGTTCAATTATAAAAATTTTGAATTGTTCAAATTTTCAATTTGATTTATCTTAATAACCCTTATTGTTAAATATCGATTGATTTATTAATTAACTGATCGATTTTCATAAATTAACCAATTTTTATAAACTAGAATAAACTAGTTACAATCTCCTCCTTCGATTAAACTTAAAGATAATCTCCTTTTTCAATCATATTTTATGTTTTTCAATTTTGTTTAATCTTTATTGTATACCAATTTTATAACTAATGTTTGTTGAACATTTTAACTTTTAAATCTCTTATCTTACAGGTTTAATTTTCGATTTATTTTTAAAACATAAAACATAATTCAATCAACAGCAACATCAACAACTCCAGTGCACAAGACTCCTCGCTTTCCGAGTGTTAAAGAAGGGACATCAATTATACGTAACATTCTCTTTGTATATTTCAAAAAGAATGTTTCTGTGACTCGAATATGTGGCCTCTTAGTCACAAAGGAGTAACCTTACAGTTGCTTCAAGACTCACCCTAAAATAGAAAAAGATTCAATAATATTAGAAAAACAACATTCTAAAGTTCCAAGGAAGGAAAAAATATCATTAATAAAGTTTAACTATTTACTATCTTAGAGTTAACCTAAAATGAAAATATTGTTAATTATTTTCTATTTTTAATCATATTTTTATAACTAATAATATTAATTGATAGTATGATATATATGTGCACATTTTATAGGTATTAGAAATAGTGTTACAAAATAAATATTAAGATGTATAATATTTTACTTATAATAGTGTAAAATTTTAAAATAACTCTCTTTTATATATTAATTAAAATTTCATGATCAATTTTTCCCATAAAAAACAGCAAAAAGATACCAAGCATTTATAATAGAACAACATAATGCTATTATAAACTTGTAGGCCTTACATATTTTAACATAATCTCAACCTATATAACTTGTCCTTTTTTAATAAATAAGTTTAAAAAAATGCAAACAAAGGCTGTACTTGAGTAAGGAACACTAAATCAAAAGGAGGCATTATTTTCATGACTAATCGCATAGAAAGTTAGAAACCCACCCTTGAAAACTCTTAAGTAAGATTAGTCCCCCAACTAATCTCTCATTCGCGAGAAACAGCCGAACTGCAATTAATAATGGACCCCTCTTAGATAGTGTGACTATCACCCGCTCCCGCTTTCCATCACCGCTCCCTCTTTGTAATGTGATTGGCTACAGGAGACTCCCTGCCACTGTGATCCACTCCTCTCTGGCACCTGATTGACTCGTCACCTTCACATGAGAGCACTCCTGTTACCTGAATACTGATGAGAATATTTTGAATTTTAATTTTTTTTTCTTAAGATGGTAATAATAACATATAAAAACCGAAATGTTAATACAAAGCAAGCGAAGTTCGCGTTTAAGGACAGCTCTTTTTAGTTTCACGTCAAAGAGACAGAGAGAGAGAGAGACAGAGAGAGCGAGAGGGAGAGGGAGAGGGAGAGAATTCGATTTCTGATTTCCGAATTTCGAAGAAGGCAAGAGAGGAGCGGTGATTGGCGGATTTCGCTGGCCCGAGCTGGGGATCTGATCTGTGAGTTGGCAGTGCGACGAAGGTTGTCTCCTTTAGAAATGCGTTTGTGAGAGTTCTCGTGCTGTTTGATTATAATGTCGTGAATTTGATCCGCTTTGATTTGGTTGTTTTCGTGGTGATGTTTTTTGTTGGTTTGAACTTTTGTTTTGTGTTGGTGAAGAGAGTGGTCCGGAGTTAGAAGTGCAAGATCTGATCTTGCTATTATGTTGCTATGGTTTTCATATCCTTGTTTGTCGATTTAGTTTTCTTTTTTTCGATGCTTGGAGATCTGATTTGAATTTGTTTAATTACTCCGTGTCTTGGAAATGGAAATATGGGTAATGAGATGTTGAACTTCGATGAAAGTTGGAAAAAATAATTGCTCATGCGCAGTTAATTTGTTGTGCTTTGATTGGAGTGTAGCTTTGGAGTTTTTTTTTCCAATTATATTTGGAAGATGGATTTTTTATATGATGGCAAGGCAATGCACTGAAGTACTTCTTTTCCCTTTCTATTTTTTGTTTTTACTTTGAGGTTCAGTTTTGGGAAGGGTGAGTAGTTTCGAGGTTAAACCAATGAAAAAGGGCATGATTGAGTGCAGTGTCTGCCACTCAAAATTACTTTCTCCATCTTCCAGAACTATTTCAAGGGCATATGACCAACATAAGAGCAGGATATCATCAAAGCAACGTGCCCTCAATACCTTCTTGGTTGTTGGTGATTGTATCCTAGTTGGTTTACAGGTAATTATTCATCCAAGTTATGTTCTTGTGTAGATTGCATCTTGTTCAAAGGTGGATGTCTATCATTCTATTGTTATACAGTTTGACTCATGTTCGTAGAAGATACTCTCTGATCATTTGATACATTGTCAATACATTACATTAAATAGTGGATGAAGGGCAGGTATTTTCCCATTTAGCTTCGAACTCTCTCTTTTAATGGTGCTTTACAAATGACTTCTACAAGTATTTGCCATCCATTGATGCATTCAATCATTTGCCACACAGATCCCATTCACACTTTAATTCATTATGTAGACCACATTAGGTAGGTAAACATTGGGTTCTTAAAGTTAAGCTTGAGACTCTTCTCATTTAACATTTGAATTACACCCGTTGATAATCTAATAGGCTGCTTTCAGTGACCTGCGCGATATCGCTTATTGTTTTGATATTTCAACTCTTCTCGTTTCTTTTAGTCTTATTCTGAGCGTTGATGCAGAATACCCATGGAAATTAGTTTTTGAAAATTTTATGCATGTTTAGACTCTCTGATCTGTCCAATTTGATTTTTTTTGGCAGCCCGTTTTGGTTTATATGTCCAAAGTGGATGGGGGATTCAAGTTCAGTCCAATCAGCGTTAACTTCTTGACAGAGGCGGCAAAAGTGCTTTTTGCTATTGTTATGTTGTTGTTCCAGGTACTGTTGATGGTAGTTCTTCCATGTTCTTGAATGTTCAATGATTTATAAAATATTGCACATTAAATTTACACACGGCCACATATTTTTATAATTGAATGCATTGGCCCCTTAGAAATTGTTTTCAGCTTGCAACTGAATGGGTTGAAACTTAAGCATTGAGATCAGACATTTAGTGCTGAACAGCAGTATCCTCTCCAATTCTCTCTTTGATATTTCTCCTTCCATGAATCATAATTAATTAATGCCTTTTTGAGTTGCCTTCTATTGCAAATTGAAAGTATGCATCTGGTTTTATCTTTCTTCCTTTTGGGAAGAAGTCATTTGGTTCTTGAATAGCGGCATATGTTATAATTTTCCGTCACAGGGGAAAAGCAGTCTTTTAATTTTTTGTTTCAGTTATTATGTACTTGTTTAGTGCTTGCATGCATATTTGCAAGAGTGAGAGAGTTGATATCTGGGGGTTGATTGATAGAGAGTAATAAAGGTTTTATGTTGGAATTAGGATGGAGAATCCTCTAGAAAGTTCAATCTTGAACAGGGAGTTGATGCTATTGTTTGACTTTGTTATTTAACAGGCAAGGCATCAAAAGGTTGGGGAAAAGCCCCTCCTATCAATTTCCACATTTGTACAGGTATATTTGACTGGTTATATATTCATAAGTCGAGCTGAGTTATTTTGGCATACACTTTAGTAGTTAGATTGTTGTTGGTTTGATGACAAAATTCTCCTTAACAATTTATGATTGAAATTTCCTTGATATCTCTCTGAATTTTAATTTCAAAGTTATCTTGTGCCAAATTTAGAAACTAGAGTTTGAACTGAAGCTTTGTTCTTAACTGGGCTACATCCTGATTTATAAAGGAAGTATATAGTATCTTATCTTATGTTGACTTAATATTAGTAGGTTTTATGATTAAGATATTCCTATTGTAAGAATCAGAATTAAATCCAGTAGACAACTTCAATTTGTAATTGTTACGTACAATTGAATATTTTTGCACAGTCCAAACTTGTGATTTTGATATCTACATTTTCTGCTTTGCAGAAGTTGTTATGAAGTTTGATATATTTTCTCAGTTACCTGTATCATAGCTGTCCGTTTTGTGTGGAAAAACAAAAGATTTCTGAGCTAGCAACTGTAAAGCATGGATAGCTGACATGCTATGATATTAATTCCTCTAACCTACTATTTCTTTGCAGGCAGCTCGTAACAATGTTCTTCTGGCGGTTCCAGCTTTTTTATATGCCATCAATAACTATTTGAAGTTCATCATGCAGGTAGCTTTTGCAGGGTCTTTCAATTTTGTTAGCCTCCTATATCTCAATTTACTCGTATATTGTCCCAATTGCCAAACTCCACTGTAGGAGGCAGATTTGCATTTCAGATGCCAAGTGGTTTTGTGAAAGAGTTAGGAATCTAAGTTGCATAAATATAGGGAAATATGTTTTGAGCTTGCAGGATTTGATATAGATTCGTTGATGAAATTGACTGTAAAAGTGAATTTCTAGTGCAGTAATCAAAACACAAAGTATGGTGGGGGACTTGTGTCCTTCACAATATTTATTGAATGCATCTTATATTACTCAAGTCCAAAGTTAGTTACTATCATGCTTCTCAGCAAGAAATCCAATTTACTTATCCGATAACACATATCCTAATTGATGAGCTCATGAACACTATAACATACTGAGAGAAATTTAAAAGTTGATATATTCTATTGATTCACTGAAAAGAGGAGTGGTGTATCTACATATTTATTACACTTATGAAGGAAATGATATTGAAGATGACCAATTTTGTGATTAAGTCAGGAAAAGTTCAAATCTCTTCTGTGACTATGAAAATGCCGGTAACATAATAGAACAGTTGGATCACATACTTAGACATTATTCTGGAGCTTCTTCCATTTCCTGTTTAAGAAGTAAAATTATTTTTAAATGAGCCTGCACCAACATTATAGCACATTAAGCAACTAATAGTCATTTGGAATCTGGTCTCTTGGAAAGATCATGGACCTGGAGGTTTTTAACATCACAACATGTTAACTAAATGGTTATCTTTCTCTCGTCATTCAATACTTGTGTGTTTAATTTATGTGGATATGCAATTTGTATCTCAAGATTGATTCAGAATTGGGACTGAATCAATTCTTGGGCTCCTAAATATTCCTGGTGCATTCCTCATTTTTTAACCTGTGCCTGTTGTTTGCCCAAAGTTAACTTTCCATAACATTCCATGCTCTCTTCATTTGTGGTTAGCTGCAGCAAATGAGAATTTGATGTTTGGTTGGATTTACTTATATGTAATTGTTTATTTGGCAGTTGTACTTCAATCCTGCAACTGTAAAGATGCTGAGCAATCTGAAGGTACTTTCTTGTTCTGATCTTGAGGAAAGGAGTTCAATTCTGTCTGATGTGATAGGGTGAGAGTTAGTAGGTCACCATAAAATCCAGCCAAAAGCTACCATCTCGCTCTGTTATATAATAAAATATCCCATTCTCTGATACGCACTCTGGAGTTTCATAGACATGCATATCCTTATCTTTTCTTTTTTGTGAATTTTTCTGAAGTTTGCATATGAAATTAAAATGCAGGTTTTGGTAATTGCTATTTTACTAAAGATAATAATGGGGCGGCGATTTTCTGTTATTCAGGTGAGTTCCGTCTTCTTATTGATATTCTTACAGTTAGTTGATGAAGAGCTTAATATCCAAGCTTTATTGACTTGAGTATGCATCTTTAGTGCCATCGGATAACATGTCAAATTGTTGTGATTTTGTGAACAGTGGGAAGCTCTTGCATTATTGCTTATTGGCATTAGTGTAAATCAACTGCGTTCTTTACCTGAAGGTACTACCACTATGGGACTTCCAGTCGCAACGGGTGCATATATCTACACTTTGATCTTTGTAAGTGATCTGAAAAACTACAGGGAAATTGTGACTGTATACTTGTTTAGCACCTTAAGAGGATGCTATCAAAGCAGTTTGGACATAAACACTGGACACTCACTTTAGGAAAATTTCAGGTAACTGTGCCTTCTCTGGCCTCTGTCTATAACGAGTATGCTCTGAAGAGTCAATATGAGACGAGCATATATCTGCAGGTAATCTGTTAAGGTTAAGCACTTCGATTTCCTTTTGAACCAAAGAATTGATCACCAACTGACAGAATTAGTTTTTTGGTCTGCCTAAAGGGATTTAGAGCCCTTTGTAGTTTAGTTATGTGTCAAGAAAACACATCCTTAGTGGATGGTGCTGTGCTGTTTTCAGTTTGAGCTTAGTCTGCCTTGGATGGATTCTGCTTATGACAACGAAAGAAGGCTGCTATGTGATTTTGATAGATGATTCATTTAAGGGAAAGTTTGTGGCTATATGACCTAATCTGATGTTCTCTGTTTTCCAGAATTTGTTTTTATATGGCTATGGAGCTATTTTCAATTTTCTAGCAATCCTTGGAACTGGCATTTTCAAAGGTATGTATATTGATTTTTATGGGAATGCTATGACAGTATTGAGTACAAAACCTTAAATTTTTTAGTTACAGGGAGTTTTATAATTAAAACCTTGTGGTTGGGTTGATGTGTAATTTGCTTTCTCTTGTGCTATGTGGTTAATCTAAAGTTTGCACAAATCCCTTGCTTTATGAGAAGGGAGTGCACATATAACAGACCTATATTATTCTCTTATTCTTGTTATTACATTAATGTAGTTTGATTTTCACCAAATTATAGCATAATGCATATATTCATAATGTAGACATGATCATGCAATTCTCTATCATACAGTTTTTGCTTGGTATCAATGTTTAGACCGAGTTTAGGGTGTATTCACTTTGGTTGCCTATGAAGATAGGCATATTATTTTTCATCATTTCACAGAAGTTTTGCCTTTCAAATCTATTGAAGGTTTTATATTATATATATTGACGTCAAATAAATGTTTATAGACTATATTCATTTTGCAATTTGACCTTCTCAATTTCATAGATGCTTCTAGGAAATTGGAAGTTTTTATGAACTCGAATATGATCATGTACCTACGAAGTGGTTTTATCTTTCTGAAAAACTTTTGATTTGTCATTCTAGAAAAATTAAACCATTAGACATTTAAGATAGCAAGATTTATGTTGCTTTTGTCTTTCTACTAGTGTCAAACTTGCAGTTATCATCTTCTATTTTAAATTTAATATTGCAGATCCCAGTAGCTTTGACATCTTGCGAGGACACTCAAAAGCTACAATGCTTCTGATATTTAACAATGCAGCTCAAGGAATCTTGTCTTCATTTTTCTTTAAATATGCAGGTTCAGTGATATGAACCCAACCTGTAATTTCCTTGCCAGTTGACATGGAATAATTTATTATCTTATTACCTTATCTGGATAAACATATGGATACTGTTTTTATGAACATTTTTGGTATAATGAACTGTGTCATGGTAATTTTTAGTAACATTTACTCATTGATGTCCTCATCTACAATGTGCAGACACAATTTTGAAGAAATACTCTTCTACAATAGCTACAATTTTCACAGGCATTGCGTCTGCTGCAATGTTTGGTCATACTTTGACTATAAACTTTATGTTAGGAATTTCGATTGTGTTCATCTCAATGCACCAGGTGATTATGAAGTTATTTTGAATAGCTTTTTGTGGATGAAGTAAGGAGGGGAAAAAAATGTGAAACATGATGGTTCTTTTGCTTCACTTGTCCTTTCAGTTTTTCTCGCCACTCTCCAAAGTCAAAGAAGAGCAGCAGAATGGTATGGTAGAACTAAGGGATGTTCAGGAAGGCCACAGGTATGATTAATTCAGACTGGTGCATATAGAAATTTCCAGGCCTTATTCTACAAATGGTCTTTTATTCTTCTATATATACGCTTCAAAATCATCTCTTCCATACCAGTATTAATGTGTACGTAATTTCTTGTTCAGATCAAAAGATTCATTCATAAACATCGCTGCTGGGGCTGATGAAGGGGTAAATACTGTTAGTCGTCTTGCTTTCTCCTTTGTTTTGGAAGTATTGTTTGTATTAACTTAATTTTGCTACGATTACAGGCTAGTCATCGTGTAGGACATGATGATAGAGAGCCTTTACTTCCCAAGTAGAGTTTTGTAGAATATGATACACAATGAAGGTTGGAAAGAATTGAGAGAATCATTTTTTTTTCAAAATTTTGATCGCGAATATGAAAATCTTGTTACTGACATCTGCTTGGACTTGAAACTGTGCGGCTGCTGGACTTTATTTCAGGAATTTTCTTGGAAGGAATTCTTTGGCTGGGCTTACGAAGACCATTTACAGGTGAAAAGTCAGTTACCAGAATCACAAGAATAAAAAAATGAATTTTGGTACACAATTGAGATACATATCCTGCTTCGTTGGTTCACACAGTAGTTATGTATTGCACAGATGCTGGACTCTCCTACATTTTCAGAATCTAGCGCATTACCTGCTTGCCAATTTGTGGGGGTTACATGTATTCTTTGTATGATTGGTCCAGCTGTATGATTTTGCCCCTCATGATTTTCGTTTTCGTTTTCATATACATTGTTCTCTGTTTTTGTAACTACACGTTGATACGAGAATACAGTCCGATAACCGAGAACATCCCTTCAGAGAACAAAAGTAGCATGTCTAAATGTATCCGAGTGAAACTTTTTAGAACATATTCTAACTGCATAATCGAAGTTCAAATGTTGGTTCTCTTTGTTTCAGGCCTCATTATCTTCTCATTATATATGGACCCATGCCATGCTATATTTTACATTCTTATGCATGGATATGGATATTGTAAGAAGATGGGGTTATTGTATCTCGAAAACTGATTGGAAAATTTAAGGCATCTACTTTAGGGGATTAACACTAGATATTTGCAGTTGCTGCCGAATCAAATATCTATGGATCGCAAAAGCAAAAAGCTGGCCTTTAACTTTGTAGGGTGGTAACACCGTAAGCCATACAGGATCAGTTTATTGTTCCCGTTTTTGTGTGTCACCCTATGTCCCTCTTCATTTATCCATTATGACACATGTGAATTAATGGATGGATGGATGGATGAAGAGGGATGCAAGGTGGCGCACGAAAACGGGAACAGTCATCCTAACATATGAACAAGCATCTTTTCAGTTATTTATTTCTTTTCAATATTCTATGTCAACGTTATATGGACTGACTTTAATAATTGAAAATTTAAGAAGCCGAAAATATGTTATCATATACACGTTTTTGGAGAAAACAAGTAGGAACCAGATCACCTATTATTATTACTTTGTTCTTGACTTGTTTTATAAGTATCCATTCTTTCGATAAATGAGACTCATTTAAAAAAAAAGATGAATAGACTTATAAAATAAGGTAACAACATAATAACGAAAAGAAGTGATCTGAACATGAATGTATGCATAATAAAACAGAGCATAAAATGAATCCCAAAATGTTGTTTTTTTTAGATGCCTACAGGTGTTTTAGAAGGGTTTCAACTATGGGAAGATACTTTTAAGCCATTCACACTCAGACTAATTTTCGTTCGAACTGGATAGGTCCCTTGTGGGAGGCAAAATTCTGACTCCAAATTTTTAAACAGCTGCATATATGAGAACGGTTTAAACAGAACAAGATCCTCTGTCCAGTTTTATGGTGTCTTATTGTGTCCAGTGAATCTCAACCATTTATTTATGTAGGTCTCACGTGGGCTCTACATAAATAAACGTGGAGTCCACATAAATAAATGACTGAGATTTACTGGACATAATAAGACACCATAAAAATTGGACAAAAGATCTGAACTCGGTTTAAACCTACAACTTCACTTAAACTAGAAGAGTCCCTTTGTATTTGATAATATCAAAAGTGAAAAACCAAAATTCCCCCAATAACTATAGGTTCCAGCAGAAGTTAGGAGTTCCAATTGGGCGGCCAGCGTCATCACTTATCACGCGCTTATTTACTCTAATGTTCGTTACGCAACAATCCTTCTCTCTCTATATATGTATACATGTAATAATATAACGCGACCTTCATTCGTTATTATTGTTAGTAAAATCTATTTGATTTTTAGATTAACTGACGCCTTTTTCTTTCCGTCTCTCTGGTTAAACTCTAAGAAAACTTCAAGCTTTGTACTCAATACTACCAATTCCAAATCATTTTAGATCCATCGTTCGAGTTAGCTTATCCCTTCTCCAGATTTGTTTAGGTAACCTATGATTTATCCTTCTTTTTTCTTTGTTTTTGTATTTCCATCGGATCTATTGTAATCGTGATTTTTATTGCTTGTGCGGTGATGCAGTTATATAGCAAGAGCAAGTGCCTTAACCCTAATCGCATCGGAAATGGTTAACTTCGAGATGAACGATCGGAAAAGTCAGTTTATTTTCATTTTCATTTTCATTTCCCCATCCTGTCTACATTATTTTGCATTTCTCGAATTTTTTTTTGTATATATCTAGGTTTGTTTGTTTGTTTGTTTTCAGCTTACATTTTAAGTGAATCGTGTTCCATTTGGGATCTTGAGGGAGAAATATGCTGCACTAGGAAGGTAGAATATTGTGATGTAGAACTGGAGAGAATTGGGTTTATGGATTTATATGCATCAATCACCTAGGAAGGGAGACCATGAAAAGAAGGGGGGAAAAAAAGAAAAAAGAAAAACTAATTCAAGAGAAAACGGAGGCTAGGCAATGAATTGAAAGATTCTTAGGAGGTTGAATCAGTTTCTTCGTTCTTATGCATAGGCAGTAGTAATATTAAGGGTTTCCCATTGAATTGTGCTTTTTTTTACGGTACTTTTTGGTTGATGGTAAAGTTATGACCTTGAGTTAGTCTTGGGATCTCTTGGAAGATTGCTGGGTTTAGAAATTTGGTTGTTTTAAATTGAGCTTTACTTTCTTTTGTTTTTAATGATCTGGCTTCATCTAGCTGTGAGAGTATGTTAGTTTCGTTCAGTATTGAGAACCAGAACTAGACAACCATGCATATGTTTTTCCAGTAGTTTGATGCACTACGGAACTTTTGGTAGCTTACATTTGATTGTTCAATATCTGCGGTTTAATTGGTTCCTTTTTGTGGGTCAATCATGATGCAACTCTTTTTTCATAGTCCCTCTGAAGTCTTCCCTGCTTACATTTACATTTTGTTTTGCAAACTTTGATTAATATTAGTTGGTTGATTGGTTGTATCTTGAATATAATGTTTTACAGGTCAGCATTTTTTAAGATCCTACAACTTATGTTGCAGTTATGATTTACAGCAAACACCAAAATTCTTCTTTATTCTTTATTTATGCTTAATGATCTAGTAGAATTAACTTTGACTGGAGCTCATCCATTTTTAATACTTTTGATTGAAAAATAAAACAGAGATCGGACTAGGATTGACAGGATTTGGCATATTCTTCTCATTTCTGGGTATTATCTTTTTCTTTGATAAAGGACTGCTTGCAATGGGAAATGTAAGTGCCTTGTCACAATCGTCCTTAGATTTTGATTTGATCTGTGCTACTATTGCAACACTAAATGATACTTTTACCAGATCCTTTTTATCTCTGGAGTGAGCCTAACAATTGGCCCGAAGTCTACCATGCAGTTCTTCATGAAACGTCAAAATTTCAAGGTGGAAATTATCTCTTTAACTCACCTCAGCATAAACAATTGTAGTTATTCAATTGATAAACTGCATTTATCACCTCTGCTGTTGTCTCACGCAGGGAACTATTTCCTTTGGTGCCGGTTTCTTCTTTGTTGTGATAGGATGGCCAATTATTGGCATGATATTGGAGGCATATGGTTTCATTGTGCTCTTCAGGTCCTTGAAAATGTTATCTAATTGTTTCTTGGAAATAATTTTATTTCCCATGATTAGCATGCTGATGAAAATTTAATGCAGTGGTTTCTGGCCAACACTGGCTGTCTTCCTGCAAAGAATTCCAATTCTGGGTTGGATATTCCAACAACCATTTGTTCGATCGGTATGTCCATCAAAATCTGATGCTTTATTTGAACTATTCTTTTTGTATTTCTGGTTTATGGTTTCTAGATATTTTTCCTTTTCTTTTTTTCCCTTATTTTGCCTTTTTAAACTCTTCATGTGATTCCTTTTTATGTTCTTATCTAACCTATGAACTGGGAAACTTGGGCAATTTGGGACAGTTTTATGGGGAGAGTGAATCCGGTAAAATTATGGCATCAAAAGCCTAAAAGTATGGTCTACAAGTTATTATGGGGCTTTTATATGCCAGATACGAATAACAAATCGAAGTGTGGTAATAGCTGTGGTTTTTTTAGTCTTTTACTATGGTTAGGAAGATATTGGATATGGTGCTTCCCTTTCACTTATCTTAAATTCCCTTTGTTCTTCCATTTTTGTCTGGTTCACATGTGGTTAGCTCATATGTGCGCATACCTACAGTTGCTCACAAAAATTCTGAATAATGTTCAGATTTATGGACATGAGGATATTGATAGAGAATCTTTAAGTGAGAGGGAGAATTGATTTTGTGCAATCTTGATAAGTTTTAGATTTCGTTGCTGTTATAGAAACAAGATATTAGTTAATTTGTATCTCTGCTCCAAATGTTTAATGGCTGCATTTTTCTTTTCAGTTTAACAAGTTTCTATTTATCCTTGATGCGCAGTTTCTTGATCGTTACCGGGGCAGAAGAGTGCCTGTGTGAACGCAAAATCACTAGGAATTGCCATGAAGCTTCAGATAGGTCCACTTGTGATTGTTGTGAAAGATGATAGGCCCCAGAAGTTTTGGGCATGTTAAAGAGGGGTTGCTATGTAGCTGGAACAGAAGTGCAACTAAGCTAGAGATAGGTCTGTCTGTAAGTCCTTGTAAAATATTGTCTAATCAAATTCTAGATTTTTTTTCTTTTGTTTCAGTTTGCTTGGCATTACACAAGCTTTTCATTTGTTAACAACTTTAATGTTCCTATGAAAATGAAATGAAAGCAAGTTTTTTGAGATTCTCCGTGTCCGGTAATTGCTTAGCTGGAATCAGATGAGATTGTGCAACGAATGTTGACCGCCAGCTTTTTATCTTGGTCATGCCATGAGTCTTGGTAGGAGTGAAGATTTTAGAATCATTTGTTGCAATCAGGACAGAAGATTTCAATGGAAACTTGAATAAGAGGCCTTGACATGAGTTTTAGTCATTGGATGCTCACGACGAATGTTGTTAGATGGCATCTTTTGGTTAGTTTTTATCTCCCTTGTTTAATTGAGGTTTACGGTTTAAAGTGTCGAGAGAGTGTAATTAGGAGATTTTCAGATACATGTTTAAATAAGTTTTTATATGAAACATGAGGGTCTTAGATATCGTTAAATTTGTAATTATGTTTTAACTTGTCAGTGAATGAAAATAACAAACCCTCCCTTATCGCATTTTCTGCTGTTTAGGGTTCAAAATTTTAATTTTGTAGCTCACTGTTGCTATCATTATCGATCATAACTTGGAAGTTAAGAATGGTGGATGAAACACGTTGTTAAGAGTTCAGAAGGGTGGAGTGCAAAAGGAAGTGTCGTAGAAACAAGCTAGGTCAGGAGATGAATGAGATCGAAAGACGTTTCAGTAATATATGTTTATACACAAAGCCACAATTGCAGCCTCAGTATCTTATTACACCTCAGGTGAAAACAAATAAGAATTTTGGCACTTCCATCTTTCAATTGCTAAAAATTCGAAACTGGAAATATAAAGCGACATAGCTTTTAACGATTGACTGGTAAATGTGGAGGGAATTGCCTCAGAATGACATCAGTTGTTCGATTAACTATGGAGGAGCCCTCATGGATTGAATATAACTCAAATGTAGAGATTCAGAAAGGAGACCCTTGATGATCCGGTTGGAGATTTTAATTATTTGCAACTAGCTGGAATTGCCTATGAGATATTATGTATGCTTAGGGTTTAGGGTTTAGCTTCACAACTCTTTAAATCAAGAACTTTAGGAGTTTATAGTGGATATAACATCGGTTTTGGAGGAATAATAATTAAAATCAGACTTTTTTACTAATTAAGTTTAGTTATATTTTTATTTAACAAAAAAAGTTTAGTTATACTAAACCCACTTCATGATCTTAAAATTTATCTTAAGGGATAGAAACTATTAATATAGGATTCTATAGGTATGATGGGCTAAAAAGATGTGAAGGGTTAGTGTATGATTTGCTTAAGCAAGGTGTGACTTAACCTAGTACTAATCATTTCTCATTATTATGATGTTAGAAAATAAAAATAGATATCTCCTAAAGTTTATGCGTAGATTGTATGCAATTTAACACAAGTACAGTATAATAAAGGATCAACTCTCTTCTCCAATGGCTTCTTGATAGATATGGAGCAACTTGGTCCTTAAGATTGGATTTAAAGTTGAGGTACTACCAATCTGAATGCATCCTCTTGACATTTTAAATACTATTTTTTTAGGACACATATTAAGTTATTGTGATTTTTTTAAAGATGGAATGTGAGCTTTTTAATGTGTCTTTAACCTTTTATAGCTTAATTTTGAATATATATATATTATTATTTTTCATCATAAAAAAGGGGAGCTTGTTAGCTCAAGACTTATTAATAATTTTGATAATGACCTTGTCATATTTCAAAATTCAAATTAGATTTATTTCCTTCTATTACTAACGGGTTAATTTTCAAAAGGAAATAAAATCATATGATAAATGCTTCCTTTCTTGTAGAAACTTTTTTTAAAAACTTTTTTTATTTATTCTACAAAATCTGGAAGGATCCTGCCAATCACATATTTCGTCAATCAGCTCTAGATTTCTCTTAACAGTTGATTATTGCAAGATTCTAGCAGAGATAATATTGAAGATTCAAAGTCAAATTCATAATGAAATGAAGCAAAGGCTAGTTGAAGAAAATGTCTATTTAAACATGGTTGGGTCGGCCATTTTAGGCCCAGTCCTAGGCCCAGGCGTCGACGGCCCATTAGTAGGAGGCAACCTCCCTTA
>JANKOE010000001.1:30905584-30917602 GCA_026284465.1 Erythroxylum citrifolium | reverse complement strand
TGGGTCACACATGAGTGGATGGCCCTGATGGCCAGGGCCCGGGTAGGGGCCAGAGTACAAGGAGTACAAACTAGCTTCCAATTTTTTAAAAGTAGAAAGCTTTTTGTTCAATGCCTAATAACTTCTTCAAGTAATAGATTATGGTGATTTATGATGGAATTAAGCGCATAGACTGTGGAGTCCTATCATTATTACAATGCAGTAATCATTACTTACATGCCAGTCCCACCCACCGCCACCGACCAGTATTAGGCTTTTCTTCACTGAAATTTCTCTACCAAATGTCTCTGTACTAGACAACGGACGACTCTTATCGATTCAAGTAACCAAATCGACAGACAAACATGTTCTAGTCTTTTCACAGGTCTAACCCATCACAAACAATGCACACGGTGCGTTCATCTAACTAGAAACAATACTTTATCCACACCTTTCTATACACAAGAATGCCACCCTATTAATAGCTTCCTCCTTTGGTGGAACAAGCGTTGCAGTTTAAGATACACCAAGGGCCTGATGGATCACCAGATTACTCAAGTAGACACTCGGGTTCTTTCTTCAGAAACTATGATCTTCGGCAACTGTTGCTTAAAAGCCAGCATCTTGTTTAATGCGCTAATGTAGGCCTTCACACTGGAAACGACAATATCCATTCCTGCGCCTGTTCCACTGCAAGTGGTAAATGGACATCCAAGCTAAGTCAGCATGGAAGCACAAAGTAGACATGCCAATGTAGAAGAAAGTAGTACCAGCGATTTGCTATACCTAAATGTCCGTTCAACTGGCTCATCGATTAAAGCATGAGTGGGAGCATGTTGGTTCTCCCCACGAATTAGAACACGTGTGGTAGCTATTGCATCAATTCCTTCTGTAACTGCAATCAAGGAGTATTCTAGAAGTGTCACCGGTTCCTGCATAGACAGGCAAGCACCATTTCATATAGGAACCACTGCGTCTTAAAGTAGGGAACAAGAACAAAAAGAAGATGAATAGTTGCGGACCTTAGAAAAAAATTCATCTGTTCTCATATAGTTTAGCACTCAAGTCTAAACCATCAGTGCAACTCAAAACGGTTTCTAGTGACGAACTTGAAAAATTCTTAAGCAATTCAAGATGGCATGTTAAAGGATTCTATCGGATTGTATCCGTATTTGTGAAAATAGAATCTAGCAAGTAATCACTTTTCCAGTTGGATGAAACATCCTCTAGTTTTGAGCCAATTAAGTTCAAGCATCTTTCTTTATCCAGATATAGCACCTACATAAGTCTCCCCACATCACAAACACTTTTGACAGAGAAGAGAACTGATAGTTGACCACATCTGACCTTCACAATGAGATCTATAGCCTTGTAAGATGAATCCACCGGTCCAGTCCCAACAGAACATGCAACTTGCTCTTCCCCATCAGCATTAACAAGCTTTACGGTTGCAGTTGGGAGCTCAAGTGTTCCACAAGTAACCTGTGTTGGTGATTTCAGTTTAGTTAATACATTAAACCAACTCATAATTGTAATAAATAAATTTACAAATTCACCTGCAGGTCTTGAAACTTCCATACAGTTTCAGGCTGGAAAACTTCATCTGATAATAGTGCTATTAGATCGGCATCAGTAACTCTCTAGAATATAGACGGTAAATAAATGTTAATTGAAATGTTAATCAGAGAATACACTAGATAAACAGAAATAATATTTTGACCGCCTAAACCTCCTAGCACCTGAGCCTCAAAATTTTTCCAAACATTAAAGATAGTGGAATTTCCCAAACAATATAGATTTTACAAATTTCATATAGATATTTAATTCAAAATATTGGTCTCTCCATTCAGAAAATGTAAAAGGAAAAAATATAAATCTCGAGGGACAAATACACAACTCAAAGCTGAAAATGCACATCTTATCCCATTTTTCTGTTTCATCCTATACAGAAAAATATGAATGGTATAACAATGCTTCCGTAACCTCAGGAGGCATCCAAAAATGACAAGTAACTCAACATGATACTCCAAGCAACAGAATGAAAAATCTCAAGTTATCACATGTTCACATGTACCTTTTTATGTTCAGCTACTGCCTTGAAACGCCAAAATATATTGCCAAGTTGGTCATCATCCAGCTCATAACCAAGCTGAAAGAACAGGGAATAAGGTATTAACCATAGTGAGAAAGAGAGAGTAATTAAAAATATATTATAGTGCAAAGTTTCTCTACCTCCTGCAAGCGATCTTTTAAAGCATGACGCCCACTTAACCAGCAACAGAAGAAAAAAGAGATGAGGATCACCATCAGATATAACATGGTTCCATAAGTATAAATGAATAACCAAATAAAAAGAAAACTCCGATCACAACAAAGCTACATAAGTGAGTAAACAACTGCATGTTATCAACTAGCCATGTGTTTTATATCAATGTAGGCAGCTCAATAAATAGATTGGTTTATTTAATTTTTGGTTCAAGATCATAAAGGTGTATTCAATCAGAGAGATAGAGATGGAGCCTGAACCTAAAGGCCTATCTTAAAGCCATCTACCAAAACTTCCTTTAAAAAGTATTTCATTAGGTGACTTTCACCTGCTACATAGGCAGCCCAATAGAACGTCATATGCAAAAATGTCAAGTAATTAACAAGTCATTCAATTTCCAAAACAAATAATCATTCAAATTGCCTCTTCATCATATCCTTCACTACTTGTGTTAATTGCCATTTGAAAAAAGAAGATATTCTCCATGATGACAATGCAAAGATGTTTTACCATTATTATGTCAATTATATTGGACCTTTAAAGTTTCAACAATATTTGGTGCATAAACATAAATCATTAGCTGCAATAAGAAATCTTCAGTTGAAATAAAAAATAATGGAATCGTGTAGAGGATCAGCACTTCAATAACAAAGTATAGCACAAAGGTGGATGACAAGGAAATATATGAGTAACCTCAGGCATTATCCAAAACAACAATAACAAATAAGGATACCTAAGCTTTCCAAGTACAATGCCCGCATCATTCAGTCGTTGAAGGCCAATATCTTCAGGAGCTATAATCTCATAAGTTCCTTTGTGTTTAAGCATTCCATCCTATGAAAGAATGCATAAGCAAATAAGCCCACTAAACCAAGATCATTGGCAACACCATGAGTGTAACAAAAGAATGATATAATTGCGAAACATATACAGAACTAGGGAGCCAGAGATCTTACAAACTTCAAAAGCTAAAAATGACAAGCATGAAATTTAACTAGTAAAAAACAGACAGCTGTTAAAGGTTTATGAAGTCTATTGATCAGATCACTCTACATGATTCAAATTGCACAATGATTAGTTACACGTATTTGTTCCAGCCCCTATACTTGAATTCTACCTTCTTTCAAAAAATGTTGGCCCCAGTATATCAATCTAATCTTCAGTCAAGAAGCTCCTCGATTCTCAAACATAAGGAAACCTTGGATTTGTCTTATAGCAATCAATAATATAAAGACAAGCAACTTCCCACAATAAAAAAATAAGTTTCACAATCAACCATTCCTATCCCAAAGAAAATATTCACTTAGATCTTAGCATAAGGTACTCCTCGAAAACAAAATAACCTTGTTGGTAATCACAGCATTCAAAACAATGTATGCAACAGGTCTCGCTAAAACATAGCACCATAACAACAAATCTTTGGAGTACAGATCAATATTACCTGATGTATACCACTTTCATGAGCAAAAGCATTAGCTCCAACAATAGCCTTGTGTGGCTGCACATGCAACCCTGAATACTCTTCAACCTAAGCAACCATGTGAGGTGAGAAGCAGTGGCAAAGTGCAGTGTAAAGAAAGGGGGAAAAAAGGTAATTGGGTAGTGATATACCATCTTGCTTGCCATGGTGATATGCCGAGTGTTTATTCCAGTATAAAGACCTTCCAATACATGATCTCCACGACATTTTATGGCCATTACAACCTGCATATAAAGAAATTCTAATGAAATAAATGAAAAAATGCAATAGCTGAACATAAAGAGTAAACAAATGCAAAGATCAACCAAATGAATATACAGCTTCACAACATAAAGAAGAGAAATAGATTGGAAAAAAATTAACATATCAAACAAGTTTCAACTAAACCTAGAAAAAAAAAGAATTGAAAATATAAAACAATATCCATTTCAGTTTTTGCTCTTAATTTCATCAATAACTTTATGCATCTCTAGCAGATTTTAAATATCCTACATTTCATACTTTTCATTAAATTAACACTTTATAATTTCATATAAAAACAAAGGGTGCAAAGATTTAAGAAAGTATTTAATGTGTGGAGGTGCAACGAATTGGAGAAACTAAAACTCAAAGACGTCAACGATTGAGAGCCCCATCTTAATGAGCTGAGAGAGAAAAGAAACAGAATTTGAAGCCCGATTGGAAACACTAACCTCCTCCAATGATGCATTTCCAGCCCTTTCACCAATGCCATTAATCGTTACTTCCACTTGTCTTGCACCAGCAAATGCCCCCTAAACGTGTTAACAACCAAGATGTTGGTTGCAATTGCTATATTAGTACAAAAGTTTGGCTAGTGATTGAGCAAACTCATGAAACAATACAGAAAGAAGCAAGACATACCGCTAAGGAGTTGGCAGTAGAAAGTCCAAGATCATTTTGGCAGTGAGTTGAAATGACGACATTTTCAATTCCAGCAGTATTGGCTTTTATATCAGCGATCAATTCCCCAAATTCAGAGGGTAGATTTATACCAACCGTATCGGGTATGTTCAGAGTTGTAGCCCCGGCCTTGATAACCTCACCCAAGATATGGTACAAAAACTCCCTGTCAGATCTGTTGAGATATAAAACAATAACCACAAAACATTAAAGTTCAACCGTATTTTACACAAAGACCAAAAGGAAGAACTAACAATTCATAATAAAAATATTAAATCTCACGCGTTTTACTTATAATTCAAAACAAGAACTGCCAATTCATAACAAAGCATTTAAGTTTGAAGCTTTGAACTTGTGACCTGCCAGCATCTTCAGGGCTGAACTCCACATCCTCACAACCCAAACTCCTAGCAAACTTGACCATGCTTCTGGCAATCTCCACAACCTCTTCCTTAGTCTTACGCAGTTTGTACTCCATATGAATCGCACTCGTGGCGATAAACGTATGAATCCTGGGCCTCTTCGCGTGCTTAACAGCATCCCAAGCAGCTCGAATATCTTTCTCATTGCACCTCGACAAGCCACAAATAACAGGAACGTAGCCATCCTCGCCCACTGCATTTCCGACATCCATAGCAATGCTCCTGACGGCCTCGAAATCGTCCTTGGAAGCAACGGGGAAGCCGGCCTCGATGATGTCTACTCCGAGCTTAGCAAGCTGGCGAGCGATGTCGAGCTTCTGCTTGGAGGTCATTGTGGCGCCAGGAGATTGTTCGCCATCGCGGAGGGTGGTGTCGAAGATGCGGACGTAGTTGGGGTCGTCGATGCGGTTGGGAATGTACTCAGGACGGCGGCGGCGGAGAGGAGACACAGAAGAGGACTGACAGCATGAAATGGATGTCTTACCAAATGGTGGTTTTTCCAAGGGCAGTGCGAGAGAACGAAAGCCAGTGGACTTCGGAGTGAAGTAATGAGAAGAGTGAGAAGGGAGGTATTGAGGTCGAGACTTGAGGATGAACGAGGTCTGAGAGATGGCCGAGGATACAGAGACAGATGCCATTAGCGAACAAGAAGAAGAAGAAAGTTTGAGCACGGCTGTCAATCAAAAGCCCTAAATAGAGAGAGAGAGAGGATGAAATGGTGGCGCAGTGCGCAGCACAGAACAAGTCAATCAGCAGTATGAAGAGCTTGGCGAAGTCACTGTCTGACTCTGTTCCAGTTTAGTGTTAAAAATAACAATAATTGTACTAGTCTACTTTGGATGTCATCCTTATCTAACATTTAGCCATTTAGATGTAATTAGACCTAAATATTGGGATTCACCGACAAATCCATCACCTAAGAATTGGGTGTGTAATTAGCTATAATCTTCTCTTTTACGTGTTCCAGGAGGATCTCAGTTATAAAAGATACCTTTAAACTATTCATATTTAAATTAATCCCGCTCCAGCCTATGTATAATCTAAATGTGGGGTCTCATTAGTTAGTAAAAGTCTTTTTGATTATTAAATAGTAATTGTTTTTTCTTAATGCAAGAGCTCAACTTTCTATTAGTATTAGCCCAAGTAAAGCTACTATGTTCATAATTAGGCAAAAATAAAGAACAATTTAGCTTCCAATGGGGACCAGATCTTCTGGCCCCTTATTCTGACCCAACTCTATTCTCTTTTGATTCAAACCTTCTATTTATATGGCCCCTTATTCTGGCCCCAGGACCTTCTATAGCCTCTAGCTATAGCTCAAGTGGTGTGAGGCGTGTTCTTAAGAACAACAAAACCCCTGGGGTCCTGGGTTCGACTCCTCCCCCCTACGGGATGTGGGAGACAACGCTCGGCCTGGCCACTCTCCAGGGGACAATACCTGGCCGGTGAGGGTCCCGGCCCAAACCACAATTAATAAATAAGCATGTAATAATTTAAATATATTAAAAAGAATGACTCCACTAAATACATAATCTTTGTTAAATTATTAGTTAATATCTCTTTTATGTATAAGTTGGTATGCAGATACTCCTAAACATTTATACACATTGGACGTTTAAGCCCGATATGTTAATTTCTGTTAGTTACTTTAATGAATTTTTTAAAATTGTTTTTCTTTTAATTTTTTGGATTTTATTTTGTTAATGGGTTAGGATTGACTTTTCCAAATTAAGCTTTAAAACCAAAAAACATATTTCTAAGTAAATTTCCTATGAGCAAAAACATTTCAACTCGTTAGTTTTTTTTTGAAACGTTGGCTAGTGCGCTCAGCGCATATTATTCATGTCCAAAGATAAAACGTCATACAGAAAACGAGGAGGGCATACCCCCCATATAAAATCAGGCATAGAATTGGCCGCCTTAGCTAACGTATGAGCAACCATATTCGCCGATCTCTTAATAAAAGCAGTGGAAATAAACTGATGCTCGTGAAGAAGAGCTTTACAATCCTCAATAATCATCGAAAAATATGATGGAAAATTATGAATGGATGTCAGGAATTGAGTAATGATTTGACAATCCGTTTCCACACAAATAGGAACATAAGAAAGACCTTTTATAATAGAAGTAAACTACCTAAAACACACAAAAAAATCAGATAAATTGCAACCAAGTTTATTAGTAAGGTCGGGTCGTAAGTTGAGTTAGGTCGTAAGTCATAGATTGAGTAATGCAGATTTGGCTTCTAGATTTTGGTCTAGAGCTATTTTTGTGTCAAGGAGTGGGGACTGGCTGACTGGGTGCACAAGCGGTGAGTGGAAAGTAGTGGACAACGGTGAGTTGAAATAAGAAGAAAGGAATGAATTTTTTATTGAGATACTGAAATAATCTGAATATAGGGGCATTTATCAGTATGTTGACAACGATCTTTTAGCTAAAGATCCTACAATCAAGCTCCTAATGTATAGCTTCCTATTTTACAAAGAATACAGTCAAATCTATGTAACCAAAGAAGGTATACAATCAAATCTTTGAAAAAAAATCAAATCTTAAATACTTCAACACTCCCCCGTGCATGGATATCAAACATGCCCAACTTACCTATGAACTTAGAGAAATTTTGACTTGACACTACCTTAGTAAGAATATCTGCCAGTTGATCCTCATAATCTAATTTTAGGCAACTCTAATATTTTCTCATCCAATTTCTCTTTGATGAAGAACCTATCAACTTCCACATGCTTGGTACGATCATGCTAATGATGAGCAATATCACAAGCAGCCTTGCTATCACAATGTAGTCGACGGGGTTGCGTCGGCGAATAACCCAAATCTGATAAGAGAAGCTTGAGCCATAAAAGTTCACATAATCTAAGTGCCATGCCTCTAAATTCTACCTCTGTATTTGACCGGACAACAACATTTTGTTTCTTACTCCTCCAAGTAACAAGATTGCATCCCACAAAGGTAAAAAAACCGGAAGTGGACCTTCTATCATCTATAGATCCAACCTAATCTACATCAGTATGTGCTTCAACATTCAAATGGTCTGCAATTTTTCTAAATAAGATTCCCTTCCCTTGAGTAGATTTCAAGTACCTCAAAATGCTCATAACTGCCTTCATGTGTTGTTCTCCAGGATTATGCATAAACTGACTTACAACACTCAAGGCACAAGCAAGATCTGGCCTTGTATGTGCTAGGTACATCAATCTTCCAACAAGTCTTTGGTATCTCCCTTTATCAACTGAAACTTGATTTGGTTCAACAAATAACTTCAATCCCTCTTCAAGAGGTGTATCAACTGGTTCACAAGCTGACATATTGGTTTCATTTAACAAATCTAAAGTATATTTTCGTTGAGACAAGAAAATACCCTTAGATGATCTCGAAACTTCAATTCCAAGGAAAAACTTCAAAGAACCAAGATCCTTTATTTCAAATTCTTGACATAAATAATCTTGAAGTGCTTTCCTTTCATCGGGATCATTTCCAGTCACCACCATGTCATCAACGTATACAATGAGGGCTGTAATTTTTTCTTGTCATTTCTTTATGAACAAAGTGTGATCTGCATTGCTTTGAGTATAACCAGAAGAAACCATAGCCTTTGTAAATCTCCCAAACCAAGCCCTTGGAGATTGCTTTAGCCCATATAATGATTTTTTTTAATTTGCACACTTTATGACTGTATGCTTCAGGTATCGTACATCCCGGAGGGAGATTCATATAAACTTCTTCTAATAATTCTCCATGCAAAAAAGCATTTTTTTACATCAAATTGATGTAATGGCTAATCCAAATTTGCAGCTAGGGATAACAAAACTCGAACTGTGTTGATTTTAGCGACTGGTGCAAAAGTCTCAGTATAATCAATTCCATAGGTTTGAGTATATCCTTTGGCCACCAACCGTGCTTTAAACCGCTCAATCGTGCCATCAGCCTTGAATTTGATAGTATATACCCATCGACATCCAACAGTTTTCTTTCCTAGTGGACAGTCAACAAGCTCCCAAGTATTATTTTTAATCAAGGATTTCATTTCTTCATTCATGGCTGCTTTCCATCTTGGATCACCTAAGGCTTCCTGCACACTGTTAGGAATAGCTACAGTAGATAATTGATTTATAAATGATTGATTTGATTCCGACAATTGATGGTTAGACACATAATGGCTCATTGGGTATTTAACTTTACTAGAAATTTCAGGTTCATATGTGGGTTTAGAAATACCTCTGTTATGTCTTGGAGGTAGTTGTCGTCTAGATGGTTCAAGAACATTCTCGATCGACGGCGATTGGTTTGGTACTATTACCTCTTGTGCTGTATCAATTGCTTTCGGCTCCGCTACTTGTGTGACATCAATTTCTCGGGGTTTATCACCTCCCAAATCCATTTGTTCCATGTTATCTTCCAATTCTCGGTTACTTTCCAATCCTCGATTTTCACTCACATCTATAGATTCAAATGTGTGAATATTATGATCAAGAGGTAGAACTTCCTCATTGCTCTCCCCCTGAAGTTCTAACTTGAATGGAAAGTACATAGTGTCCTCATGAAATACTACATCAACTGTAACAAACATCTGTCGAGTGGGAGGATGATAGCATCGGTACCCTTTCTGATGAGTAGCATATCCTACAAAGACACAACGTAAAGCACGAGGCTCTAATTTATTGCGTTGTTGTTTGTGAAGGTGTACATATGCGACGCAACCAAAAACATGAGGATTCAGATTTGGGGCCATTGATTTCATCCCCATTTTAGAGAGAGCTTCAAATGGTGTTTGATAGTCTATAGTACTACAAGGAAGTCGATTAATCAAATATGTTGCAGTGGTGAGTGCTTCTCCCCAATAGAATAATGGCATATGAGCTTCTATCAAGAGTGCTCGAATAACTTCCAATAATTGACGATTCTTTCTCTCAGCCACCCCATTTTGTTGGGGTGTGTTAGGACAAGTAGTTTGATGAAGGATTCCTTTTGTTCTCAAGTATTGTTGAAGTTCATGGCTTAAATATTCACCTCCATTATCACTACGTAAAACTTTTACCTGGGCATTGTATTGAGTAGAAATCATTTTGTGGAAGCTTTGAAACAACATATTTACTTCACCTTTAGTTTTCATTAAGCAAACCCACGTCATCCTCGTACAATCATCGATAAAAGTTACAAACCAGCGAGATCCACCTAAGCTATCTACTTTGGATGGACCCCAAACGTCAGAGTGTATAAGCATAAAAGGACTCAAACTTTTATTCATACTAGATGGAAAAGATGCACGGTGGCTTTTTGCAAGTTCATAAACTTCACATCGAAGACTAGAAACATCAAGTTTTGTAAATAATCTAGGAAATAACCTTTTAAGGTATCCGAAAGAAGTATGTCCTAGTCGTCGATGCCATAACCAAACATCTGAATTCCCATCCTTTTTTTCTGAACTATCCACTGCTAATGCTTGATGCAATTTATTTGAGGTGTGTTCTTCTAGATCCAAGTAATATAGCTTTCCCCGTTTAGTACCATAACCAATCGTCCGCCTCGTTTGAATGTCCTTAAACACACAATACTTAGGCCAAAAAATCACAACACAAGATAAAGTAGCAGTAATTTGAGAGACAGACAAAAGATTATAATCTAAAGAGGGTACAACTAGAACAGAATCCAAATTTAAAGTTTTGTTCAGAAATAAAGCCCCTTCCCCAATGACAGGAGCTGAGGAGCCATTGGCAGTGGAAATAAATTTTTGTGAAGAGGATTTAAGCGAGGAAACCTGTCTAGAATCAAAAGTCATATGATCCGTCGCACCAGAATCAATTATCCATGTACTCTTAGAAATAGGTATATATGAATTTAAAGCCTTACCATCGTTACCTCTTGTTGCAACTAAAGCCGAAGATTTTGCAGCAGCGACATCTACGTTTATTTCCGTGTCAGCTGTTGAAGCAACAGAGGCTTTATCTGATTTCCTTTTCCTTGAATCACGAGTGTGATCCCACCATTCTGGGTACCCGACAAGTTCGAAACATCTATCTTTTGTATGACCAGACTGATCACAATGAGTACATTTGAAGGTAGATTTCTTTGATTGATTTGGCTTCGCTCGATCCTTTTTGTTGGATTTGTTTCTACTTACCATGGCTGATGCTTCATCCTTTTCAAGTTCTGTATTCATGGTTGCATGCCGAATAGATTCACGACGAACTAGTGAGTAACACTCTTCTAACTCAGGAATTGGTTCCTTTCTCAATATTTCCCCACGAACTTGTTCAAATTCATTGTCTAAACCAGCAAGAAAAATATGCACCCTTTGTCGTTGAATTGATTTGTAATAAGATGTGACATCGTTCTCACTCTCCATAATCACTTTGTCACGATGATCCAATTCACTGAAGATTTCAGTTAGTTCCCCATAATAAATAGAAAGTGATCTACCATTTTGTTTGGCAGAAAAAGCTCTTTGATTCAAAGTAAAAACCTGTAATTCATCAGCTCCATCGTAAAAGGCCGTTGACAGAGCTTTCCAAATGTCTCGGGCAGTAGGCAAGCGAATATATCGCTTCATAATGTCAGGAGTCATAGACATCAACAACCATCTCTTAACCTTTTGATTATCAGCATACCATTTTTCATAGCCCTCGTCCTGTTCTGTAGGATGATGTGACTTTCCTCGGATAAATGAAAGCTTTTCCTTTTCGGCAATATGCATCTCCATGATCTGAGACCACAAGTCATAGTTTGTTTCATTGAGAATAATTCCAGCATTAAAGAAGGAATTTTCAGTTTGAACAAGGATCGGAACCGACTTAGTCCCAGAAGTTTCAACTTCTGGTTTGCTCATGGTCCTAAATCGGAACCTAAGCTCTGATACCAAGTTGAAATAAGAAGAAGAGAATGAATTTTTTGATATATCGGAAAAACAGAGTACAGGGGTATTTATCAGCATGTTG
>JANKOE010000001.1:30892167-30905484 GCA_026284465.1 Erythroxylum citrifolium | reverse complement strand
CACGTTCGTAGCTTCCACGATTTTCTTCTCAGTTATTGCCAACACCTGTGATGTTAGTGGAAAGAGTTTAGGGGATAGAATATAAAAATAGCTTGAGTAGAGAGTTAGTAGGGGCCTCCCCTTGGTGTATGCGTTTTTGTGCCTTCCTTGGAGCTTGCTGCTTGTTAACGTTATTATTTTCTCCCACCCAGCTACAAGTTGTTTTCATATATTTCCACCAGCAGATGTCTCTTCCTTTGCTTTCAACGTGGATTGTCTAGCCACCAGCTGCTTGTGAATGAAAACCTCCACCAAGTGTCAACTAAAGAAGATGGGAGTTCACCGTCCTAACGCCAACCTCACCCCTCTCTTGCCCCTTTTTTTATTTTAACGCACAGCCTTGCCTTCTTTAATGCCCCCAACCTCTCCAGCTCACTCTCCAGTTCTTTATTTTTTCTATTAATGCCCAGCTCCCCTTTGGACAGAACACACACAGCTCTCACTCACTGGTTTCACGCACCACTCTTCTATTCTTAGTTTTCTTGTTTTGTTCTCCAGCTGTAACCTTGATGGCTTGTTATCCTTCCCCAAGTGCTAACGTTTTCTTTCCTACACAATCAGCAGCTGGAACCTCTTCTCATGTTGTCGTTGATGCCTTTTATTGTGGGTCTTTGGAGCTGTTCACGTCTCCTCCTAGTGCTGTCCGCATGGGTCTCTTGCTGGTGGGGTTTAATGCTCCCATGCCTCCTTTTGTAACGTTGATGATAGCCTCATATGCGTTGGTATTTTCCTCTGGTGCGTGGGTCTCCTTCTTTGCCTTTTTTTACATTTAACGCTGGTTGTTCACGCCCCAGCTGGTTGCTCTTCAATAATGCTTGTCTCTTTGTCCTTGTTTCTTGTTTGAGAGCCCCACTAGCTGACCAGCTGCCCACGTTCTTGCTTGGTGTCCATAGTTCCTTCATTTTTCCATTTAATTCATGTTTGTACCTGATGTCTCTAGCTGTCCCTCACATGTACACAGCTCTTAATACTCATTCATGGCAACACTAAAGCAACACCAGTGGAAGCAGTCACGTTGAAACAAGGTTGCTGGAGAAGAAAGTGGACGTCAGCTGCTGGTTGGAGGAGACAAAGAAAACACGTTGAAGCTGGTGCCATAGGGAAGTAACATGACAGTTGGGAGGAGATGAAGAGCCAAGGACGTGAGCTGTTTGTTTAAACAAAGAATTAACAAACACATGCTAAAAGGAATTAACGTTGGTTAGGTGGAGGAGGCAAACTTGAAAGGGACAGCTGGTCCCGTACACGCAAGACAAGAAGATTGGACAATACAAAAAAAAATGAAACAATAGTTAATGGAGACATGAAGTAACGTGAGCTGATGGAGTGCCAATAGAAAACGAAAATTGTGTAGGAAAGCAGTAGTTGGTGGCATAGAGGACAGTTGGTGGGGCATAAAGAAAATGTTGACAGTTGGGAAAAATCAAGCTGCACCAGGCGAGAAAATCCATTGCGGAAACATGGGTATTTGTCTTTAATTTGTTTAATTTATCTGCCCATTTCATTCATCCTTGGACCATTTATTATTGTTGTGGTCTTTGCAACTAAAATCAAGATCATTTCCTACAAATTAAACAGGACAATTATAAAATGCAAATTTAAGTGAACCAAGCAATTTAGCAGGAAAAATATTAATAAAGCCAAATAATTAATCCAGAAATTAAAGGAAAACGCCATTAATTGTAATGATAAAAACACTTGCAACAGTAATCAAGATCTTGAAAATCATCATAATTAATTGCATTATGATTCGACTCTTTATTACTATTATATTTGGCCAAATCATTATCATTGTCATATAATTCATCCTCAATATGGTCTTCATCTCTTTCTACGATAAGATTGGCTTGTACTTAATTTTCTTCTAGTATATTGGGATCAACATCTCTCCTATAGAATGGTGATATATCTACATCTTCTTTTTATAGGGCTCCATTATTCTTCAATGCATTTCTCTTTATGCCACCTTATATTTATGACTATTTTTGTTGACACAAAAGGCCTTTGTATTTGTGGATTAATAGGAAAGTATCTTAAGATTTTATGCAGTGTTTTTTTCCCTTTCCCATTATCCACTTACCACCTTGATTACCACAAATGGGACATTCTTCAAGATTTTTACCGTCCTTTCAAAATATAGCACAATCATACTTAGAAGCATGTATTGATATATATCATAATCGAAGATCCTTTAACAATTTCTTTGCTTTATAGTAAGATTAGGGGAATTTCTGTCCAACAGGTAATGCATCATTAACAAGTCAATTAGTATGTCAAAAGATTTATTACTCCATTTATTATAAACCTTCAAATGCAACAACCTGATAACAAAAGATAGCTATGAGAATTTTGAGCAACCTGGATATAATTCTTCATGAGCAACTTTCAATAACTTCCCAAAATTTTCTTCTGTAATATTACCAATTATGTTAGGCAAACCAGTTTCGTTCATAGTCGCCATCTAATTCCCATAATCCTCTAACACCTTGCCAACCCCATCATCACTAATGTGATTAATGTCATAATCTTCTACATCATTATTATTACTACCATCAACACCTGCATCAACACTTATACGACAACTTGCTTCAGAACGTTCACCATTATAAATCCATGAAGTATAGTATTTATCTATGCCTTGGATTAGCAAGTGATTATATACCACATCTTAATTTTGAATGTTCACATTTAAGCAATCTATACATGGACAACAAATACAAAATTCTATACCCATTTGATTTTTTACAAATTGCATGAAACTCTTAACTTTTAAGTATTCAGTGGACCATTTCCAACGAGACATCCAACTTTTATCCATCTAGCTATATAATTAAAAGTGAATTACTAGATACAATTTGAAATAGAAATAACATAGTGATAAATCAATACAAGTTGACATAATATGTTTTAATTAAAAAAAACAATGAAATAGAAGTTGACATACTAAGTTTGAAATCATAACATCACCAAAGTATATGACATTGTTAGACCGCATGAATCGAGAAAAGGTCTTCTCACTATAACTCCTAGGCTTGTGGAATTTTTTACTGATAAGCCTCAACAGAGCTGCATCATGAGTTTCTAACCTATATACCATCCAAATAGTTTATAAAACAAATCATCCATAAAAGATCAAACTCTTTCCACATACAGTAAATACGTATGTAATTCATACATCTAGTCATCAATGATTCTGACAATATTCCAATCACAACATAAAATTGAGACCTTTCTTGCATTCACACAATACTCAGACTATTGAAGTATAACATAAAACTAAACAAAAGTTGGACAACTTACCTAGACAGGCAGACAACTAGAGACAACAAATAACAAATAACGAAGTTGGATGATTATCGAAACTCTTCACCATGAAATAGGGCTTGAGAAAATGATGATTTCGTATTTCATAGAATACACTTATTCAATGTTAATATGAACTTGCAAAAGAAGTCATAAAGAGTTATGTCTCCATCTTCGCAACAAGGCCAAATATATTTCTATGAATATTTTAGCTTGTGATTATAATATACATAGTATGTATTCAATTCAAATCCAATAACATACTACTAATTTGTCAGAAGCAATTCAAAATAAACAAAAAAAACTCTAACAAAACTTTCATCAAACATGATATAGGAAGTACTCAAACAAGCTTCCTCATCCATATTCAGCTTCAATTAACCCATTATGGACGCATTACCCATCTCACCATCTTCTTTATTATGACAACTCACATTTACCATCAACAAAACCACAACTCACACAGAGAGAACATAAAACCCAATAGAAAATAGCACCCAAAGACAACAATGTCACCATTACTAGGAAAACTAGAGTGCAAAGGATGGACCACTTACCTCAACCGATGATTAAACAGAGATGACGAAGACAATGGAACAAGAAAAATCCAAAGGAAGAAACGAAAAAAGATGACTAGGGGAGGCTTCATTTTTTTGTTTAAAATGAAACAAAAATGCATCGTTTATTGTTGAACAAATGATGACCTTTTCATGTTATTTTTAAAATGTTGCAATATTTGATGACAATTTTAGAAAACATCACCAAATGTTAAACAATCGGTGACGATTTTTGGTAATCATCACCAATGTAGACTACCCTTTAGCGACAATTCCATGACAAATTAATAAAATCATTGCTAAATTGTTTTCCTTTGGTGATGTTTTCTTAGAAGCGTCGCTAAAGGAAGTTTTTTATATTTAGCAAATTTTTTGTAATATATGATTTCTATAAAATAGAGTAGAATTTATATATAATAAATAGAGTTTTATGAAACCACATAAAATTTTCAAATTATATATTTTAAAAAAGGTTAATAAAAAGCATAAATTTATGTAATATAAATTAGTTTTATGTAGTTTTATAAAATTTTTAAATGACAATTTTGTATTCTAAATTTATTTTTAGACGTACAATCATTGTTAATAATATTAAATTTGATTTTTAAGAATATGGTATTAATGTTTAATATTGATTTTCGTTTTTACTATATTACAATTCTTTAAAATTATATTGGAGAAAAATAATGATATAAGGTAATTAATATAATGTTATATGAATGTATATATAATAATTTTAATTAGTATAATGATTTATAAATGTATAGATAATAGATAAATTTTGTCATATCTTACTTATGTAATATATTAGTATATTTAATCATAGTTCTCTATCTATTATATATAAATTAGGTACTGATATATGAAATTTATATATTATATATACTTTTGTCTCTAAAGGTTAAGCCAAGTGGTAATAGGTCACCATTTGGTGACAGTTTTCTAAATCGTCACCAAATGATATATTTCTTTCGAATTATCGAAAACAACATCATTTTGTTTAATAGCAAACGTTGTTTTCCATTACTTATTAACACCAAAATGAAGCTCTCTTCATTTTCTTATTAGCCATCGTATTTCCTCTTAGTTCACCGTCGAAGAAGTGTCATCTCCTCTGTTGTGGTCATTTCCTATATTGTGATCATCACAGTCGAAGAAGCTCCGTCTCCTTTGTTAGCACTGTTCTTCTTTTCTATTTTCAAGAACCCTCCTTGTTGTGTTCTGTTTTTGTGCTACATTTTAGAGTTTATGTGGGTTTTGTGTTCTACTTATGGTGTATGAGTTTTTGTTTGTGTTTGTGTTTGGAAGACGGTGAATTATGTTTCTATGTTGGATATGTATGGGTTGAAGTTTTTCTACCTTTCATGCTTATTTGAGGAAAGCCTGCTAATTATTTGATGAAAGGTCAGCTAGAGTATTTAACTTAAAACCATATTGTTCATCGATAATTTTGAGGCGTAGTAGAGCTTCTTTGAGGAACTCTACATATGAACTTCTCGATTAATGGATCATCACCATCATTCATTTTTTTTTACAATGAGAACCTGAGGCTAAATTTATTACTATTGTTCTATAATAGTAATAAATTACATATTTTCGGTGAGGTTATTGAAGTAAACACATCATTAATTTTAATTTAAGAAGCTAACCTTAATTTAAACTTGAATTTCAAAAGAAACAAAGGTAAGGGTAGAGGAAGTTAATAATATGATATATAGTTTTTAAAAAATGATTTTTAGTAACAATTCCAAAAATATAATATTCATAATTCTAGAGAATTATGATATTCAATAGGCTATAAACTCAACTTCAACTATTTATATTGACTTACTAACGATGAGTGACAAATATAAAATGTACTTATGCATGGAATGTTTATGTACTTCATTCTGTTTTGAATTTCATCATAATAGCTCTCTCCATATTTGAGGAGAGGCTCAAGTGACCCAACTATTTTTATTAGAATAGTGACTTTAGAGGAAAGCACACTTGGTTATGCATCCCTTAAACATAGAACATACGCACTTAATATTCTCAGCCATATCATATGAAGTAGTCTCAGGTAATAGATCATAAAATTAACATTGCTAGAATGTTGGAACATTCTAATAAGAAGTCTTCTATTGACTTTTCAGAATAAAACTATTGACATAAATTCATCAAAGAATGATGACATGGCGACTAGTTTCCGATGGCAGAAATGAGCTCCAATGGGAGGAATGTGGCAAAATTCTTCCTAATGAATAACATATCAATACACAACAAATCTCCTCATCAATGTCTAATCACCCCTTGCCTTCAATGGTCGATCTTCTTCTTTAAGGTATTTAGTGTTATCCGAATTAACTCTCTCTTTTTATTATCTATGTCTCATTTTCTATTAGGAAGCTATTAGATGAACGTTTGATTATATATACTATGTGTTGTATAAAAATTTCTCGAATCTTCAAGAGAACATAGATGAAAATGGAGGTAGTGGCAATATCCTGATGGTCTGTACAGGATTAGGGAAATTGGTTGTTTTGGAATAGTCGTCGATTAAAAAACTATGTCTATTTTATCAGGTATGCATGTGTTCGAATTTGGGTTTTTATACCATTTTATTTAGCTATTTAAGTTCTAAATTATTTGTTTCTTAGGTGAAACACATCGTATGTGCAGTTCATCTAATTCAGTGATGCACCAGATTCTAGGAGAAGATTTGATAAGTAATGTTCAACAAATTGGAATTCATTTATCACATATTTTTTTCTTCCATTTGAGTTCATTTCAATAATTCTTTTAGTTGCTTTGATAGGTGCAATTGCAGTGCCTCGTCAATAATAAATCTTTAGAATTGTCATTCGTAATTTAAATTAAACTTCGTTCTACCTTATCACAACCATTTTATTTCAAATTGAATTGAAGATTATTCATGTATAAGTTCTTTTATTTGATTTATTATCAATATATTTCTTTCGTACTGCATTTTGTGACACCATAAAAAATGTTCAAATCATATAATTTAAAAGATAGAAATAAAAAGTATAAATCTATGTAATATTAAATAATTTTGAGTTTATAGTTTCATAAATTATTGAAATGATATAACAATTTTGGTAGCTAAATTTATTTTTACACTTAAAATCATTGTCAATAATATTAAATTGTATTTTATTGTTTGAACTTTTGGTGAAGATTTAAAAATTCGTCGTCAAAAGTCCAACTATTTGTGATAATACATAAAGTCGTCACCAAAGGCTCAACTTTTGGTGATGAAAAGGCTAAACTATCGTAAAAGGACGAGCCTTTTGCGACAATTCCCATAAATTGTCACCAAAGACATGCCTTTAGCGAAAATTATGTACAACTTCACGAAGAGATAAGCTTTTGGCTATGTTATTAAAAATTGTCACCAAAAGTTGACTTTTAGTGATGATTTTCAAATCATCACCAAACAAAATGTAGCTAAAAGTTAACTTTGTTGTAGTGAGAGATCACTTATACTATCATGTCAAACCGGTTAGTTCACTTGTTTGTTAAGCAGAAACAATAAAAGATATATTTTAAAGATATTTTTGTGCATGCTTTTAACCTTACCTTCTAGAGAATTACATTATGAAACAAATTAAAAGAGATTAAGGTCTTGGTAGATGTATCTTGAATCATTCTAGAGGACTTCAACAATATTTTATTCCTCTCAAAAGTTAAAGGCAATGCATGATTTAAAAACCATAATGAGTAATTAAGGGGATGTGCTAACTTTATTTAGGTCATTGATCTCAAAATTAATGGCCATTTTTTGGCTTGAAGTAATAAGTAAAATGGGAGAAGGCTCTTGAGCAAGAAAATTGAAATGGCTTTGGTAAATCCACAATGTATTTCTTTCTTCCTAGGGAACAAGTCCTACGTTAACAATCGTTTAATCTCATAGGAGGAGCTTTCCTTTCATATTCAATAACTTCTTAGCTAAGGTGGAGGGCTTTGAGGAGGTAATCTTAAAGGGGCTTATGTTAGATATTCAGGAGCATGAGATGTTTATTTGTTTAATAAAACTACAACTAAACAAAAAGGACCATAATCTTCTCAACAAGAATAAGTATAGTAACACCTGGTAGATTGTTTTTGATGCCAAAGATGGCTTTATTATAATACAAAGCTTATTATATCTATGCCTTTAAGATGCGATCATCCATGAAAAAAAAACTACTCTAATCTGATACAATCAAGCTTTGGACATTATCTTTTTCCTCTTAAAATGAAGATATAAGAATTAGTGGCTTAAAGATAGTGATGAAAATAACGCTTCTTCAATGAAACAATTCTTACAAGGAAAAGTATCAATAGTATCACGTCTATTATAAAGGAGTATGGATAAGAGATTGTAACTTATGATGAAATAAAGTACAAGGCACTCAACTATTTCTCTAATACCCTTAATACACCTATAAATAACACTTCCTCTACTCAACTTATCCAGTTTGTCTTTAAAAATAATTTTTTTCTTAAGAAGCGGAAAGTTTATCCAAACCTTTCAAAGAAAATGATGTTGAAGCTACTTTTTTAAACTTAAACCCCAATACATCATTCAACCTTGATAGTAAAAAATGACCAATTACCAAATCTCTTGTAACAGAAGGAATGCTTGAATTCTTTCAACAAAAAAGACTATTAAGGAAGCTCAACAAAACATAAAATTTATTATTCCCAAGATATATTCACCTAACTCCCTAGAGGATTTTAGGACTATTTCTTATTACAATATAGTGTATAAAATCATTTCTAAACTTTTAGCTGATAAACTCGAGGCTTCTCTAGCATGTCATATTAATTCTTCTTAAGGGCCTTTATGAAAGGGAGGCATATAAGGGATAATATATTATTATTGCAAAAGCTTTTCAGGAATTATAATAGAAGGAACTCAAGAAAGAATTATGTCATAAAGCTTTTTGACTCAATTGGTTAAAGTTTTATCTTAAACACCTTTAAGGTTTTTGGTTTTCTTGACATTTTTATAAGATGGATTGAACAATGCATAACTTCTATTTCTTATTGCTTATTGGTGAAAGAAGGGCCTATTAAGATCATCAAGAGTGCTAGAGGGTTGAGATAAAGAGATCCATCTCCTTCTTCCTTTACCTTAAGTATGGAGGTGCTCATTAGGCTGATTAGATTATTGATCAACCAAGGTCAAAGCTTTAAATTCTATTCTAAATGCAAGATTTTGAGACTTTTCAGCCTAATCTTTATAGATGATCTTATATTTTTCTCCAAAATAGATTCTAGTTCTATAAATGCCCTTATATCAACTATGAATTCTTTTATATTAATATCAAGTCTCTCAATAAATAAAAACAAAAGCCATAAGTAAATATCTTTAGGTTCCCAATAAACTATAAATCAACTCACGAACTTAATTGGGTTAAAAGATATGAAGCCCCCTCTGACTTATCTAGGCGTTCCAATCTCCTACAATCAAATATAAAAACAATCAAATGCAAAAAGGTCTTAGATCTTGATTCGATCCATCTCATTATTTTCTGTAGTATAATCTCATTATTCTCTATATTATAATAATCCAATAGAGCTTTTCTCATTTATTATATTTCTCCTATTAGGCCTATATATATTGATTTCAATCCTTTGAATAAAAAGATCCAGACTAGTATAATAAGACATCTCCTTAACTGGCAAGCTTTAATTAATTAATTCAATAATGAATAGCCTCTATGTATACCTGTCATCTCATGTAATTTTCTCTTAAACTTCATTAAGTATATTAATAAGCTAATGAAAAGATTCCTTTGATTAGAGGACTCAACAAGAAGTGCCTTAGCCAAATTTAAGTGGAGGGACTTATACCTAAGGATGAAGGTGGCCTTGGAATTTTGTCAATTAGAATCACTAACAAAGTACTCATGATCCAGTGGATTTAGAGGATATTGATAAAAAAATAAAAAAGATTCCTTTGGTCAGAGGACTGGACAAGAAGTGCCTTAACCAAAGTTAAGTGGAGGGAGTTATAGCTAAGGATGGAGGTGGCCTTAGAATCTTATCCATTAGAATTACTAACAATATGCTCGTAATCAAGAGGATTTGGAGGATATTGACAAATAACTAAGCTCTTTAGGTGAGATGGATCCATGCTCATTACCTTAAGAGAGCTAACTTTTGGTTTATTAAGTCTAAACACAATTCATGTTGGACTTTAGTTCATATCCTCAAGCTAATGGGAATAGTCAAGCTAGAATTCTAGTATGAAATTGGCAATGGAGTCTCCACTTTCTGTTGGCATGAAAATTGGATAAATTGTGGCCTTCTAATCAAGTCAAATGAATTACATTCTTTAAGGAGGGTCTTTCCAAAGTTAGCATAAGTTAATAAAGCACTCAATCAAGCTTCATGACTTCTAGAGCTTTTGTGTAGCTCGTATACTATTAATTAATTCTTATGTTTCTCACCAAAATCAAATAGTGAGGACTCAATTATTTAGAGTAGGCACTCATCTGGATGCTTCTCAAATAGTTCTTGCAGTAAGATCTTAAGGGACTAAGCTCCAAAGATATATTGTGGTGTGGATTAAATAAGTATGCCAAAAGCTTCTTTCATCCTCTAATTAACCCTTAAAGGTGAATTGAGCACTTTAATTATATTGAAGAGATACATTGATGTATCATATGAGTGTGTTGTTTTTCATCAAAAACAAAAATTAATGGAGCATCTTTTCTTTAAATTCCCATATGCTCCATTCATTTGTGACGAAACTTAATATTTATGTAACATCACTTCTCCTTCTTCATGGTAGTAAGAGTTGATACATAGAGCTTGCCTTGGGTAGAGAGACAATGATGGAGACTTCAATGTGTATAGAATATCACTAAACAAAACCATTTTTGACTTATGGAAAGACAGAAATCAAAGGTCATTCTAGTAAAAATCTTTATAAATACAAGCTCTACTGTTAGAGTTGATAAATTCCATTATAGAACAACTGATCAGTCATCATTCTAAACTCAAAATGAACATTTACTTAGCTTTGAAATGATTCTTGTTAACTTGAGATATTGGCCTATGAAGTTTATATATGAAATAAATGCAATCCTTGGAATGTAACGTCTTTAAGCTCTCTATTAAGGATATTGGAGGCTTGAACTATCCTCTTACTCAAATGTTCAAAGTTTAACCACTTGGAGATGAATCAGATTTCTATCTATTTAACTTTATTATACTTTTGCTTAAAAACTTTTCCTCTCTTGTTGAGATAATTATGCTTATCTTAAAGAATGTATTATCTCTTATTCCTTTATTAATTGATACATTTATTTTTTAAAAATTACTCCAATGAACATGAATAAGTAATATTAAAACCTAATTGAATAATATTATTAACAAAAGTTCATTAGGATTGTATTCAAAATAATCTTAAATATATATTTCACTAATTGTATTAAAACAAGTAGAATTATGATAATTAAATTGAACTAATGAAAATTTAAACTATTTTAATAAAAAAGTGTATAAAAATTATTTAAAAATTTAATATTGTTTTTTACATATTCTAGATTATTCTTTATTACTTCCAACAAATTTTTATGCAATTTTTTTTAATGTTTTGATATGATTTACTATTTACTTTATATTTCTATATTTATACTTTCTTATTGGTTCATATGGAAATGCGTACAACTATAAAAAAGATACATTCTAAAACTTACATAATCAGATTTATATCTAGTGAAAAAGTTATATACATCTTTTTTTTCTTTTTTAACATATTTTTAGTAATGATGGTGTTGACCTGAGAATAAGGTTGATCCAGTTTGCAAGTTTTACCTCAAGTGATGCTCTTAACTTTTGACTTTTTAATTTGCATAGGAACATATTGCTATTAGATGTCAAGAAATAGAGTAATGCTTAAGTTTTTGTGATGACAAGAATGCACTAACACTGAAAGAAATAAGCTCATCTAACCTCAATAGCTTACTCAGAGTAATAGGTTTTGCTTATTTCCTTTGTTGTTAAGTAGAGGCTCTGGCCTATATAAAAGAAATTAGTATGTGGCAACTAGCAGTAGGGCAATGAAACTATAAGAAAATGAATCAACTAGATCTCTGCACTTATGTAGAAGCAAAAAGTTGGACTTTGCTTTGTCCTCCATACCCACTTTTAGGTTCCATCCTGTCTATGGTTGATATATGATTGAACAACCAATTTTTTTGTTTTATATATATATATACATCGATTCTATAATTCGAGAAAAAGCATTAAAATTAAATTATATTATATATATACATCGATTATATAATTCGAGAAAAAAACATTAAAATTAAATCGTATTTTTAATGCTTTTTTCTCAAATTATAGAATTAATTTTTAATGCTTTTTTTTCGAATTATAGAATCGATGTATATATATAATATAATTTAATTTTAATGCTTTTTTTATCAAATTATAGAATTGATGGAGATGTAACTAATAAGTGATCATGTTATGAATGGTAAAGTTACGTGGTATTTGCTTTAATTTGAACCAAATAATTAGTGTAACAATTGTCTCACAATAATTTTAGTTAATTTTAACCAACTTTGTTATTTTTTATAGGTTTATGGACTTAAACAACACTTGATAAGCATTTGAGTTATGCTCAAATGTTTTTGTAATTTGAGTATCTTTGCCAATATATCCAAACATATTACAATTTTTTAAGCTTTTCCTCTATATTTTTTTTGTTTATAAGGATTACTCAAACTATTATTAGTATTTTGTTGGAAAGAAAAAGATCAATCTTTTAATATTATATTATTTTTGTTACAATTTAACGATATTTATATAATTTTACTTTATAGATGGGATGCTCGATATTTTGAATTAATAATATTTTTCTACAATTTAATTTGAGAATAATAATCAAATAATTCATAACAGAAAATAATTGCTCAATATTATGGATTATGTAAAAAGTTCCAAATAATGTTTGACAATGTTTTTACACATTCGCAGTTAATTTAATTTTCTCTTTTTTTTTCTCTTGAATTTTAAATTAATGATAATTTGTTTTTCTTACGATATAATATAATTTTAAGAAAATAGTTATGAAAGCTTGCAAGTGAGCAAACATGTATATATTTTAAAAAACAAACATGCAAGCTAACATAAGATTTTATCACCTAAGATTTATATATAATATATAATTAACCTGCATTTATAAGGTAACAAACTAATGAAATTTCAACATCTCATTTTTATTTTCCTATAAAAACACAAAATATAATCAATTTTTGTGTTAATAGTAACTATGAGTTCTTTATCATCTTTCCTTCTAATGTTTTAAGAATAAAAGCCGTTGAAGACCATATATCAAGAAGAGTGTGAGTATTATTCCTACTTGCATTTCGCTCCTCTTCCTTACTCTCCTGCCGATAATAATATTAGTCTTGAG
>JANKOE010000001.1:30862092-30878343 GCA_026284465.1 Erythroxylum citrifolium | reverse complement strand
TTCACTCCAGAAATTGAACATCTTAGGGGCTAAATTGAAATTCAATTCCTTCATATGACTTGTAGCCCCATGTCTCTCGTTTAATTCAAAACAAAAATTAACTCAATCGGAGCTCTACAGATCAATATATTACTAAAATACTGAACCATGTTCAGAAAAGTATCCAACTTATAACTTGTTATCTAATCCTCTCACTTTGATTAAATCAATCATCCTCAATTTAATCTTAAAAATTCATAATTCTCCATGAACAGATAGAGGAATGTCTTAGGAATCCATCGCTTCAAAAATCAAATCAATCGGATGTCGGGCGGAAAAGATATAAGCAAAAGAATGAAGAAATTTTAAATAATTAAAAATTAAAATCGCAAACAGTAGCCGGCTCGCGGTCGCGACCAGCTCGCGATCGCGAGCCGCACCTGGCAAAGAGCCGGTCGCGATCGCGAGATGGCTCTTAAATGTGTCATTTCTATCTGGCTCCGATTTTTCTTTTCTTTTTTTTTCACAAAACCACTAAACTTCAAAAATGCATAACTTTTCACTCAAAACTCCAAAAATTGAAAATTTGGTATCAATAGAAAGATAAAAGGAAGCTCTACAACTTCCATGAAGGACTTAAAAACAAATTTGTTTTCTAAAGGGGAAAAATCCACTCAAACTTTCTGTCCAAAATCATGTCACCATAAATAGTCACATAACTTCTAAAAATCATAACTCCACATTCCATGGTCCAAAAATTATATACTTTATATCAATATAAAGATCAAAACAAAATCTTCAACTTTCATGAAGCACTTAAATGCAATTTTAACCTCTAACTAGGTTAATTTTTCAATCAAAGATTCTGCCCTGTTAACAATCACCTAAACAATATCCAAACTTCCAAATTTCATATCTTCCAATTTCCACAATCAAAAATAACATATTACACATCATTTTAAAGCTATGCAATTTCTCTATAACTTTCATGTAGACCACTTAATCCAATTCAGACCACATCAGTACAGAAATTGGCCTCAAAGCAGTACACACAAATCTATACTTATGAGCAATTTCCAAACACAAAGCAAAAAATAACTTAATTTCGAATGATCATAACTTTCAATCTCGACATCGAAAAATATCATACTTTATGGCGATAGAAAGCTCTCAACAGAAGCTACAAGTTTCATACGATCATTTTATCAAATTCTGCCTAAATCAACCCAGTGAAAATTCACAAAGTTTTCAGCTCAAAAAGTCAACTCTACTACTATTCATCCCAAAAAAGTCAAACTTTCTTAATTTTCCAAATTCTCACACTTTCACTATTTATTTCTTACTTTTCAACTCCATTAAAGCAATTTTATTCACTACAAATTGTCATGGTATCCTTACACACACAAATTTATTCAAAATTTCCAAGTTAGCAAAGACCAAAATCTACTTCTTTTCACATCAATTCCATTTAACTCTACAACACCCCACAACACATACACACTCAAAAACACCCATTTAATTTCTTTTAATATTTCTAAATTCTACTAAAAGATCGGGGTCCAACAATAGACACATATGAAGACAAACTATAAATCAATTTCATAAGAATAAAAATGAACAGAAAACCAAATTGGTATATTAAAATTTCATTACCTTGAAAATCAAGAAACAAAAGGATGTATGGTTAGTTTCATAATGGGCATTCCACTATATTCTATAAGAGAAACACATTAAAACAATGAAAATAACAAAACCACCTAATTGAAGCTCTAATCAATTTCATCTAATTGAAACATTATAAATCACCTAATTGAATCACTAACTGAAGTTCATTAATTGAAACTCTAACATAAAGCCTCTAATTGAAACAGGAAGATTTCGAATATATTTAATTAAAACTCCTACAACCTAGTAACTAAAAATCCCTAAATTGAAAAGCTAACTGAAACCTTAATGGAAATTCCCTAATTGAAACTCAAGGATTTCAAAGATCCCTAATTAAAGCCCTCATAACCTAGAAATTGAAAAATACCTAAATTATAAACCCTAATTGAAACCCTGATCAAAATCCCTAATTAAAACTCAAAGATATTAGATATCCCTAATTGAAACTCTAGCAACATATTACTTGAAAATCTTTATATTTAAAACCCAATGGAATTCTTAATAGAAAATCCCTAACTAAAACTTGAGGATTTCAAAATTCCTTAATTAAAACCCTCACAACCCAAAAATTGAAAATCCTTCAATTATAAACCCTAATTAACACTCTAATAGAAAATCCCCAATTGAATCTTGAAGATTTCAAATGTCCTTAATTAAAACCCTAGCAACCTAGCAATTAAAAATCTTTAAATTGCAAACCTAATTAAAATGTAACAAAAAGTCTCTAGTTGAAACTCGAAGATGTCAACTATCCCTAATTAAAACCCTAACAACCTAGTAATTGAAACTCCTTATATTGCAAACCCTAATTGAAACCCTAATAGCAGTTCCCTAATTAAAACTTAAAGATTTCAAAGATCTCATCAAAAAATTTCTTGTGAAGCTATCTCGAAATTTTCCCCTTTTAGAGAATGTTGTCTATATGGAATATCACTCATTTATACCTTGTTCCCAAAGCTAGAAATCCAAAATCTCTAGTTCAAGCTTATCTTTTATTGCTCCACCTTCTATAAGACCATTTGTAAAATGTTGTCTTCAAGGCTTAAGCAAGTTTTAACATCTTTCAATAATCATGCTTACGTTGTATTAATCGAAGGAAGGAACATAAGCAATATAATCTTGCTTGCTCAAGAGTTACTCAGAAATTACAACTTGGAGGGTACAGGAAGCAACTGCGTCAACAGGTAGACATTCACAAGGCATTTGATATGGTTGATTAGGACTTCATTCTCTTATCTTTTAAAGTTATTCGTTTTTTGGTCTCCTTCATCTTATGGATTAACTAGTTCCTAACTACCACTTCTTATGGTATGTTTGTTAATAGGTAAGTTACTCATTATTTTAGGGGAGTAAAGGGCATAAGATAAGGGTTCCTCTTTCCCATTACCTGTTCACCATTTGTATAGTAGTGTTATCTTGAATAATCCAAAGAAATATTAGTTAAATGAGAGACTTCAAATTCCACAAAAAATGTAAATTTATGGGAATCACTCACCTAGCCTATGTTGATGATTTACTTTTATTATGTGGAACTAATCCAGCTTCTTTGGAATGTTTAATGAAGTCCTTAGATGAGTTTAGTACTCTTTTTGGGCTTTTTTATCAACAAAGGGAAAAGCATTTTAATGATTTCAATGGATGGTTCATGCATAACTCATAATCTTATAGGAATCATAGGTTTGGAAATTAAAATTCGTCTCCCCCTATTTACTTAATAAGGAATACCCATCTCCTCAAGGATAATTTCTCACTCTGACTACTAGCCAGTTTTTGGTATAATTAGAAGGATAATTCGGAACTGAACTTCCAAATGTCTCTCATGTAGGCTACAACTTGTTAATTCAGTTAAATAGCTACATACTTATCAGTCATCCCATCTTTATCTTCCTAAGAAGTTAAACAGGGATGTTGAAAAGCTCATTAGGAATTTTTTTATAGAAAGAGGACTTAAATGTGAAGGAAGTTAAATAGGGATGTTGAAAAGCTCATTAGGAATTTTTCATAGAAAGGGGACTTAAATGTGAAGCCTTTTGCAAAGGTTAAATGGAAAGACATTTGTGACCTAAAGATGAGGGGTTTTAGGTAGAAGACCTATTCAACTTGCCAATAAAGTATTTCTAAAGAAAAGCTTTAAAGACTTGTCACTGATAAGGAATTCCTTTGGGCAAAATGGATGAATGAGCACTACTTAAGAAACAGGAGTATTTGGACCATCAAGTCTAAGAGTGACTCATCTTGGAGTATGATGCAAATCCTAAAGCTTAGAGGGGTCATGCAGCCTTTGATATACTACAAGGTAGGAAATAGTGGTCACACATGATTATGGATATATAATTTGAGTCCTCTTGGCCCTCTCTATTAGCTAGTGAACTTTCTGATTATTAGGTTCCTCCATCCAACTAAAGTAATCAATGAACTAATTATTGATGACAAGTGGGATTGTAAAGATAGGCATGCCAAAAAAAATTAAAATGCTTCCCTCTTTACTCCCCTAATCTTAGCATGAAGGACATAGTTTATTGAATTGGGCATTTATCAGTTACCTTCTCTAATAAGTCCTGTATAAACTCCATAAGGGAAATGGCTCCTAAATTCCCTTGACATTTTTTAGTCTGGAATAAGTTACTGATTCTAAGTCTCTTTCATCTTATGGCTAGCTGTGAGGGAAAGACTATCAACTTTGGATAGAATAGGAAGTGGTAACAATATCTCAACCCTTTGTCAATTGTGTAAAGGCTCTAATGATTCATTTACCCATCTTTTCTTTGACTATCATTTCTCTAAATGGATATGAAATGACATTGTAGTTCGATGCAACTTAAATTGCTAAGTCATTGGTTAGAGATCAATTCTTCAATGGATCTCTAAGTATAACTCATATGCATAAAGATCTTATAGTGTTATGTCTTTGATGCGCTACATACTCTCTGTGGAAGGAAAGGAATTTGAGGTTGTTTAAAGGGCAAGCCAGCTCACATGAAGACACTAGAGTGAAGACCATTAATTAGATAAGGTTAGAGTTGACATCAAGGGCTCTAAACTGTCAATATCTCAAGGAATGAAAGATAATTGGAACATAGCCTAGTAAAATTTCAAGATAAAATTAACCTTCAGTTGAATACGCCTAGAAATGTTGGCTTGTAGTAGCCTAGTTGTTATTAATAGATTATTGTCAATTTTATTGCTTACAACACTTTGTAATGGGTTTAGGCTATATCCTTACAATAATATTCTTTAAAAAGGAAGATTTTAAAGAACCCTGATTGAAACCCTAGTTACCCAGTAACTAAAATTTCCTAAATTGTAAACCCTAATTGAAACCTTATTTGAAAATCCTAAAAAATGTGATACATTTTACATTTTAGGAACACGGATGTATACTTATAATGTTATGATTTTTCACAGACCCTAATGCATATTACGAGTATATACTTATGATGTTGTGATTTTTACAAAAGATTGTTGGGATTTTTTAAAAAGCCATCAGAAAGACTATTCTTTCATGTGGCGTCATGTATATGCTTAACATGTTACCCACCTCCACAAGGATGCAGTCATAAGAGATATTGTGTCATATAATTCACACAATGTCATTTCCTCATTCTTTGTTAGGTTTTTTCTAACGGAAATAATGTAGGGGTACAGATAAAACAAAAGGTACAGATAAAACAAAAACAAAACTTTAAGAGGATAAATGATAAATTTTAAAAAATAGAGACTAGAATTAAAAAAAAAACTATGGGGAGGTTTATGTAATTAGTGCTAACTTAGAATTATTAAACCAAATACAATTCATGTTCTCTTATTTTTCTTTTAAATTGTAAATTAATATTGATTTGATTCTTACAATATAATATGATTTAAAAATATATAATTATAACAATTTAACTACCCTTACAATGATGTGTCACAGGACGACTACTGTATATTAAAAGACAGATAACTTTTACCTAGCATGTAACACTGATTTAAACTATAATTTTTTAAGATAAAAGATTTAATATTATTAAATATTTTTTTCACAAATTACAGTACTATGAGATTGTAAATTCAGCATTTGATAACATTATATATTACATAGTTATTTAAATTTAAACTATACATCATGGCCTAATGACAACATTGAAATTTCAGCACCTAATTTTTGTTCTTAGAAAACACAAAATAATCAATTTTAGTGTTAATAGTATGTCTTTATCAACTTCCTTTCTGATGTTTTAACATCATATAGCTTTGTTTGTACATTAAGTTCTAGTGATATAAGTTGCTTGCATTAAACCAGATATTGGCACCAAAAAGTTTATTGGAACATGAGTTCTCATTCTTCGTTACGTCATGTTAATCAGCAACGGTTTAGTTCAGGCTAATTTACAATAGCTGATGGGGAAGTACGATGGCCTTCACCAGGGCTACTTCCTGAAACCGTTGGTCTGAAACTGTTGGCCCTGTAATTTTTGTATGCAGTAACAGTATGCAAAATCTCTCGTTTTACAATAGCTGGTGGGGGAGTATGATGGCCACCACCAGGGCTATGTCCTGGAACTGTTGGTCTGAAACCATTGGTATCCTAGTCGTTGTATGCATTTGTGGTTCCAAGACAACTGACCGGTCCATATCTAGTAATCTGGATGCTCTTGCCGCACCATAGTTTGCTATCATGAAGAGAACAAGAAGAGCAACCATGAAATTCTTTAATGTCTTCCTGCAAATCCAATTTGAAAAAGGTTAGTCACACCAGAAAGAAATGCATTTAAACACTAATTCTAGGGTGATGAACGGAGAAAAAGAGATCACTAAAATGCAAGCAGTTCTTGAGAGGCGGAAGGGAGAGCTAGAAAATTTCTATATCAACTTAATGTTGGACCAGAAGAAGCAAAGATGCACTAGGAAGAAAGATGTAATGAACTATGATGCACAAAGAGATGAGAGGACTTATGTAGCAGAGCAGCTAAGATACATGTATTACAGTTGGCAATACCTCGACTCCTCAAAGCAAATCAGACCTCGGTGCATTGAAGAGTTAGATCTGAAACTTGACATCTGAGCAAAATCTTTAGTCTTATTTAGTGAAGCCATTAGAGACAGATTGGCAGTCGATGCTACCATTTCATCTCTTTCCATATGGCTCATTCCTTGGGTGTTACTTAAAATGAGGGCAACCTACTCCTAAGATTATCCTCATCCTCGCATGGGAGAAAATTACACTACCGATAAAATGAATTAATACCACCATTTGACGTTTAACTTTACATCTAGAAGTTCGGACTTAGAGACAACTGAAATTATGAAACAGTACTAACTCCTTATTCTGGTGTACTGAAAAAGAACAAAATTTCTCTTGTTATGTTTCAAACTAATAATTTCGAATTGAAATGGATAGAAGATGACCTTTGTCAAACTGTTCAATTTAACTTCTTTTGAGGATCAGAATAAATATACCTCTGGCACTATCTGAATCCCTATTCTGAAGCAATGCTTCCCCTCAAGAGTAATGTTGCAAGAGGATTGTGTTATTGCCAATTGCTTCAAATAACACCACTCCTCTAAGATGTCCTGCAGTTTAACCAAAAACCATCAATGATTGAATTAAAAATTTATTCAGCTAAAACATCTGATCTTGATGGCACAATCATGTAAAACCAGTCATATGTAAATGAAACCAAAAGGAGGAAGTTGTTACACTCATGCATAAGGCCAGGCCGCATGACACCAATCCAACAATATGAAAACAGCTTCTGTGTTCAAAATAAATTTGAATAAGTATGAAGTGCAAGAAGACCAACCAAACATAAAGAACATTTGCATATTCTAATATTAAGCACCCTGTCCGATTGTATTTTGGCAAGAATATTGCTTTTTTTTATATTACAGTCTATAATTCAAATAAGCCAGTAAATTCTTCAGAACAAGTTAGAGTTCAGCTGTTTCAAAGAATCCTGCTTATTAATCAAGTAAATTTTCATTGCAGTACTGTGTTGTAAACAGTCTATTACACGTGCATAATCGTCAACATCTGATATTAAGCAATCAGCTTATTCCTTGTCTAGAATATCTATTTTTCACTTTTACAATCAATAATTCAGAAAACCAGTGAATCTTCAGAACAAGTTAAGGTTCATTTATTTATCTTTTATCATAATAAACTGTTTTCGTACCCAAATGAATTCTCATTGCAGTATAGTTTTGCCAACAATCAGCTCATAGTACTGCTATGTTTAAAACTGTCAACATTTCTAAGCCAAATCAGTTCTCAGTTTTATCCACATCCATGCTTTTGAGAGGGAATCAGATAAAGGGCACCAGCTGCATTAAATTACATATCTGATGAGAGAAGTTCCTCAAAACCAAGCTCACCTGTTATAATTATACCTTTCTTCATGCATAGCTGCTTTAGACAATAATCCTCAGTTTTTTGTATATCTGTACATTATCCATGCACTATTTTATCATCTCTTTTCCCTGTCAATATAGGGATCATATCCTCTCCCTAGTCAATCTCCGGAAAAAATTGAGATGCACTACTGATTGATCAGGTTGATTAAAATTTGCTGATCTGTGGGCAAAAAAATTGAAGGGCCGTGAAGTAATCACATGCTTGAGCTAATATTTATCATCTGCCTCATCTGCCTGTACCCAGTTGACATCCTGCTAAAGTGCAGAAAAGTATAAGCACAGGACATCTGAATACATGTCCAAGAAAAACATACAACAGCAACAACTCAGTGAAAGTCCCGCTAATACGCGGGGTCTAGGAGGTCCAATAATACGCAACCTTATCCCTAACTAGTAGAAAAACTGTTTCTGGTTGACCCACATAAAAAAAGTCCAAAAGAAGACATCACGTAGGAAATTACAGATGATTTCTGGTTTAAGTAATAATGCTGTTTGAAAATACAGATCCAACGTTACCAAGCTTTAGACGGCCTGCTCATCTAATCTCACTTGAATAATTTTAGAAAGGAAACGGAAAAAGCAATGAATATCCACATCATTTCCACAAGAGCTAGAGGAACAATAAGTCCACCAAAACTATGGAACTACAGATAATTTGATCATGTCAGATTAAAGTATCACTTGTGAACAATCAGAATGCAGCATTTTAGTAAGGCAGATCAGACCATGTGAAGGAACCAAGTTGGAAACGATCAACAATACAAAACAGAAAAGTGCTTTCTAGCATGCAGAACATTGATGCATATATTCTGACAAAGTAAAATAGTATGAATCAGGGAGACACATTTGATATTCTAAGACTTGGCCAATGAAACAATCAATTACATAGAAGACCGCCTTTAATTATAAAGCAGGCAACTTACAGAATGAGCTACCCACTCTTTAACTTCATAATAAATAACTAGAGAACCTGAATGACAATCTTTTGTTATCAAGTCCTTAAGTCTGACGAAGTCTAAAATCCTTTCAAGACTTCAAAGCTAATACATGATTTCCTATTCAGTTAACAAATCAGAACCTCAGCAGAAAAAGAGAGGACAAAAAGTTTTACCACATTAATACATAACAATAATAACTAAAGACATAGTTTTGATCAAGAATGATTTAGGGAACATCGAATTCCTCCAGAAATTAAGGTCATTTTTATGATGTGTGATAGAAAAAGTTTTATTTTCATTGTCTGGAAAAATTATTCCACTTTCTCCATGTTTCTTTCTTGATCAACATGCTGTTTACGATTCTTACATGCCTATTTACAAATAATAGATGATAGGTAAGATCAAATATGTTGTATAAGAAGCCATATTCATCACCAACAGAAGATTATTTTGAGAAACTAACCATCTGATATATGGCATCTGAAAGCTGAAGTGCTTCAGCAAACTTGTTAACCCTAAAGAGCCCCTTAAGAAGGTGAGACAATATGCCTAGCTCCGGAATACTGCCCCTTGTAATCAGGACAGCATACAATTCGAATGCCTTGTCAACCTTATGAGCAAGTGAGAGACTCTCAATCAAGGAAGTATACATCCTTCGATTGGCAGCTGAATGTGGTGATGAAAATGATAAGAGCTCTTCATGCAGCTCTACAGCCATCTCTAGTCTTTCAGCTTTGATAAAACTGTCAATCAAAACTCTATAAACTGGGAGAATTGGCAGTGAATCATTGTCACTTATCTCGACCAAAAGACCAAGAGATGCTAAGAAATCATGGTTGAAACCTTCTATCACCTTACGGTAACCAGCTATGTGCCTGGGCCAATATGTTTGTTTCATCTCTTCTAAAAGTTTACAAGCCTCGTCCAAAAGGCCAGCAGCACAACAGTGGTTTATCAGAACTTTATAGGTAACAAAGTTCGGAGCACAGCCCTTTAAAGCCATCTGTTGCAATAGCTCTAAGGATTTGTCGACTTTCCCAATTTTCCCAAGGCCATCGATCATTGCTGTATAAGTCACAACATTTGGATTACAGCCCTTTTCTTCCATCATAACCATAAGTCTAAAAGCTTCATCAGCCTTACCAACTTTACACAGGCCATCAATCATCTCGGTATATATAACAACATTTGGGGCAAAAGAATTTTCTAGCATCTTTGACAACACTTTCAAGGCAAGATCTAACTTTTTCTCCTTGAATAATCTATCAATCAAAGATCCATAAGTAAATGCATTTGGACTATAACCACGCTCCAGCATCTTGGAAAGTACTTTTTGTGCATCATCAAGCTTACCAAGTTTACAAAATCCATCTATTAGAGCATCATAAATGATATGGTTAGGTTCACAACCTTCCACAGACATAGCTTCTAGCAGGTCGTGTGCTTCTCTGACCTTGTGTGCTTTGCACAATCCATCTATTAATGCACCATAAGTGAAAATATTTGGTTCTTTAGAATCAGGATTAGTTTTCTCAAAATACATATCTACCTCAGGGGTATTCACATTATCCTCCTTCATTCTTGCATAAATATTGCAAGCTTTTTCAAGTTCTCCAGCCTTACAATAGCCATCAATTAAAGCTGTATAAGTGACAATGTTCGGCATGCAACCTCTGGACAACATCATCTCAAAAACTTCGTTAGCAGCAAACACCTTCCTTGCTTTAAGGTAAGCATGTATAAGAGCAGTGTAAGTCACCACATTTGGGTTACAATCATCTCTTTCCATCTCATCAAACCATTTTCGAGCTTGTTCTATTAGGCCAGCTTTGCAGAAGGTATCAATTAACATTGTATATGTATAGATATCAGGAAGAATATGATTGTTTTTCATTTCTTGAAACAATAAAAAAGCTTTCTCCACTTTATTTGCATTACAGAGATAGCTAATTACTTTAGAGTATGTGCTTGTATCTGGTATAAAGCCCTTAATCATCATCTCATGAATAACATTAAAAGCTTTCTCAAATTTTCCAGCACCACAAAGACATCGAGTAAAGTTGCTCACATTGACCTTATTCAATATGATCCCAACATTAAGCATTTCATTATAGGCTTTCTCAGCCAACTCCAGTGAACTTAAGCTAGGCAACTCCTCATTGCCACAAATACCTCCGATCAATATATTGTAAACCACATAACCAGGCTGGCACCCACATTTAACCATTGTTTTAAGCAACTTATATGCATAAGAATAATCTCCAGATTTGCAGTAGGCATGAACAAGAGAATTAAATATCCCGAGGCTTGGGTAACAGCCTTCCTGAATCATCATATTAAGAATCCTCTTACACCTACCAAGTTTTCCCTTTTTTAGACACCCACAAAGCAATATCCTATAAGTTACAACATTAGGAAGACAAGAGGATGTCCGCATCCTATTTAAGAATTCCATAGCTTCTTCAAAAAGTGAAGCTTCACATAACCCTGATATCATTTTCGTATAAAGCACTGTATCAGGCAGAACATCTTCTTTCTCAATCAACTTCAAGGCTTCCCTCCATTTCCCTGCTTTACAGAGGGAATGTGCAAAATAACCCAAACTAATCCTGTCCATAGTATAACCCAAACTTGCCATCTCCCTGTGAACTAAATAAGCCGTCTCCAGCCGCTCAGCTCTTAAAAACACCTGAACTAAAGCATTGTAAGTCAGTCTTGAGGGCTTGTATCCATGATCTTTGAGCCTACCCAACTCTTCCAGAGCGACATTCCACATGTCAGTTTGACAACGTCTACGAATCAAGACGTTGAGCAATTTCCCAAGCAATTCCCTGTCTTCATCCTTAATTTCACGCAATAACTCATCAGGTACCTTCTCGCCATAACCATTATTCCCTTCCACTATCTCTAACAATGCATTGTACATGTGTTCACTATGCTTGTACCCAATTTGCCTCCCAGCCCAAATGAAAAACTTGACGCCTAATTCACGGTCTTTTATTAGATTCAACACTTCAGCTACCAAAGTCTGGCTCAATTTCTCTCTATATTGCCGAAGAATTTTCTGGGTTTTACTCCCGAAGACATCATTGTTATTCAAAATAGCATCTGCAATCACAATAGCGTCCTTTGAGTGCTTACCACAATCAAACTTCTGCACAGAGGCATCGGGTTTGGACAGGGAATCCCGCAAAAAAGCAAATTCCTCCCTAGAAAACGACACATCTTGATAGTTCTCCAGCAAAATGGGGTCGTCGGGATCCACCAGTCCTTGCATATTGTCCGATGAAGAAGCCGAAACGAATCTGGCGATGCTAAAGATTATATGCTGGCGGGAAAGAAGAGAGTGGTTGGACAAAAACGGTGAATGGCATATGGGAATTGACGAAGGAGACAATAACAGAGAAGAACTGGAGTGAGAGCGAAGGGTCAGTAAGACCCTTTTACTCATTTGACTCAACAAAAGTATCAGTTGTAGAGATAGGGTAGTCTTTTGGGGTTTAAGCAGGGTTTTGTTGGATGGTGCAGTTTCGAGGGGGTTTAAGGAGGGGCTTCGTTGTTTAAGGATTTAGGAAGAGAGGGAGCTTCAGCAGTCCAAGAATGAACTCAACTGAAGTGAACTCAAAAAAACCCAAACAGAGACGACACAAACGAGTTTTGAGGTATGGAAAAAAAGGAAAAAGAAAAAGACCTTTTTCAGAAAAAAAAGATACAAATTATATTTAAAATAATAATTTTTTAGAAAAATAGCTTGAAATGGGATGGCTGATTGAGAAGTAATTACTTTACTGTGCTAATTTAATTCTGGTAGGAGTCTCTTTGTTTACGAAAAAAGATAAGGAAACTGAATTGAACTATTATTATTGCTAGTTGAAAACAATTAGCCAACCTTTGGGGTCCAATATAAGAGGACAATGGACCTTGTACAAAAGGTCCGATTGTCCTAGAAGGGTTGGCCTTTGCTGCCTTATGTTGTGCCTCAATTTCTCTCCTTTTCTTGCTTATCATTTTGCAATATTGACATTGTATTTCCATAAAATATGTCTACTTCAACTGAAATATTGGTTGGCATTATGTAATACACTCCTTAATTGACTAACATTAAATTCTATTAATTGTTAGAAGTTAACCAACATGATGGTATCAATTAGGAAAATAAAAGTGTAGTTTATAGGGTAAATATTTCGATTTCATAATCAAATAATTATATGAAATTGATCAAACTATTCAACAAATGCTAAACTAAACCTTCTCAAAACTTTAGCTCCCAAAATTAATCTAAGTTGGACTTTAACATTTCGGTGCGATAAAAATGAATCATAACATAAAATGAACTCTAACATTTGGAAAACGTTCAAAACAGCTCCTGACAGGATGGAAATACTTATAGACTTAGGCCTCTGTCAGTTAAATGCTGACGTGACTTTTTTTGCTAACGTAGATTTTTTTTTAATTTTATTAAAGTAGAACCCACATAAGGTTAAATAGAAGTGGGTCTCACTTCCATTTAAATGTTGAGCAAGGATGTAAATGTCGTTCCGTACCGGTTGAAAAATGAAACAGAATTAAGGTTAGTGATACCACCTAGTATTCAAAATATATATAGTCAATACTGTGATTTTTGAAAATTACAAGAACTTGTTTGCAAAAATGAAAAAAGAAATCAAAATTTTCAAAGCACCTACCCGCCTAACGCTCATTTGCTCTCTCCTTCCATTTTTTGTTTCTCTCTCACATACTCCCACTTTCTCTTTCTCATTCTCCTCTTCGACGGTTTCCTCTCCCTCTCCGGCGACAACAAGAGCACTACACCACTCTCCATTCTCCTCCACGCCACCACCACACCACTTTCGTCCATTTAATGACGCCACCGTACCATGCCACTCTCCTCCACACAACACACCACCACTGATCTCCAACAACATTTCCAGCCATCAACCCTATCCGAAATCGCCAGATCTAGAATAGATCCAGATCCAACTCGACTCAACCCGCCCTGACAATTAATTGAATTTTTAGATTTTTCAGGGGTGTTTTTTGATCTAAAATTTGAAAAATAATTACATTATATTTGGTTGTTTATGTATGTTTTGTGATGGTTGAATTGAAATTATTGGCAATTAAATTGACGGAATAGAAATTGTTGTAAATGGAATTGTCGGGAATGAAAATTGTTTATATATGTTTTGTGATGTTTGAATTGAAATTGTTTGAAATTATTGAAAATTGTTGGAAATTATTTATGTATGTTTTGTGATGTTTGAATTGAAATTGTTCAAAATTGTTGGAAATGAAAATGAAATTGTTGGAAATGGAAATCATTTATGTATATTTTGTAATGGTTGAAATGAAATTGTTGGAAATAGAAATTGTTTATATATGTTTTATGAATTGTGAATTGCAATGGTTGAAATTGTTGGAAATTAAGTTTTAACAGTTTTCCCTATATTTAAGATGCCACATCAAGTTTTAATAATGTTGTAATTGTGAAGCTCCATCTTTTTGGTTTATAATTTTATATGTATTCAGTCTTTGCCACTCAATTTATCTAGTTGGGACCATCACAATAATTATATTGGTTAAGTCCTAAGATCTGTATTACAAAGAAATGACTAAGCCCTAATAATATTCTCATATGTATCAATATTCATGACACTACATAACCTTTGTTTATTGTTATAATAAGAGTTTATAAATTCAACATAACAAAATGACTTTAATACTTTATACCAAATGAGGAATGTGCTATCTAATGCTTATTTTTTAGAGTATTGCATTGAACATTCAAGTTATTATTATTATTTAGCCAATGTGCAATGGGAGTGATATATATCTACTCTTCATATATTGATTCATTATTTCATTCTTAGTTTCTTACACCATATATTCAAATTTATGAATCATATATGTCAACATAATTAAAGCAAAATAACTCTTAAAAGGTACAACATATATATGATGTGCATAGATAAAAATGTGGACACAATATTACTATTACCTGCTTGCGATTTCTGTAAATGAAAAGATTGCAAAATCGAGTTGTTAAACAAAGTTTTTTGGGGGAAAAAAACAAGTTGTTAAAACTTGATTGTGATATCTTAAATATAGGGGATGTGTTATTGTGTAATTATGTATGTTAAATTTTTGAATTGTTAGTTTTTAACTTCTGGTGAATTGTATTGGATGAAATTGAATTGTGTATGATGTAATCATACAAAATGAGTTATATTATATAAGATGGGCATGCGTATTGTGTAATTATATATGTTGAAAACTTGAATTGGTAGCTTTTTGACTTATGTTGAATTGTGTTTGATGAAATTAAATTGTGTATGATGTAATCATATAAAATGAGTTATATTATATAAGATGGAGAGGTGTATTGTGTAATTGTGTATTTTAAAAACTTGAATTATTGGTTTTTGACTTATTGGTGAATTGTGTTGGATGAAATTGAATTGTGCATGATGTAATCATACAAAATGAGTTATATTATATAAGATGTGTAAAAGCTATATATATTTAATATGTGGCTCATTAAATAATTATGATTTTAATATTATTAAGTGTTAAATTATGATTCGTCAATTTGATTAAGTAAGATAATATTGATTAAATAAGATCATGTTTTATTTTAAACTTATCGTTTGATGCAATGTTTTAAAAACTGGACCGGACATCGAACCGGTCGAAGGAAAAGTTTAAGGTTTAGAGGTTCAACCGGTAGTGAACCGCTATCAAACCGGAATATCAAAAATTTATGATGGCTAAGTGATTCTCTCCATCTATATAAAAAATTTAGAAACAAATATTAAGAGGAGAATGGTGTTGATTAATGTTATGCTCTAGTTCCCTTTAACATTTTTCCTTTCCATGTTTTTTAAACCAAGCTTTTGAATGGTAGTAGCTGGTGGGTGGTATGTGTTGGTATTTGTTGTGATGGTGGTGGGAATGTTCTGTATTACCTTTATTGTGTCTTGTGAAACTTGAAAATGTCTTTGTCAGCTATGTTATCAAGCTTTGAATGATATCGAGGATAATCTCCAAAAAAGTTCTACCCAACGAATTTCATATATTCGGACAAAAGCATGATTGAAAGTGAAAGTTGATTTGCATATTAAGACTTTAATCCGTTAATAGCTCTTTGGTGATAAGTGTAAATTTCATTATCAAACAGTAGCCTTATATGATCAATAACAAGAGGGTATCTTTCTCTACGTGGCATCAAATAAAGAGATTATCAGTATCTAAAGTTGGAAGATTGGAAGTTCTTTCT
>JANKOE010000001.1:30839503-30858246 GCA_026284465.1 Erythroxylum citrifolium | reverse complement strand
TCGGGAAGGTCCCGGTAACAAAAATTTTTGTTTTCCGCACCTGGTACATATGATGTACCTCCCGGGATTTTCCTACACTCTCACCGCTGGAGGAAATTGGCTCCACAAAGCACACACACGCGCACAATCCCTGACCGCATGAAGTGAAGTTTTGGCTTGGCCACAGGCCGGACAGTCGTTATCCATGGCGATATGGCGAGTCACTCTTTGCTGATTTGTCAATAGTTTCCCTTTCGCCAGGAGTCACAGAAACGACCGAATCCTCTGAGGCCCATCCCACTTCCAAATAGTTTCCCAGAGCCTGTGAGTGGGGTCTGGGGTCATCCTTCAATTAGGTCATACGCAGACGCCATGGTGAATCTCCCATAGGTAGTCAACCCCCACGTAATCTGGTCTACCGCGTAGTCCTCAAAAGTAGGCCAGATAGACGCGAGCTCCTCACAAACCGCTTGAGGAAGGTAGGCTTGGAACTTGGGCCAGAGCCAGTGGCCCCTTTCATTGATAAAGTCTGCAATCGTAGTTAAAAGAAGGCTACCTGGGATAGGAGAGGAGGCCACGAGGATTAGAGGGCCTCATCTTGGAACCCAGTTATCTGTCCAAAAGGAAGTACGCCAACCATTGCCTAGGTGCCATGAACACCCTTGCCGTGCAACCGGTTAAGTTGCGGCTATCCCTCGCCAAAAAGTGGAAGCCCCAGACCTATCGAACGATCGGGGCAAGAGATAAGTGTTGAGGCGATATTTGCACGAACGATTTGTACCTAGAGGGCCATAGGCTTCGTAAGCAGCTCCCACCCTAACTTAGCCAGCAAGGCATCATTCATGGATTGGATACGTTTAACGCCCAAACCCACCCCCGGCAGCTTTGGGCTGACAAATAGAATCCCAATTAACCAGATGTATTTTCCTGGCCTCATCCGAGGAACCCCAAATAAAATCACGCATGATCTTCTCCAAAGCGTCACACAATTGTCTCGGGAGCCGAACCGTTTGCATCTTGAAGATCGGAAGCAAGGAAATCACTGATTGGGTCAAGGTAACTCACCCAGCTAGAGACAACAACCGAGCATGCCATCCAGCAAGCTTCTGGTGGGCCCTGTCTAGAATGTGTTGATAAGTTCGTCGAGTCGTGCACTCATGAATCAAAGGGACCGCCAAATACCGGCTAAGGTTATTCGTGCAAGTCACCTGTAAGACTTGGCCCAGGCGGCTGGCCAGGGTGCAAGGCACGTTCTTAGAGAAAAATACCCTAGATTTGGTCTGATTAAGTTGCTAGCCTGAGACAGTACAAGAAGCATCCAACGTACGGGACAACACCCACGTCTGCACCTTTGTTGCTTCAGCAAAAAGAATGAGATCATCGACAAAGAATAGGTGAGAGATCGGAGGCCCGGTCTGAATCAACTTGATGGGTTTTTAGGTCCCCTCCTCCACCGCCTTTGAAATAAGTTTTCTGAGCCGCTCGAGGCAAAGAACAAAGATATAGGGTGAGAGGGGATCCCCCTACCTAATGCCTTGGGAAAGACGGAAGGGGTCAGAGATGGTTCCCTGCCAGGCAACACGCATGGAGACCATCGTGAGGCACTTCATAATGAGACAAACATAGGCATTGTCTAAGTCTACCTTGATGGCCATGTAGCCTGTCTGACCAGTCTTTTTCCGCATAGAATGAATGACCTCTTGGGCGATGATAATATTGTCGGTGATTGATTGGGCTTTACAAGGTGATCCATATGCACTTTCAATCGGTTAACGATGATTTTAGAGACAACTTTATACAGGATCGTGCACAGGCTAATAGGGCGGAATTGAGAAAGCTGGGAAGGGGAAGGGAGTTTGGGAATCAACACCAAAAGGGTCTGGTTTAGTTCCTCCTCCCAGCGCTCAAGATGAAAGACTTGCTGAATAAGGACCACCATTGCAGGCCCAACGGTCGCCCACTGTGTTGGAAGAAAAGCACATTGAACCCATCCACTCCTGGGGCCTTGTTGGGGTTTATAGCAAAAACTGCCTACTTGATCTCATGAGCAGGGACAGGAAGAGCAAGGTCCTGGATTTGAACCGCTGACAGAGCTGGGAATGCTCTGGAGATAGGATACGGCGAAATAGGCCCTTCATCAGTCGTGTAAAGCTGAACAAAGAAATCCCTGGCGAAAATTCGCATTCGCTCCGAATCAGTGATGGGAGTCCCCGTAAAGTCGGACAGTCGGGCTATCCGTAGCTTCTTTCTTTTGGACAGGGTGAGATTGTGATAGTATTTGGTATTGCGATCACCCTGCGAAATCCAATCACACCGGCCCTCTGGTGCCAGTACATCTCCTCCTCACACAAGACTTGCAACAACTCTCCGCTCAACCGGTCCTCGAGCATCGAGAGCGAGTCGAAATTATCAACCGTTAGGTGTTGTTGGATGCCGGCCAACCAGGCTAACAACCTTTTCTTCCGAAAGAAGATGTTACCAAAAACTTTGGTGTTCTAATTCTACAAATGTGTAGAGAAAATGGCCATCGAATGGCTCATCGCCTCCCCTGTCGGAAGCCAGTGCTCGGTGACCACCGCATTGAAATCGGGATGCGAGATCCACGCATTCTGGAAGCGGAAGGGTGCTACCCTGGGAGAGCAGTGTTGAGATCAGAAAAACTAAACCAACATAGGTCGATGATCCGAGCCAAAAAAGGGAAGATGTTGGTTCTCCGTAAAAGGAAACGCTTGTTGCCAGGCCGACAAGCTAAACACGCAATCTAAATGAGCCTTTAAGAAATAATATTAGGAGATATGAATACGAAAAGTACTTGTCACCTCATTCTATGATTTTAGCACCAAAATAAATGAAAAGTCACATCTTCCTTATAACAGTTGCATATTGGACTAGTAGTTCGGCGAAATTTGCTGAGTATAAAACATGTCTTGCATAGTGAAACTTGCATTTCTCATACTTTAAAAAAACTCTATTTAATCGAATCAAGCCTATTCTTGAAATTTTTAACCTAAATTCCTTATGAGAAGTGAGAAAAAGGAGTGTCATCCGTCTTCTTCTATTCTATGGACTCTATACCAAAGTGACTATTCTATGGACTCTATACTCATATATAAGTTGTGGAATATATTCAACGAGTCTTCAGGCTAGAAACATGGGAGGCGGAGATCAATAAAACTATTCTAGTCTTGATACCCAAGCTTCCCTCACCTTTGACCATCACCCAATTTCGACCTATCAGTCTTTGCACGGTCATATATAAAGCTATTGCGAAGGTAGTGGTCCGATGACTACAACCCTATCTACCCGACCTAGTGGCACCCACCCAATGTAGCTTTGTCCCAAACCGCCTGATCACGGACAACATCGTCATTGTGTAAGAAGTGATACACTCCATGCGAAGGAAGAAAGGAAACTCAGGATATCTCGCCATAAAGGTTGATCTTGAAAAAGCATATGACCGCTTAAACTGGACGTTTATCCAGGAGACACTAGAGCTTGCGGGTATCCCCGAAAACCTCATCAACCTAATCTTAAAATGTATCACCACGGTGTCACTACAAGTTAGTTGGGAGGGCGAGTTAACTGAGGTGTTTCAACCTACTCGGGGAATCCGTCAAGGCGACCCACTGTCACCTTATATCTTTTTCCTGTGCCTCGAGCGTCTGGGGCATATGATTACTCATGCAGTTGATGAAGGTCAGTGGCTTCCCATAAAACTGAGCAGACAAGGTCCAGCCCTCTCGCACCTTTTCTTCGCAGACGATCTCATTTTATTTGCCAAAATTATCGATGATCGTGTGCAATACATCCAAGACATCCTCCAGCAATTCTGCTCGGCGTCTGGACAAAAAGTGAGTCAAGCCAAGACACGCTGTTTCTTTTCTACAAATGTATCCCGCATAATGGCTCGAGCGATCAATCGCAGGTTAGGCTTCTAGCATACCCATAACCTGGGTAAGTATCTAGACATCCCGATCATCCATGAGCGCAGTTCTAAACGGTCATATCAATATATATTGGATAATATGTAGAAGAGACTCAGTGGGTGGAGTGGAAAGCATCTCTCCCTTGCGGGGAGGATCACGTTAATACAATCGGTGTTATCCGCTCTCCCCGTATACACTATGCAAACTGTCAGGCTACCTCGACAACTATGCGATGATTTGGAGAAGATTATTCGAACATTTCTGTGGGGAGCCTTGGAGGAACATCGCAAAACCAGTTTGGTAAGCTGGGAGCAAGTATGTAAGCCGAAAGCGGCAGGTGGCTTGGGTTTACGAAAACTTCAGGACAACAACGACGCTTTATTATCCAAACTCGGATGGCTATTAATATCTAAACCTACCGCATTATGGGTACGAGTACTCAGTGCAAAATATAAGTTTGACAGTAACCACTTACCATCCTCCCTCTCTCCCACTGGAGGGTCCATGGTGTGGCGGGGAATTGCATCCGTCTGGACGCACGTGCTTAGGGGCATCAAATGGGTGGTAGGAAATGGCGACACTACTAAGTTCTGGGAGCATGCTTGAGTGCATGATCTTGGGCCACTTCAGCACCGCGCGCTGCATCCTATTCTGAGCAATTTGCTTAACCTACCGGTCAACTGGTTCGTAAATCCTACTGGAGGCTGGCGATGGGACATATTTCACTCACTCCTCCCTACATCAGTTTGCATGGCAATCATAACAACTTTTCCGCCAAGCCCTCTCCTCGGACCTGACCGCTTGATTTGGGGGGTTTCCAAGAATGGTTTATTCTCCACTACCTCTACCTACACGTTAACAGCTGGACAACCAGCTACTAGTCATGCCGGAGATTGGGAACGAATTTGGAAATGGGAGGGACCGCAAAGAATCAAAGAGTTTATGTGGCTAATGCAACGTGGCCGCCTCCTCACCAACCACCAACGACACATCAGACATATCACCACCGACCCCTCATGTCAGGTTTGTGGTGTAACCTAAACCCTATTGCATGTACTTTGGGATGGATGTCAAGCTCGATCATTCTGGAGAGGCTTCTCTCGCATCGCACTTTCTGCTGCATTTTTCAACGAGGACCTTACCCGATGGGTGTCGGGTAATTTGAAGCACAAAGAGCTACTGCAGGGCGTCCAATGGTCGTTACTGTTTGGTACAGCCTGCTGGTTCCTATGGTTATGGCGAAACCAAACCATTTTCGATCCTCACTTCTCATGGCCAACCAACCCTTACCAAATAGTGGTTGCTTATGTCCATTCGTTTGAACAGGCTAAGGAACTAGTCGGAAGGGCTTTATGGCAACCAAGGCTTAGGGTAGAGACATTCGTTAGTTGGTTGAAGGCCTCCACCGGATTGGATAAGACTCAATACGGATGGTGCATATAAAGCAACATCCTCGCTAGCTTCAACCGGGGGAATACTTCGTGACAACACGGGAACTTGGATAGGAGGTCTTGAACACAACATCGGCTTCTGCACCGCCGTTTGCGCAGAACTATGGGGGGTATTTACCGGATTGCAACTTGCATGGGATCTTGGCTACCGGCAAGTAGAGTTAGATGTGGACTTCCTAATAGTTATTAACATCTTATCCTCCTCACATGATCAACTACTTCCGTATAATTCTCTCTTACTAGGAATCCAAAATCTAATAGCCAGAGAAAGGGTTGTGGAGGCTAGACATGTGTATCGCGAGGATAATCGAGTTGCGGATTGGTTAGTTACTTATGCCACTTCACTAAAACTTGGCATCCATATATTTCAAAACCCGCCTGTGGGTTGTCTATCTATCCTTCTAGAGGACATTTCGGTGAGTGTTTCTTCCCTGTTTAGTTAGTTAAGGTTCCTGTATCTCCCTTATAATAAAAAAAATAAAATGAATATCTATTGGAGATTAAATGCCGAGGCTTTTGGATCGATGATAGTGACCAAGCATTTGTTATATCAAAAGGCTTTGTTACAAGTAACTCGTGGACTAATAATTACTTGGAATTTCTATGTAGGCCCTAAGTTGGACAACCTTAGTTTAAGACACGCAAGAAAAAGCCAAGTGAAAGTGGAGATGTTGTTATTGTTGCCACGGAAGTTGCCAAAAATCTCTACCCACCTCCAAGTCCAGCGGCTGGAGCCAATCTAGAACTTGGCAGGTCCCCAAAGCTTATCGCTTTAATGTTATTGAGATTGGTTAATTCTTCCTAGTTCTAAGAAAGGAACTATCTTTGATTAGTTGTTGTCACGCTTATCTCATCAGCATCTCAGAACTTTATTTGTCGAATGTTAATTATTCACGACGTCACCCCAGCTCAAGTGGGTGGTTGTTGGTTTGCGGATTCACTGCCTTTGGACTTATAAATTGGATTTTTGGTGTTTCCTATTTTAATGTTATTGGATTGGAGTTTTGGAAATTGATTCTTGGAACTTGAAAAGAGTTTGCTTTTGGTAAGAGGGAGAAAGAGAGCGGAAAATGATAACCTGCGAGGAGTTTTGGTCTAAGAAAACATTGGTGGGTCTTGGGTTGGGACAATTTCTTTCACTGCTCATCACCTCTACTGGCTTTTCATCTTCTGAACTGGCTAGAAAAGGTTCTGTCTTTTTCTCTCTGTAATGCACACGAGTATAAATATGTGTCTTCATTTGTTTCTCCGATTGGTATTACCGTTTATATCTTATTATTTTGTTTTTGGTATATGTGATGGAGTGTTAAGTACGTTTAACCATCAGTTTGTCCTTTTGACATTTGACATTGGCAAGTTCGATGCTTTCGTGTATTACCTAGTGATTGCTATACATTGCAGAGCTGGTAAAGTGTGTTTATTCTAATCTAAGTTCGAGATTCAGTCTCTATTTGCTAATTATTCACCCTGTTTCTCTTAAAAAAGAAATCCTTTTCTGAGCATAGACACTTTTCCTTCTGTTTGTTTTGTTAAACTTTTGGCTGTTGAAAGTTGATTGCTGATAACGATATCAGCATTACATATGTATCCTTTTCTCTCTCTCTTTCTCCCCTTTTTTCTTGACCATCTTCAGTGTATCTTACTGTCTTTGACATGGTCTTTGTGAAATTGAGATTTGATTGTGTATCATAACTTGATCACTTCTATACTGTTTTCGTCTTCAGGAGTCAATGCCCCAACTTCTCAGTCTTTTCTGAACTATGTGTTCTTGGCCATAGTTTACGGAAGTATTTTGCTGAACCGGAAGCAGCCTCTTAAGGTGATTTTGTTGTCTTCATCTATTTGCTTCTGCTTTCTTTTAACTTTTTTTCTTCTCTTGTTTGTATTCAGCCCCTAGAGATCTTATGCAGTTGAGTAATTGCAAAATGGCGATTTTCACAGGGATGAAGTGAACTGATTAGATATTATTGTGGTTTCTATGTACGATATTTTAGTTGATTTACATTCTTCTGGAATTTCTGCAGGCAAAATGGTACTACTATGTCCTTCTTGGGTTGGTAGATGTAGAGGCCAATTTTCTTGGTGAGTGTCTCACAGTAGTGGAGATATCCACATAGGCATAGAAATCCAACGATACCATTTTAATGTTTTCAGCTATGTGATATGTACTTCTTATATGTGATTATATTTTATTTCATGGTTCCATTCTGTATTGAGTATGCAATTCTGTTGCGATAAGTCCTGGATTTTGGAGTAAAAAATTGTGAACATAGCTTATTGTGGAACTTAAGCTGCAGTGCCTCTTTTTCCTTTTAGTCATAAGTTGGGTATGCTCTTGCATTAAAGAAATGAGATATTTTTATGCATCCTTGTGTCATTGCAACTTCTGAAGCTAATAATCTCTCCTAAATGTTATTTTGAGCTGTTTGGAGTATGTCCTTGCATTTGCTGGTGATTTTCTACTCAGTATTCTTCCAACAATCACTCACTCTGTTTCAAAGCCCTGAAAAATCTACTTATGGCTACTTATTTTCGTTTGAAACATATGCTTTGAACAAGTCTTAAAAATGTGCTGGATCTAGATAGATGGGACAATGACCTTGAATGCAATGATTGTCTTGCTATACCAAAGAATGAACAGCTGCATTTTCTTGCTAAAGTATTGATGTATGATCGTAATTCTTAAGAACTTAAATGTTTTTAGTTATATGGAAATTGACAAAATTTTCTATCTACATGCAGTGGTGAAGGCCTATCAGTACACTTCTCTTACGAGTGTCATGCTGCTAGATTGTTGGACAATTCCATCTGTTATGCTTCTGACATGGATTTTCTTAAAGACAAAATATAGATTCAAGAAGATAGCTGGAGTAGCTGTCTGTGTTGCTGGCCTTGTTATGGTGGTTTTTTCGGATGTCCATGCAGGTGACCGAGCAGGTAAAACTTTTCACTCAACTTGTCATAAATTATACCTTGTCTAGGTTGGTTTTCTTTGTCTTCCTCGTTTTCTCTGATTCTATGAATTCAGGCAGTCGGTTTGCTTTCATGTTGTTGGTTGATCATTTCTCCTAGTAGTGAGTCAAATAAGGCTGTTTGTAATGTGAAAACTTGCCAACCTATATGACTGATACTTTCTCCTTTTCTCTTTGCCTTTTCATATGTGCCAGTACTTAAAGGTTTAGAAGATGTATGATTTGAAATTTGTCTTGAGTTTTTCATTCCGTATTCTATATCATATATGATTTGTTATCCGTCAAGTAAACAAAAAAAGAAAAGAAAGAAAAACATGAAACATTCTATTTTACCAAATCATTGTTTACATAGACGATCACATAACTCGATGATGAATGACCTCTAAATTTTACACCCCTTCCTACGTTAAATTGCTTTCTTTTTTTAACTGGATACATTAGTCATAATGGATTTTGTTATATCATAAAATGGATTATTTTAACTGAACTTGTGTTTGTAGGAGGGGGTAGTCCTCGCAAAGGGGATATCCTTGTTATTGCTGGTGCAACACTGTATGCTGTCTCTAATGTCAGTGAGGTAAGCTTAATGTCTACTTTATCTGGGGTTCAAAGGGTTGTCTGCAACTTTTCTTGGCTGTATTTGTGTGATAGGTTTCTATTAGAGTTCCTCTCATCATCATTTGCGCAGAAAACCTTTAATCTTATTTCCCATCATGCTTTCCCATGCCTCTTCCATCCTTGTGAATTTTTTTTTAGTTTAATTTCTTTTATTTTCCATTATTCTGTCCCATGCATTCTTACATACTTGTGGAGAAGTGTTTAGATTAATCTTCCTCCCATTGACATGAGGAATTCTGCATCGTGTTGGTCCTGAAAGAGGCACAACGAGAAATTGTTGTGCCATTGAAATGTATCACTACCAATTGTTCTATTGCCAGCATTGCTGGTTCAAGTTATGTTCCCTCCTTACTCACACTAATTTGAACTGTTTTACAGGAAGCAGGTTCTTTGACATAATTGTTCTTATCATTTTATTACTTGGTTATTATATGAACAGTCACAACTTTATTTGAGGACATTTTCTCCTCTTTGCTTTGAAGGGGCCCATGGGGTCAAGGGTAGTTTGGTTTTCTATGCCTTGAAGGCAATCTAAACAGTTTTCTCTCTCTTGTTTCTTCATATGTTACATGTTGCAAATTTTTTTTAAATGAACAGAAATATAGATTTGTCCCTTAACTGTATACTTCTGAACACTCTTTTGTCTGAATGTTATCTTCAAGCATTGGCCTCAAAGTTCTCCTTTTCAGGGTTGATTACTTTGTGATGGCTGGGCCAAATATGAAATTGTCGAACTGTTTCTCTAAATCAAATGGTTAATTTCCATAGCTCTTTGGGCACTTTGCAGGAATATTTTGTAAAAAATGCTGATAGAATTGAGCTAATGGCATTTCTGGGCATTTTTGGTGCTATCATCAGTGCTATTCAGATGTATCCTTGGCTTTGCTCCTTACATTTGTTTTTTTGAGGATTATGAATGTTTCTGGTTGTGGACTTCTCTGTCTGTTTAGTCAATTAGTAGTTTAGTCTCCTATTGCCATATCCTTGCTGGGGCTTTATTAAGGTTGCTGTTTCTTCTATCTCCTTGATACGAGCAACTATATCTTTTAAAGTTTATCTGGGCTATTTGAACCAATGTTGAAGTTGTTGTTTCTTGTCTCATTGTCATGAAACTTTGTATTCCTTAATATGCTCTGTAGAAGTATTCTTGAGCGGAATGAGCTCAGATCTATTCATTGGTCAGCTGGTGCGGTAAGTTTCTTGTCCACCCACATTCTTGATTTGGAAATTTGTAAAACCTCCATGGAACTTGAAATTTGAACTCTTGAATTTATAGTCATGAGATTGGAGTAGATACATAATGGCCCAATTCATGTTACTGAAAGGGATAAAAGCTTGAATTTAGGGAAACTAAAATGTGGGCAGAGGATTTTTTAAACCACATGGTACTATTTCTGGATTTTTGCCTATTTTGTATAAATAGAACTTGGGAGTAAACATTCAAAGGATCTATTTCAATTTTACGACTGGCCAAGTGAAGCACCAAATGTAACTACCCAACTATTCCTCTGTCGCAAAAAGTTGGGAGATTCACTAAGATTAAATGATCTTTCAAGTGATGGATTTCAAATCGAGTTTAAATTAAAATCTCATTTCCATAGATATATAGATCTTCCTGCGATGGAGCACTGATATAAACTTCAACTGTCAAATCATGAAATAGTTTCCTTGTATCGGTTGGTTTTACATTGTTTCATTTATGTAATTGTTTTCAGGCTCTTCCATTTGTTGGGTTTGCGGTGGCCATGTTTATGTTTTACTCCTTAGTCCCAGTTTTACTCAAGGTACATAATTTTAGATGCCTATGAGCTTCCTTTTGTCATGAGTACATGAATGTGCCTGGCTGCTAGGGTGGGCTTGGAATCGGAGTCTGAAGAGTAACTGTGGATTATGAGCTAAAGTTGGGTGTATTTTACACCTTATATAATTGCTTCTTGTTCGGCATTTTATTCTGATATGTAGTTTATTGGTCAACGACATTAAAGGTTTGCTTGCTGCTAAATCTCTAATTATGCTACTTGCACCATAAAGTTCAACTGACACCACTGCTATCACCTTTCTACAGTGACTACCTCTAGGTGATTTTCCATTTGTCTCAAAGTTTTCAAACTTCAATGCATTAGAAATTCTATCTATTATGGTGCATATCATAAACTTTTCCCAAGTATTATAATTATAACTTATCTTTCCTGTGATAGCTTCTATTTGGGAAAATTTTAGATCAGTTGTGAGATCAGTAAATAGTAAGTTATGCTTTGAACAGCCAAATGGATGATTTGTTACTACCCCTGACTACTATTATTTGCAGATTAGTGGATCCACAATGCTCAACCTGTCTTTGCTGACATCGGACATGTGGGCTGTTGTGATTCGCATATTTGCTTATCATCAAAAGGTTGTTAGCTTGTTATATTGCATCATGGCTTGTAAAATTGAAGTAATCTAGTATCAGAAATTTCAGTTGTGCAATTTCCTTTTTCTGATTCGATATTGTTCAGGTTGATTGGATGTACTTTGTTGCCTTTGCTGCTGTAGCTGTCGGGTTGCTCATCTATTCAGGGTATGCCTTGCAATATCATTTTTGTCATATTCCAACTTCAGCAATTCATTAACATAGCTGCATATAACTTGGTCTTTCCTTCTGCGTCAGTTTCACATTTATGTCAGTTTATTATTTGATACTCCTACAGATCTAATAATTCCTCCAATTTTCCAAAAGTTAGCCTTGCTATCTATTTGTGTTCGCAGTTTGATGCTATTTCTTTTCATGGTTTTTGACTTCAACTGCTATGTCAGTCAAAACCTATACTAATGTTTGCTGAAACATTATAATCATTTTTTGCCAACTTGCTGGGAAGGAATCAGTCATCAAACATAACTGAAAATGTCGCTTGGAACATTATTTTCAGCTAATGCTTTTGACTTTCTGACGATGAAATCATTTCCTTTGCTTTCCTGCAATGTGGTATTAACCATGTCAAATTTCCGTGATGCTTCCGTAGGGGTGACAAGCAAGATGATCAATGTCATGCTGATGTTGCCAATGAAGATATCGAGAGAAGCAAACATTTTGGTGAGGAGGCTGGATGTGGGAGCTGCAATCAAGGGGCTATTGCAGGGAGTTCAAAAACAGGGTATAGTAGCAAGCAAGACCTTTCTACCACTGGTATAGTGGAAGGCAAGACAACGAAAACAAGATTGTTGGAAGAGATGCGACGGTGAAGAAATCATGGAAATTAAAAGCAATGGAGCTTTAAGAAATTGAAGACCAGCGGCACTGACTTCTGAATGACAACAAAAGAAAAAGTTAAAAAGTTAATGATGGTTGCAGGACATCAAGGGATTGGAAATTCTGACACTCCTGCGGCCCTCAGTGGTTTAGTCAATAATGTTTCAGAAGATTAGCAATTTTTGAGGACTATTAGTCATCAATTGAAGCATGTTTTTCTTGATTTTCTGAAACTCTAGATGAACAGTCAAATAGAACTTACCAACAGAGAAGAAAAATTAGGTGAGAACCCACCAATGTGTGCAACACTTGATGTTAGCAACTAATTTACATGATTACGATTGATTGAATTACCAAAATGGAATTTCAGAGAGTATATGCCTGAAAATGCTTTTACTGTGCTTTGAAACTAGAATAAGAGAGAACAAGCAGAAGCAATGAGTAGAATGGTTCAGTATGAAAACTGGTTCATGTTATGATAAGCCATCCTGCTGCTCCATTACAAACGACAGAACCCATTGTTTAGTACAAAGAACTCATGTCATAAGCCTACGGCAGCAAACTTCCGTCAAGTTGTAACCGAAAGAAAAACAGATGAAACTAATTCTAGGATTTATTTATTCTCCTTCAATGCACATCCGAGAGCTTATGTTGGATCTCAACTCCCTTATTGGTTAATTGCCACAGTAAGAACTTATAACGACTTCATGCTCTTAAAGCCATCACCATGATTTCTGGGCTTCTTCCGGTGAGACCGCGGGAACAATAGCTGTTGAATTCGCTTCTCAGCAGCTGTTTCGCAAGTTGCCTGCACAGAAAAAAGAGAGAAATTCTCAAAAATTTTATTCCAATGAATCGGATGGTAACATCAGCTAGAGAATTATCAATAAGTGTTGGAAGATGTAATTTAAACTAGAAAACCAAATCTGCTGGCATTATTTACAGAATGTAACCAAATCTAAATCATCAGAACTTAAATTGCACAGGCATAGGTAAACGCTCAAATTTCAAAACTAACTGTTTTTGCAGTCAATAACTGAATTTCCAAGTCATTAAATTATGATGAAAATGATACTAACTCTGCCTCATATACACTTGTGTCTGAAAATTTCAAGAATCTAGACAGTTTAAATATAATCAGATAGAAATCTGCAATAAAATGTTGAATATCTCACATGGACTGGATTAGAAGGTATGCTGTAGGTCATCTTAAACTTACCCGAACTTTGAAGGGGAATCGATGAGTGCGTACTTCCACCCCAGAGAAAATTCTAACATCCATGCCAAGGCTATCAACCCCAATCAAGTTTGCCCCCTAGATAATTTTTGAAATGCCAATCATATACTTGATGAAAATAATGTGGAGGAGAAAAGTGACTAGGGCTAGGCTTGATGCGTTAGAACTTGGGAACATATAATCTTATAAATAATTGCATGATTGTTGGATTCATATAAGAATAAGGTAGCAACAGCACATTAATAATAATCAACAATAACTCCAACAGAGACAAAACTAAGAACCGCAAAAATAGGAAAATGGATAGCATTCGAAAGTGACTACCTCAACATGTAGGCCCTTCCTCTTACAAAGAGCTTTCAGAGCAACACTGAATCTAATTCCCTTTGCACTGAAGTGCTCTAAAATAGCCGATGTTGAGTGTACAAGGACGTCAGGCTCGGCATCTTGAAAATCTTGTAGATTAATTACAGACTGCTATACCAGAGAAAAGCAGAATCAGGACTGGAGTTGATCTTCAGTACAAACAAATCCCATCAGACAAAAAGCTTCATACGGCCATGTTAAAGTAAAAGATAAATAACAGTTGCAAAAGTTTATCATTTGGAAAACTGCTGCCGTGCTCCAATAATGAGCTGTATCTTATTTCACATCTTCATCTTAATTAAAATCATGATTAATTACAGATTTAGTACCAATAATCCGTGTTGCTTCCCACCCCTATCCAGCCAAAACAAATTGAAAAAGAAATAGAAGGGCATAATTGTGCTAGAATACAAACTTATATAGTTGAAGCTGTACATGCCTGGTTGCCATACACAGAGAATAGCTCTATTCCCATGATCTCTAACCTGTAGAGAGTTGAACTAGGGCTGCTTCCATCATTTATGGGACCAAAACTCGAGATATCTTCACCTAAAGAATGGAAATAGAATTTTCATGGAACAATTCAACATGTAGATAACCCTATGAGAAGAACAAACTCTCATCTAGAGGCAATGGCCGCTAAAATTCATAGAGAATATGAAGGGTCACCTCCTGCCCCTAATAAAACAAATTTCAACACCACACAAGATTCATCTAATCCAGGTTGTTTCTGAAAATCACAGTTTTGAAGAACCTAACAGAAATACATCCACTTCATTCATAAGAAATGGAATTACAAAAATGATTTTATCATCTCCTCAGTACACTAAAATGATAATCTGAAAGCTAGGTCCAGCATTAAGTTGTTTTGGCAGCAACAACATATCCATAAGATACCTTTCCAATCTGAATTATACCCATTGCTATCCTTGCCACGGAACAAGTTTCTCAAGTGTGACTCTTCATCAGAAAAAGCAGGCCTAAGGTATCCCACAATAGAGACACCATTTGAGGGATGCTCCATCTTTCTATCATGCTCCATCTGAGTTGCCTATGATAGAGCAGAAAGCATGTTAAAAGGGAAAAGGAAGAAATAGCTGCCATCATATGCAAAATCATGAGGTGCAGTTTGGAAAACTATCTACAATTATTAACTAGTGCTCCTTAATGGCATTCCGAAAAAATATCTCCCACAATGCAATGGAAAAAAACAAACAAAGAGAGACAGAAGATAGTCAACCATTGACAGCTATTTAACAACTGTCATCTGCAAATCTTTTCGATTTGACACAAAGAGGTAAATAAAGATTCCCACTTAAGTGAATTCTCTGCCAAACATACAAGAAACTAAGTTTTGTAATCACCTTAGTCAAACACTTGGCAAAATAGAAAGGATGAATCCAGCTGCAAGTGTCAGGCATCCCCCAATCAACTGGGACATCAGACACTTCAGAAACCATTACCTATACAAAATTCATTCCAAGTACACAAAATAACCTTAGAAAACTAATAATTCACATGAGGAAAGTAAACAGACGTGAATGCTTACCTCCAAATAGTCATCATCAAACAGAGTATCCTCATCATTACTAATCTTGAAAACGTTGTACTCGCTTGCTATCCTTTTGTTCCCATACATTGGAATATCCATTCCTACCAACATATTCTAAACATAATGAAATGATATCAGAAAAGTGATTCAAGTTCAGGTAATAATAACGTCTCGCCGAGTCACATATTCATCACTTATTTGAAAACCACTACCTCTACGTAGCTTCTAGATAAAATCACATTTCACTATGAATCTTCAGTGATTGGTTATCAATAAGTTTCACTATTGTTACGACACTGGTATGAAATCCTAAGAAGAAAATGTGTTTTGCTTTCTGCATTATTGTCAAACCTATGAAATTAGTAAACTAAGAGTCTGAAGCATTGATCTTTAATTTGAAAATTAAAGAAGGGGTTTCTTGTTTACTCAATAGCATGACAGGATGTGACATGTTGGGAAAAGCAATGAGGGAATTGTTGGAGAGTGAAAATTTGCATAAGGAAAATGAAATAAACAATTGAATTACTCATCTTCTTGAGACTGATATGAATGGAAAAACAAAGGAGTCCAGGGGAAACTACAAACGTGTTTCACTGTCCTATTTGAAACAGATGATGGAGATAGAGTAATTATGTAAAGAAGCAATACGGCTAAACTAGAATCTACTAATAAACTTTCATCTACTTCATGTTTTTAAGGGTATTCAAGGAACTAGGTCGACTAGACAATTAATCGCTCCTTTTCTTTTGCAGATATGGGAAAATTGTACAGTAATATATCCATTTCAGTTGTTGGTAAACATTTAGCAGGAAGTATGTTCTTACCACAGGGTTGCTGGCTTCACGATCATACAAGATGTTTTCATCATCAAATATTTCAAAACATATGTCTGGCAACAATATAAGATATGAAATAATGAGATTCAATGGAAAATGAAGCCAATGCTGTATACATGATTCCCACATAACATCAATGACGGACCTCCATAATCATTGATAACATACTGATATTCTGCCCATGAAATTTCTTCATGTGGTTCATGGTGGATACTTCCAGGAAAGACCAGCAAAGCACTGGTGTTGGCCTAAGAAACCAATACAAGCAACTAGGGACTCTTGAGATAAGGTCTTGCTAAGGGAAAGCTTAACAAGAATATGATAACAGTGGCAGCAGATAAATCACACAAGTACAAACCTCAAGAGTTGTTCTTGCTATTTCAGCAGATGTAAGATGAGTTTCCCGGATTCTTTTGTTGATTTTCAGTTCTTCAAGAGGATGATAACCTTGGAGACTTGTATAATTGGTCGAGTCAGGAACTGAGTCAGAGTAGTCTGCAGCAACTGAAACTTTCAAATGGCAAAGATCACGTCCTACAGATGACCAATGGAATTGTGTTGATCCAAAAAGAGGATTTCGACATCTGAAATTTTACAGAAGATAACAGCATTTTTCAATCAAATGTTCCCATTAACAGCTAACTCAATATCAAAATTAAAAATGATTGAAAAATTTTCAGGTAACCAAGACTACCGAAAAGATAATTCTCCTAAAATATGACAATGATTTTCCATTTTTTTTCCTTTTCTACTTTGTCCTGGGGTTCAGGGATTGAGGGTGTATGTTAGCTGTATATAATTCAAATCCAAAACTTATAAACATAAATTTGGATAATTAAATCACACGGAAATGAGGAAAAAAATCAGAAAAAACAGGAAGAATATCATGGAATTCAACATATTTCTAACTTCGAGTAGCAGCCAAATATTCAAATTGAGAATGTACCCTATGCTGGAGAAATCAGAATCTCTGCCATTATCAATAGAAGATTTGATCCAACTGTTGGTTAACCCATAAGATGTTGAACAACAAACTCCATCTGAGTGGCATAGTTGGCACTGCAAAGGACCTGAAAGCAAAATAAAAAGCGATGTTGCTGAAAATGGTATCATCAATAAGCCTCAAGCCTCCACAAGAGGCCGACAAGGAAGGGGATTGACAAGGAGTTGAAAGAGACAATAAAAGTTTTTGAAATCTATACCAGTATCTAGGATGAAAAAGAGGAAACAAATAACAGAAATTTCAATCAACTAATTCTTATGATATTGCCAAGTAAATGACTCAGGCTGATGGAAAATAACTAAGGTCAACAATCATCCAAAGAAAGATGTTTACCGCAAAGTTATCAAGATGACAGACTAAAGTTATACTAAAGATAAAAATCATGATGCTTGTCTCAAATAGAGAAATTCCACTGAAAATATGTCTTGCTTGATTTATCCATATTACATACTGTGCCATCTTCTGCTTCAGGCAGCATACTTTGTAGAAAAATGATATAAACTAAGATGAAAATAGGAAATAAAAGGAAAGCCAGAGAAACAGAAATCCGCTTTTTCTTTCATCATCTTAACTCAACGGGGTAAATGGGTTGCCGACTCAACTATTTTACTCCCCGGTTTCTTGTCAAACATAATACAGCAAACTGAAATTTACAGCAAAACCTTCCCCAGTTAGCAATAACCCATCCAAAACCATCCAAAAGATGGAAATTAAGGGGCATTTCCCAGAAGCACTTGCAGAAAGATATAGTGAAAAGAAAAGGCCAAATTATTGCATCACTTTCATAGTTCAAACTAAAAGTTCTGTTCGCAAATTGGGTATTGGTAAAAATCCAATCAAAGCTTCAAATTTGAAAGCAAAGGGGAAAGCTTTACCAACAAATGGAAACTGAATTGAACCAAAATATCGAAATGGGTATCTGCCATGAAATCACTAGTACACATGGGTATGCCTGAAACACTCGAACAATATTGTTTCTCCTATGATTAATTAACCAAGTAACAGAATGCATCAGAAAGTGGTACAACAGAGAAGAAGAAGTGAAAAGCTAAAACAAGAAGGTAACACTGAGATTTGCAATGGAGATTACCAAGGAAGAGCGAAGAAGCAGCTGCGATCACCATGAGAGAGTTAAGAGAGAATATGCAGGGAATAAAAAGGCGGATGCTTGCTAGCTCCTTCTGAGGTATTAGGCGTGTGTGTGCGGCCTCAGAGCAATTGGGCCATCAAAATCTGTGTCAGAACTGGCTTTGTACAGGGGAAGTGGCCATAACGCCTTTGAACTTGAAGGGACGCCCACTATTGAGCCCGGTCCTTCCCCTTCTTCCACTCTTGGAAATTGGAGGCCCCTAATTTTCATTTTCCTTTTCTTTTCCACATTTCTTTATATATAAAAACTAAAGGTCAATGTTATGAATACCATACCGGGCTCGTTACCGGATTGAGTTCTAGAACGGAACTGTACCAGTACCGGTCGGTACCGGGTATCATTTCGGGATATTTTTTAAATTTATAAAATAGTCCCTAAACTTTTTAAAATTTACAAAATAGTCCATATTGATATATTATACAGC
>JANKOE010000001.1:30766058-30776695 GCA_026284465.1 Erythroxylum citrifolium | reverse complement strand
AGTAGACCTAGATGGTCTTACTTTATTGTTTGTTTTGTTTATGTTATGAATTGAGTGATTATGAATGTGATTTGATTGTTGAATTTCAGACAGTGAAGGATCGATGATCGTGATATATGAATAAGATATTGAAATGCTAATTGTATGTGAATGTGATTGTCAAATGTGTTAGGAATGTGGATTTGTATTTGTATATGAATGGAATTGTAAATTCTCCACTTCAATGTGGAATGCCAGAATAAGGTCCGATGATATGACAAAGTGATTGAATGGGGTATACAATAGTGAGTGATGCATTTCATTACATGAATACATGAAACATAATGGCAGTTGTGGCCAGAGTAGCCAACGATTAGAGCTTAAAGCTCAACGAGTGAAAATAAGTCTCGAGCTCAAAAGTGATTTAGAGTCTCAGGCTTAACATTTAATGAGCCCTGTATCCCCCATGTGGATAAGGGGCAGTTATCAATGAGCACTATATGGGACAGTTTAGGCACCCGGTCACAATAAAGTAACAAATGAAAAGTTAGTCTCTTGTGCATTGCATAGGCATAATATAAATGATTTAGTGTAATGAATGTGAAATAATGTGAAATGTGAAATAAAGTGAGATGTGTGAATTATGTGGTATGTGATTGGGTGAGCCATCAATGATGATGGTCACTCACTAAGTTCGCAAAACTCACCCAAAATTTGCAAATATTTTTCAGGACCCAGAAGAATACCCCGTTAGGCCAACAGGAGTATACCTACAGCATACAAATGAAGAATAGAGGTCATGATCAGTTCGCGTCTGCATTTGTGTTTTTCCTATTTTGTATTGAATTGTATCTTCCGCAACTCTTTGTATTAATTGGTATTCCGAAATGATTCAAGTGTTTTGTATTTGTGAAAGGGCCCAAATGGCTATTAAAAATTTTATTGATAGCTTTATTTTACTTGAAAATGTTTATGAATGAACGTGGGCTCAATTTGAGTTTCGATTTTCGCAAAATATGTTTTTGATTTCAAAAAAAAGTTTATACTGATTTTTGAATGATTGAGTGCTTTAGCACGCTACCCTCGTGGGGCACGGACTTGGATATCACCATCAATGTCAGGTTCGGGTCATGCGGAAGTGGGGTGCTACATGTCATCATACAAAATGAGTTATATTATATAAGATGGACATGTGTATTGTGTAATTGTGTATGTTGAATACTTGAATTGTTGGTTTTTGACTTATTAGTGAATTGTGCTAGATAAAATTGAATTATGTTGGATGAAATTGAATTGTGTATGATGTAACCATAGAAAATTAGTATGGATATGCATATTGTGTAATTGTGTTAGTTTGGACTTTTGAGTTAAATAATGCATTTTGTGATAATAGTTGATAATGAAATTATGTGTTCTTTATTTTGATATATATCTTCATTTATTTTTCAGATAAATGGAAGAAAATTCAAGTACTAATGATCATTTCATCGCTTCATGAAGATATAATGAGCCAGTTTGGGCTTATGCTGCATTAATCTTCGGTACGAAGCATACTATTTTCTTGTTTTATAACAAACATTTGAAAGGTAGAGGAATCACCCGATTAAAGAAGCAATTAGTTAGGATTAAAGGAGATGTGGAACCCTGTAAAAAAGTAATCCATGATGTGAAGTGGCAAATGAAAACTTTGCTTAAAGAAAATCAACACGAGAAAGATAGAAGGGAAAGATTGAATTATGAAATTAGTAGTGGAAGTTTATTTGCTAGTGTTTATGATGATAGTAGAAATGTTGAAGGTCGTAGTGGTAGTGGTAGTGTTCCTTCCTAGCAAGAAGTGAATGTTACATATGGACCTAATGTTAGGAAAAGAAGAAGGCAGATGAAAAAAAAAATTTCACCAAAAATAACTTGTGGAGCTTAGCCTTCAATTCGTAGTACCAAGCAATCAAGAGAAATGGTTCACAATGTAGATATGAAAATGGCTAGATGGTGGTATGATACAGGTGCATCATTCAATGCTTCCCAATCTTACTATTATAGAGCCTCTTACGGTCCAAAATACAAAGCTCCTTCTATTGATGACTGCAGAGGTAAAGTTTTGAGTTGCTTAGTTTCTAAAGTTAAAAGTTATTTTGAAGAAAGAAGAATGGATTGAGCTACTTACGGGTGTTCAATCATATGTGATGGTTAGACAAATAGGAGATATGAGCCTATTATTATTATTATTTTGGTTTATTCTGTAAAGAGCTAAATGTTTTTGAAGTTTATTAAAGCATCTGGCCATATTAAGAATGTAGATACTTTATTTGCAATATTTGATAAACTTGTGAATGAAGTAGGGCCATAAAATACTGTTCAATTCATTATTAACAATGATTCCGCTTATAAAGCGATTGGAAGAAGGTTACAAAGCAAGTATAATTCTTTTTTTGATTCCTTGTATTGCAAATTGCATTGACTTAATGTTAAAAAATATAAGGGATGCTAGATATTTTCCTATTATTGATGAGACTGTGAAAAAAGCCAAAAAGGTGACCAAGTTAATCTATAATCATGCATGGGTCTTGAATTTAATGAGAAAGGAATTTACCAATGGTAGGAATTGATGTTGTCCTGCTGTTACAAGATTTACAACAAATTTCTTATCACTTCAGCGTTTGTTATGATGAAGAAATAGTTGAGACAAATGTCTACAAGTGATAAATGGGTTGCATCTCAGCATGCTAGGTCTAATGCTGGATTGGAAGTTTCTAGAATTATAGTTGAAGATACTAAATTTTAGTCCCAATGCCAATTTGTTATTCAAGTTTGTGAGCCTTTGGTGGGTGCTTTGTTTGGATGATAGTGATGAAAAGGCAACAATGAGTTAATTTTTTGGTGCCATAAAGAGGGCGAAGAAAGCAATCAAGGTCAATATGAAAAATAAGTCTTTTTTGTACACACATTTTCTTGTAGTCATCAATGACATATGAGAAAGGTAACTTTACTCTCTGTTATTTGCAAATGGGGCATTTTTGAATCCTAATGTTTATTTCAGACCAGGTTTTATAAAGAAAGCTAAAGTTAATAGCGGATGCTATTAACTATTGTAATAGTTATTGCCCATGAGATGATGCAAAATCTCCCGAGCTCACAAATAGAGCTTTATAAGTAGTCTTTTGGGGATTTTGGGATACCAATTGTTATTTGAAAAAAGAAAAACTTTCTCCAGGTATATATTTATTCACTTTTGTTACTTGTTGAAAATTAATTATCATTTTATTTTTGTTTATAACGTTATTGTTTTCTCTTACTACTTACATTTTCTTAGTGGGACCAATTCAAAACTGATGTTCTAGAATTGCAATGGTTTGCAACTCGAATTATAAGTCAATATATAAGTGTAACAGGCTATGAAAGGATTTGGAGCACATTTGAATTCATCCATTCCAAGAAAATGAATAGATTGGAGCACAAAAGGTTGAATGACTTGGTCTTCGTTCATTACAATTTAAAGCTTTGAGAAAGGTATGTCATTATCATTATTAATTTAGATATAATTTCTTATAATTTTTTAATAATTAAAATTTATTATTTACTAGGACTTTTAATAGAACAAGTAATTTAGTAAATCCAATTTGTGTTGATAATATCGATCTTTTGGCAGATTGAGTTTCTAAGGAACTGGGTTTGGTAGAAGTGAGTGACTTGGAAGATAATCTTAGATAGGAAAGCATCGACATGTCATTTGGTGCATTGAATTTAAATGATGATGATGATGGTGCTCCTCTCAATAATGAGGATTTTGTACTAAATGATAATTGAAGTCAGTGTAGTTATAGTGGGTATCCCCCCAAGACGATTGAATGAAGTTCAAGTTTTTGTTTCTCATCTTCTTTTAATTTTATTTATATTTAATGTATATGTTAAATTCTATATATGCAATATAATTGTAAATGTTTTAGTTTCAGGTTTCACTTTTACTTAGTTGTTTTCTCATCACAAACTCTTGTTGTAAATTATAATAGTTAAAGAGTTAAAGGTATTTACTGTTCTTTTTATTTGAAGTTTTGATGTAATTATTATTTATTATATGATAAAATTTTAAAATTTTTGTATTTTTCTTAATTTTATATTTGTATGATGATTATCTTTTTTATATTAGTTATGGTTATAATTTATATGTAAAATATCTAAAAATTAATAAAAATACAAATAAACAGTTGTTATTTTGAATTTTATTATTTTGAGTTTTGGAGACAAGCTTAACATAAAATTATAAACTATACAATACAATATACTAATGAACTATTTTGCAATTTTTAAAACATTGAGGGATTATTTCATAAATTTTAAAATTGCCTGAAATGGTACTCGGTATTGACCGGTACCAATACAATACCGAACCAGAACCTAATTCAGTACCAGGGTCAATACGATATTCATAACATTGGATAGATATCATATATATTTCTAATTCATGCTTATGAGTATTTGATATTGAATTTTGATTCACCATTTTTATAATGTTCAATGCATGATAAGAAATAGATTATTGAGTAAAAGTAGTTGACCCAAGTTTATGCAAATAGTTTGCATATGTTGAATCAAAGGAAACTTATGCTTAACATAAGTGGCAAGAATAAAAAGTTGGATAATTGAGACTATCCTTTTATGCCATGTTGATTAAATCAACATGATGAGAATCATAAAGTTACGTACAAGGATAAATGTATCCTTTTTATGAATTTTATGAAACTTATAAAACTTTTTAAGCTGAAGAATAACTAAATCAACTTTTGGTGAAAGGATGATAGTGGTATTGAATTGTTAAATTTATACATGTGATGTATTAGATGGAATAACAATTTACAAAAGGATGATACTTATATTTCATTATCTTATTAATGACTTTATATGATACAGTCATATATATTAAATGAAATACTGATTTAAAAATATTAAAAAGTTCAAATTGTTTAAATCTAAGTAGAAATTAAGCATTAAGAATACTGAAACACTTCTATAAGATCATGTTGTGAGTTTTAAAACAATTCAATGAGTTTTCTGAAAACCCTTACTCTCTTTGTTTCTACTTTTCGATGCTTTATTTAATATTAATTGTCGAATTCTAGTTTAATTACGTCATTTTGATTATTTGGGATATTATTTTAATTCAATTGATTACCAAGTGAATTTAACACTTGTGCAACTGTTGGAATTTTTATGTCAAATTTAAGTTGTTGACTGTGTTTCTTTGTGTTTGATGTATTTAGTTGGTTTAATTTCTAAGAGTAAAAGGAATAAGTAGAAACTAACTAGTCGATTTTTTACAATTAATTTGTTAAATGTCTCGGATTATCTCGGATATGTCGAAATCATATGACTAAACTAAAATTCAAAACTTGCTTGTTTACTTGTTAATATTAGGTTAGATTTATATTTTATTTCCTTAATTTAATTTGATTCATTCTAAACACCAAAATCGAAACCCCCCTTTTTATTTACGTATTAGTTTAGCGTAATTCAAAGGTTTTTGTCATTGTAATTATTTTAATTTTTAAATTTTTTGTAATTGATAAGGTTAATCTTATATGTTAATATAATTGAATGAAATCTTTATATGTGCTTCATTACGTATGTTTAATCTCTTCACAATTAAAAAAACATAACTTAATGTATGGTGTTTAAAATAACCAAGTATTTTTAATTAGATTTGATTTTTGTTCTAAGAATATATTGTAAGTTTATTTTATTAAGTTTTGATGTTGTATCTTATTTATGTGGTTAAAAAGGACATTATGTGTTTATGCAATGATGATGTTATTTTCTTATGAGTGAAATTATTAAGATATAATTGTTTCTTTTAGAAGTGTTGTAATTAATGAACTAGATTAGCAAATCAAATTTTCTTGTGGGATCAACTCTTATTTGTCTTATACTACATTGTTTAATAAATTAAAAGTGAAATAAGTATTTAATTTGTATACGTGTAACAACACATATCATTTATCCACTGCAGCCATCTATCAACTTTTTTTTCCAAAATTCATGATTTTTCAAATAGTGCTCCAATTTGATGCATTCTCCATTTGTCACCTCCTTAAACAAAATTATTAATTTCATACATTAAGCACCAAAATCAATCTAAAATAAAAGAGATAGGTCTAATTAACATAACTAAATAACATCTTATCAAGACAATCCTTTAATAAGATAAAAATTCCATAGCCTTTTTAAGTAAGGTATTGGCGAAAGAAAACAATGGATTATCTACGTATGAGGAAGAGCTTTGGTGATAATCAAAGTAATTAAGCATTGGCACCATTACTTTGATATTAGGTTTTTTATTGTACAAATGGATAATAAAAGTCTAAAGTACATGTTAGAGTAGAGAATCACCACTCCATTCCATCAAACTTAATTACTCAAACCACTAAGGTATGATTTTAAGGTAAATTATAAGGGTAGAAAAGAAAATGTGATTGTAGATGCATTATTGAGGCTAATAAGCATGGACTTAATGGTCATGTATATACAAAATTGCTAGGAAAAGTTGGGAGCAAGACTTGTCAATGCAAGAGTGTATGTCCCTTATGACACCAAGGAGAGGGAGGGGGTGAATTGGATGTTTATAAAATGTTTAATTACTAACTTAATATGTTAATGATCACAATTTATATAGGAAGAAAATATGAAAGAAAACAATGAATTTTAAAAATTCACCTAAGTGATAAAGTAAAAGAGTAAGGGAAGAGAAATGCAAAATGATTTATAGTGATTCCTTAAACAACCCTTTCTTACATCCACTTCCAAGACTCTTCCTAGAGTTTTAATGTTTTTCTTCTTTCAAGGTGACGAATAACCTTTATACAATCTTTACTTAGTAAAGAAAAACCCTTTTCTATTCTTCTTTCAAGGTAAAGAGGAACCTCAATGCCATTTATAATACCCTAAATACAACAAACAACCTTAATAGAAGTTTACAACTCCAAAGTAATTCACTTTATCTCTTTGATAATATAAAAAAAGGCTCATTCACTCAAAATGAGATAATGAATGCTTAAATGAATGATTAAAAATACTTAGAAATATGTGTTAAAGACACAAAATGTTTCTTGATCTAAGTATAAATGAGAAAATATGTATTTATAGGATTTTAGGACTCCTATTAAACATTAGAGTCACAAAACTAGTCGTTATAACAACTAGTTGCAGAACATTGGTCAACTAGCGTAGCACATAGGTGAACATTTGCATTGAATGCACATATTCATTAGTTTTTAAGATATTGGTTTATTATTAGGACAAATTAGTTGACCAATATGTCCTATAGACTACATTGGTCAACCAATGTGTCAACAACATATATGTTACAAGTTTAACCTCTACTAGTTGATCAATGTGCATTCAATACACAATATATTCTAGTTGTTGCACATTGATTGACCAATCATGTTGGAACCCCACCCTGGTGAGACACGTGGCTGGCGTCCTACGCGACATCTGGGCGCGCATCCCACGAGGGACGAATTCCTCACCACAGAAGAAACTCAAATCAAACTTAGTTCACTTACTCCTGAACGGATCTTAACAAATTCACCCTAATCTTCCTCAATAAAATTGATCTACTTAGGGCCCACAATTAAATCCGATTCCTAAGCTAAAATAAAATTTCATGTCTCTAGATTAATTAGAATAAAAAATCTCCTCAATCGAATCTCTAAATCGCCCAAATACGAAAATATAAGCAATATCTCTACATAATTGACTCTCTTTGATTTAATCCGTAATTTTCAAATCAAACCTGAAAATTTTAAATTTGCATAAAAGGGGTAGAAATTTTTTTTAGAAAACCAATGCTTCAAAAACCGAGTCAAACGGAGGTCGGATGGAAAAGTTACAAACAAAAAGGTGAAAAGAAAAGGGAAAAAATGATTGCTGAGCTGCACGGCTCGCTGGGCGAGGCACTCGCCCTCGTAGTCCGGAAAGCTTTTTATTTTATTAAAAAAAACACAGAACTTTAAAAATTTATAACTTTTTACCTAGAACTCCAAAATTTTCAAACTTAATATCAATAGAAAGCTGAAAGAAAACTCTACAACTTTCAAGAGGATTTAAAAACTAATTTGGCCATTAAGGGGGTCAAAAATCGCTTCAAAGTTTCTGCCAATTTTGAAATTGTCCTACCCAAGGCCAGAAGTTTGAAAAATCTTATCTTTTAACACAATAGCCTAAAAATGTCACATGTCACCTCAATGTAAAGATAAAACGATGATTTACAAATTTCATGAAGGAAGCAAAAATCAATTCAGTCATTAAAAGAGGTAAAAACTCACTCAAAGGTATTGCCTATAAAATGACCATATGAACAGTAACATGACTATGTGAACAGTTCCTGAAATTTTCCAAATCTCATAACTTCTTATTCCTAACTCTAAAAAGTGTATGTTATACATCAATGGAAAGGGGAAAAGACAATCTACATCTTTTATAAAGGATGCAAAAATCAATGAAGGCTCTAAAGGAGTGAAAAACCCTTCCAAAGACACTGCCCATAAAATGGCACTTCCAATAGTAGCTGAAACCTTCCAAACCTTATAAATTTTTCATCCTAAGTCCAAAAATGACAAATTATATACCATTGGAAAGCTCTAAACATGTATTACAATCTTCAAGAAGACCTCCCAATCCAATTCAAACACTAAGAGGGTAAAAAATATAAACAAAGTTTCTGCCAAATTTTTACAAAAATTTGACAGCACCTCCCCTAAAATCAACTAGCCAAAATCTTCAATTTGTCAACCCAAACTCCAGTACCTGCACAAAATTTCACTTCCTACAATCTTCAATCTCCCAAAACACAAACCAATCCATAACTATACACCCAACACTAACTCAAATGGCAGCAACCACACTCCTATACATCTAATCATTTTCAAACTATAAACCAACACAATTTAAAGCAATATATACAAGAACGCTTTACAACTCAGTTTTCTTGCATTTACATGAAAAACATAGGTTAATACAAAGCTCTAGAGGTCATTTTAGCCCTAATACAACAAAAGTATCCAAAAGTCAAATTACAAAGAAAATTACATATCCAAATAACTTTTTTGCTAAAATGCATTTAAAGCTTTGGTGCTAAAATCTAACTTCCAAAATCAAAATATAACAGGAGTAATGCTTTGATCCGGTGCCTTTACTCATTTCCTCGCTCATCGCTTGTGGAGGGGAAAAGGGTTGTGAGCTCGATGGCTCAGTGGGTAATAGCTTAATAATTAAGAACAAGCATGCAAAACTTCTGTAACAATTTTTTTCAAAGGAATTTTACCAAAATCAACTTTGCCCTTAAGAAATCTCCATCATATTCAATTGACCAAAACATTTACAAAAACAACATAAACATACAAGAACAACATAGACAAAGCATGTTGGCCCCTGAATTTTTTTTATTTTATTAAGCATGATTAGATTGGTTTTGAGGCCTTGATAGAGTAAATTAAGTTGACATTAATTACCATGTAGTATTAATGAGGTTAGGTGGCATGAGTTAGCATGAATTAAAGATTTAAGTGATAAATGCCTAAGGGTATAATGGGCCTTTGGGCTTAAGTAAGGGACTTAAGTTATAAATGGACAAGGCTTTTTCCTTAAGGGACTAATGGGCCTTTGGGCTTAAGTGAGGATATAAAAGGAAAAATTAAGAGAGGATTTCATGGGAAGGAAGGGAGAGAACCAAAAATAGAAAGGGAGAGAGGAGAGAAGTGTCGTGGGAGAAGAAGAAATGAAAGAAAAGAGGGCTTGAGTTAGGGTTTTTGATTTTCTAAGAGTTCAAGGAGGTTTTTGGTGAAATCTCAAGAAGAAAAAGGGTAGAGGAAGGTCCAAGCTACCATTTGAGCCAAGAAACCCTTTGATTGGGTAAAGATTCAAGGTAAGTCATGTTTTTAAGATTTAGCTTTTGGATGGGTTTTGGTTAGAAAAGCTTAAGAAATAGATGAGTTTAGTGTTTCTACCGTCAATTTCATGTATTGGGTTAGTTAGGTTTTCCAATTTGATTCTTAAGATTCCTATTTTGAATTGGGAATTTTGTGTTTGGTTGAAGAAATTCAAGAAGGGCAAGAGGAGCAAGGGGAGAGGCCAAATTGATTAAGAGATAAGCAAGGATTTAAGGTGGGTTATATATTTATATTTGTGTTAATAAGTTAAATGAAATAAATGATTTCCCAACTACTTTTGAAAATGAGCTTTAAATATGTTTTGAATGTTTGACAATTTCTTTATGTTGGTTGTTGTGTGAGAATTTTGGAAATAAGTCCATGTTGCTTTGAAATTGTCCTATGGTTGTTTGATTGAGTTAAATAAGCATGGTTTTTATTGTTTGGTTTGATAATGTGATTGTAGAATATGACATATGCATGAAAACATGTTTTCAAGAATATGCCATTTGGGCAAAAATCCAGTTTTTATGCATGGATTATATGTTATGTGAGTTAGGTCAAGTCCACCCAAGAAAATGTCACGTGCACGTCGACCATGAATAGGCTTATCCCGCCTGTCTGCAAGAGGCATGAAGTTCTTTTTAGGACTCCTCAAGTTTACGACTACACAAGGCCATTTTATGGAATTGTGTAGTTCGTCATGAATTGTGGACTTACCAAGCCAATTATGATGTG
>JANKOE010000001.1:30675602-30693791 GCA_026284465.1 Erythroxylum citrifolium | reverse complement strand
GATTGAGACAACATTTCAGGCTCAATTCCCATCCGAAAATTAGAACCCTTAGAGACTAAATTAGAACTTGAGTCCAATAGATAATTTGTAGCCCTATTTCTCTAGTTAAATTTCAAATCAAGAATCGTCTCATTTCGATAACTTGAGAAACATTTATGGCCAAAATACCGAAGCATGTTCAATGTAACATTTTTCAACTTTTTAACCTCTAACACTTCATATATCATAGTTCTAACTTCCAAGAACAATTTGGGGTCCAACATGCCATGTTCAGATACTATACAACTCAACATTTTATTTAATCAAGCTAAGATTCACTCTTATTGAACTTGGCATATAATTGTTTCTACCATCATGATATGCAAGATTTACCTCAAGTATTCAAACTATTCTTCTAAACTTTTCGAATACATTCAGTATATCCTCTATGATCATAGTCACTAATTGATCCAAGCAAAATTGGGACACTTTATTCTTCAATACCATGATACTATCGGGGGCATTGTTAACTCAAACAGATATTGTCATAACTCAATGTGCCCATGATTAGTTCTCGTAATTCCTCAATGAGGTACTATTATCTCGTGTTATTTTCGGTTTCCTAATTGACTTCTTTTCTCGAATGATTTTTCTCAATTCATTCGATTTTCTTTGATTTTACATTGACTTATTCTAATGTCTGTTTATTCATACTAGTTTCTCCTCACATTTACAATAGTGTCACCCCAAATTTAAGAATCCATTCACATAGTTGGATACTTTACATCAAACAAAATGCATACACTCTCAGTAGCATATTCTACCTCTTTTTCTTGAGTCTCCATTAGAAATGAGACTCCAATATTCACTTTTGATTTATTACATATTCATTTATGATTTTTCCTTCATTGATCATTCTTAAAAATAAACCGTCTGGTCTACCTAACCAAATTCAATGAAATACTTCTTCGAAAGAAGATTTCTTGCTACTGTCATCTATACTGTTCACGTAATCCTTATCAATCAACTATTTTCATCATTGCTTATCAGCCATTCTTAGTACCTTAAGAAGATCAATTTCAACTATTCACAATATCTCAATAAGATCAATTTATGTCATAGCTTATATGATTAGAATATCGTTTATATAAGGCTCAGTGAAGCAGTAAGTAGATTCATTTACTATTATACCTTAGTAAATACCATCAAGATCGTTTCATCTTATCTAGAGATGTATTTTTGACAAGTCACCAATTAACATCATTCGGTAATGATACTTGGATTCCAATTGATTCTAAACAACATTTCTATTTTTGTGCCTGCCACAATTGTGCCCTTCTTCTTTTTCCTCGAATTCATCACACATAGTAACACCATTAACATTCTCAATCTATCCCCGATTGATCACTATAAAAACTTCTATGTGTTACTCTAATTCATCTTAGACTTTGAACTATGGGAACTATGACTAACAAATATTCAATAAGTCATAGATTGCTTCCTATATCATTTCCACACATATAATACATATGTTCTCAATATTCTCACTTGTCATGGTGATCCCATTGTCAGATATGTACTCATAATAACAATTCAACTGAACCTTTTGAACTTCTATATATGTCGCTATCATTCATCTCATCTTCCAAATATCCTTTATTACATCTTACATACGTATATTCACAATCAATTGAAAATTATCATTGTATAATCATCATGAAATTCTGACCTCAATTCCACTAACACATTCTTATGGTGGATTATAACTCTTGTCATATTAATCACACAACCATTTCAGTTCTAAGTTCATCCTCTTAAGATCATAATAAATTTTTGTTTTCCTCCAACTTTGTTGATACACTTTAAATCTTGTCATTTCTACCATATCTCTATTTTCCTCAATCAATCCATGACAATATATTCACATCTATATCACATTCAAGGGTATAACATTACAGTATAATATTAATGTCATATTCAATAATACATCCACCAATACTAATGCGTTGAGTCTTTATCTGTCATATATAACCATATACTATTTCTCATTTCTAAATATCCACAAATTTTCATTTTCTCACATTTTGACAGATCATCATTCTTCTCACCATTTCTATTAACTCAAACTATTAACAAATGCTCATGCGTGTGACTCATACACATGTGACTCAGACTAGGGATCAGTTGCTACTACCTGCTATGACATGTCTAAAATGCATGTACCTTGACACATATTTTGAAAAATGCCCATGTAAGATACTAAATCTAGGCTATGATACCAAATGAAATCTGGTATATCTACAATTAGGGTAGAGTTGAGAGTATGCTTCAGTGTATGAAAACCTTCAAAAGCCTTAATTGTCTTTGAAAATGTTCTATGCTTAAGCAAATTAATAAGTAGGCTGGCCAAAGAGGCTTATTGCCATCACGATTAGCGGTAATATCTAGTCATATTCAAAAAGCGATGTAAAGTAGTAAATGCTTAAAGTCAGTCAACAATAGCTTGAATCTTAGGTAGATCAACTTGAACAACATTTTCCTATATAATATCTCCAAGATAAGTAACAAAAGACACTTCAAAGGCACCATTGGGAAATTTAGCATAAAAATTGTTAGTAGATGATAACTCTTGTGGCTAGGGATGACAATGGGCTAGCCTATAGGTAGCCCCTGCTAATCTTTTTAAAATTAAAAATGTAGAACAATGTAATTTTTTTAATTGGGTCCAAGTTTAGTTGTCCAGGCCCAGGCTTACCCGAGACTTAATCTTCTAGGTAAATGATATTGTTTTATTTAGAATAATTGTATCTCGATTCAGTATGGGCCTGGGCCTAGCCCATGGATCGATCCATTAGAAATAACTAAATTTAGGCTTATGGGTTAAAAAATTTCATCCCTACCTATTGCAGATCCAAAAGATATGTGGACCAATTTGGACTATAAACTAATTTATTATCAAAACACCAAAATGAACCTCTTAAGATATATCTTTAACAGGTCATTGATAACATACTGAAAACTTGAAAGCTCGTTCATTAATCCATTTTTCATAACTAGAAATTTGAAATGCCTATTCCTAATTGACTAGTCTAATTTGGTCATACCAAGGTCAGAAATTGATGTGAGAAAATATAGTAGCACTGTGCAATTCATCCAACAAGTCATCAACTATGGCAAAAAGGTAGTGATCTAATATATTAATAGAGTTCAAGATTTAGTAATCCACACAAAAGCGCCACGAATCATCTCTTTTTTCTACTAATAGAACGTGAGATGAATAAGAACTAGTGCTTGGTTTAATTAAACCTTCAAGGACCATCTCAGAAATTAGATTTGTCATTGCTTCATTTCAGCATTTAGGAAATCAATACAGTTTCGCATTGATGGGGGTAGAATTAGGTAATAGGTGGATATGATGGTGATGGAGTTGTTGAGGAAGAAGATTTTGAGGTAAGGCAAAAACTTACTTCAATCGGTGAAGGACCACATATAAATCAAGAGCTAGAAGTAGAAGAACTAAAATTAGGAAAGGCCTAAATTAAGGAAAATATAAGTTTAGTATGGTAAAAATCCCAAGAAAAAATAAAAATAGAATATGTCTCAACAACTTCATTAGTGTTAATGATTTGGCATAAATGATTAAAAGTAATCAGATAAAAAGAAAGAGTTGAATCACTAGTAAGGGAAATAAGAGAATTATTGTGATAAAAGGACGTCATAGGCACATAACAACGAAAGGACTAGTTCAAGGTGTACTCAACCATTGTATACTCAAAAAAATGTCAACCCCTCAAATAGGTAAAACGTAGAAGGGTATAGAAAACTTGTACTCTTGGAAAGGAATGGGGATATCTAGACAGAACTAGAATAATGAATATGCAGTTCATTGTCAACCGTAACGAAAAAAGGAGAAGCAACATAAATTCTACTACCTGAGGTTGGAGAATATATAAGAGTTACCATAATCAATCAAGACAGAGACAAAATGGCCATGGATTGTTATGCGTAAAAACCACTAGCCAAGATTTATATGATAAACCCTTCAGTGTAAAATAAAAAAACCACTAGCCAAACTGACAAGTAAATCCACTAAAATCAAATAAGGATTTACAAAGATTGATATCTCATCTCATAACAATAAATTGTATTATAAAACTTCAGGATTGAAACCAAAGTTGATGTAACAATCAACAAACACTCTAACAAATCCCAAAAATAATAAAAGGATCATAATACAATACTACTTGCTCTCTCTCTAATTTTTCTCACTTTTGGACGTTATGGTTGGACTCACATACAGAACCTACGTATTTTTCTCTTTTATATCACAAATAGTTTTTTTTGCTCTACACACAATGACATGTACATAATCGTGTAAGTGACTGTGTCTCTTAAGCACCACCTCACTCGCAGATGTACACGGTCATAGAGACATACACGATCATCACACATGGCCATGTATGTTATAAACACGGGCGTGTTCACAATCTTATATGTTCACGCTCTTCACGTCCTTCTTCACATGATTCTAGAGACTTACATAGTTGATTCATACATGTGTAAGTGAAGAAATGAGCATGTATCACTCTATACAAGTGTGTGTGCTTATACAAATAATATGCATAGTCGTGTAAGTTAAGGATATGAGTATGTAACTTCTATACGACTGTGTGTCCCACCAAAAGAACTTTATCCATCTTTTGGGTATGTAGCTTCTACACGAACCAGAAAGGTGTTGACGATCACCAAAAGTTTTAAATAGTGTTAGACACTCAACAATATCCCCCTCTAGTCCAATTATAGGGAAGACACGTTATTCTCTAATATCAACTTGAGAGATGTCCTAACAAGTGATAAATGATTATTTGACTATATTTATATACCCATATTTAATGTGTTTTGCATCTTATTTAATATTTTATAGTATTTTTGATACTTAATTTGCTTTAAGTGTGTTTGTAGGCGATAATTGCCTTCTTGGACCAAAAGGAGAAGAAGTCAAATGAAATCGTGAAATAAAATGAAGATTTGAAGCAATTTGGAGATCCATAACCATGTACAGTAACCATGTAAGTCATTGTAAACATGTGGAAATTCAAAAATATTGTTTCTGGTCTTGTGAAGATACACACCCGTGTATGTTGACATACATGGCCATGTATGTTGCCCGTGTAAGTCACTGTGCCCATGTAAAATCGCGAATTCGTGTGTTTTTGGAAATACATGATCACCTACACGACCGTGTAAATGACCGTATATATCCCCAAAACCCTAGTTTTTACTATAAAAGGACATTATTGGAGGTAGATTAGGAAGAGAAAAGTTTAGAAGCATTTTTTAGTTGTAAAACACATAAAGAAGAGACAATTCTGAATAGAAGACGAGGAAAATACGAAGATTACGTCACAAGATTCGATAGAGAGCATCACTTAATCCAAATTGCAAAAAGATTCATTAGAGACAAAAGAAAGATTTAGAATATGAATTTTTTATTTCTATATATGTTTCTGAATATTTGTCATTAGTTTTGTTTTCTATATGTAGGAACTAAATTGTTTAGTACCTAAGTGTTATAAACCCTAAGTTGTGATGACAATATAATTTAATCTTTTATTTAATGCAGTTTTATTGATTGATTTAATTATGTGTTATAGACAATATAATTTAATCTTTTATTTAATGCAGTTTTATTAATTAATTTAATTATGTGTTATAGTCTTGAATTAATATATCCTGAATATTAGTCCATTACTTAATTTCATATGACTAAGATTGAGAAATCCTTTTGTGTGAATAGATCTACCATAATTGGAAGGAGTTACATGCAAACTTAGAGATAGGTCGATATAAATTCTCTAAATTAGGGTCAAATCTTGGGTATTTAGAGTACAAGACGCCAACATCGCACCCCAATCAATAGAAAATAGGTCGGCTAGAGAAATATATAGGGTACATGCTTGGTATTCAACATACTATCTTGATAATTATCCCACCATATAGGGTATGTTGAATACCAAGCATATACCCTATATGTTTCTCCACCATACTATATCTCTAGTTTCCATAGCACCAAAAATTAGACCATTTAGACTTCTAAACCATGATATGCACCAAACATCACAAGCTACTCCATTACTAGGGCAACATCAGGTCACCATTTTTATCTCAATTTCTAATGTCATAAAGCCAGAGCTAAGTTTTAGTCTCTTCTCGAGATTTTTATTTCTATGTCTTAAGTTTCGTTTTAAATTAGAACCACCCAATTCAGAGGTCTGTAGGCCAAGTTATGGCCAAAACAATAGGACTGGTTCAAATAAACCCTCTACACAATTCCACTAAATGTTACTCTTTTATTAGATTCAACCAATTCCATGCAAGGTAACACCAAGACATCATTACATCAATGATTCCATGTCCAAATCAATCTTTGTACACATTCAAATATGTACATATACAAAAATGAAAATGTAGTCCCAAACCTTTAAATTTGTCAATTAGCTCTTCTTCTAGTGCTCTTAATTCTCTTCCGCTTTAGATTTGCTTGATTCACCAACTAGAACACCATAAATACATTTCTCAATCCCATATCCTACCTTATAATTCTAGCTTTTCATGAGCAAAGCAAGAAAGATGAATATGAGAAGAAAAACCACAAAATTTTATCTTGATTTTCACTTAGGATTAGCTTGATTCCTTATGCAAAATGATGTGATTAAGGGGATGGAATGGAGACGAGATGAGAACATTCAGGATTTAAAAACCTACATACACATCCCTCTCCCCTCTCTTCAACTTCCCTTTTCATGAAGTTTTTAGTCTTAGACATAAGTTTCAATCCCATTAAACCATGTGTTGATTTTTGGCAAAATTGCACATTTGGTTCTTCTTCTTCCTTTAGTTCCCAAATTAGCATATAAAATCATCAGTTGATTTCATTCTAGTCCATATTTCACATATAATTATTCATGTCCATGCCAAAATGAAGAAATTACCAATTTACAATTGTCTTTTAAATTAATTACCATTATGTCCCTTACTATGCTTAGATACACTTAATTCTTTATGTTAACTTCTTAATACACCCTAGACGTACTATAATGCTTCAATGGTATATATTGGGGCCTTACATTTACTAGCTAGCAAATTTAATCCCTTTATTCACGTGTCCCAATTGTCGGCATCAAATATTTGAGGAATTTTTCTCTTTGACTGTGTATACTTCTCCACCCCCACACACCTTTAAGTATGTCTTGTACAACGAGCAAAATAAATCTCCTCGAGCAATAGTCATTGCTCCTTTAGACAATTTCCACTTCCTATTTCCAAAAGTGTGCTAAAATCCTTCTTGATCTAACATATTAGTTAATAATATATTTAGCCTATTGGAGATGTGTCTTACATCTCTCAAGGTCAGTAAGCTTTCAATGTTTTTCTGAACTCAAATATAACCCATGTCAACAACCTTGGTAGAACTTTGATTTTTCATCTTTACACTCTCAAAGTCTCTGCTTTTGTAGTTTGAGAAGCACTCCACCTTTGAAACACAATGATAAGAAGCTACCATATCAAGCAGCTACTCAAAACATGACTTACTGACATGGAATCATTCATTAGTTGCACAAACTAGGGACACATCATAATATGTGCTTGAAGTTGTTGTATTTGTCTTCCTATCATTTCCATCATTATAATGATCTTGTTTTTTCTGATCCCTCTTCCACTTATAGTATAATCTCTTAATATGTCTTGAATTATTGCAATAGTGGCATGTCTTCACATCTTTGTCACCTCTAGACTTTGATCGATTCTTAGATTTACCACCCCTCTTGGGATCCTACTATTGTTCATTCCCCTACTTTCTATCATGAAACATTGAACATTGTTAACTCTCATCTCCTTTCTTCTTATTTCTTCATTGAACATACTCTCTTTGATTACATCCAAAGAGAACACATCGTCAGGAGTTGAGTTGTTAATTGTCACCATTGGCGTCTCCCAGCTATTAGGTAATGAACTCAACAGGAATAAGACTTGAAGCTTGTCATTAAGAATGATTTTCATTATAGTGAGCTTTTTGATTATATCTTAGAAATCACTTAGATGCTCCGGCACAGATTTCTCAGCTTTGAGCTTTAAGTTCACAAATCTTTTAATTAGAGAAGCCTTATTATGAGTGGTCTTCCTTTTATAAAGTCCCTCAAGCTTTTTTCAGATATCAAAAGGATCAGTTTCAATAGACATATGGTTGAATATATTGATATCAATCCATTGTCTAATCTTGCTTAGATTTTTTCACTTTATCTTTTCTCATTCTCTATCTGACATCTTTTTAGGTTTTAAAGGAAAATCATCCTTCACAACTTTATCCAGATCAATAGGATCAAAGAGATCTTTGCAATACATAAGGTCCTCCATTATGGGCCTCCAAATAAAGTAGTTTGACGACGTCAACTTGACTATAGAGCTTTTTCACCTTCCATCACGATGACTTTGATACCACTTATTGGGAGACAATAACACATCTCTCTAAAAGATCAACCAAATATCAAAAACTAAAATACTTTTAAACTTGCACCAATAAATCAGTATGAGAATAAGAAATTTAATAATGAAACAAACACTAAGATTTACGTGAAAAAACCCTCTAGTGTAGAGGAAAAACTACGAACAAACCGACAAGTAAATCCATTAAACTCAAATAAAGATTTACAAATATTGATCTCTCACCCCACAACAACAAGTTGTGTAACGAAGTTTCATGATTGAAACCAAAGTTGATTTAATAATCAACAAACACTCTAATCAATCCCAAAAACAATTAAAAAAATGGATGAGAATATAACACTACTTGCCCTCTCTCTGATTTTCCTCACTTTTGGATGTTATGGCCGCATTCACCTACAAAACCTCCGCATTTTTTTTATATCACGAAATAAGTTTTTCTGCACCATATATAGTCACATACAAGGCCGTATAAGTGAATGTGTATCTTCAAAACCACCTCACTCATAGATGTATAATGTTACAGAGAGATACACGGTCATCACGGGTGCGTACATGACTATTAATGTCTTCGCTCTTCGTATCCTTCTTCACACAATTCTAGAGACTTATCTGGTTAATCCACATGGCCTTATAAGTAAAGACACGAGCTTATGTGCTTATACGGTTAATATACACAACTGTATAAGTTAAAGACATGGACATGTAGCAACCTACGTAGTTTTGTTCACCCCAAAAGAACTTCATCCATATTGTCTTCACTTCTTCGTGATCCCCACGAATCATAAAGGCATCTACAATTACCAAAAGTTTTAAAATAGGGCTAGAAACTCAATAGTAATAACATAAGTAATCCCTTTCAAGAGGGGATTGTTTTTGGAAGGAAAATAAATTTTTATCAAGCAAATATGTCCTATTCTCATATATTCTCCATAGAATATATAAACGATGTTAAAAATATTGATCAGATAACACTTGTCTTACGTATCTCTTCCCTACTTAAGTATTCTTCATATCGTTTATTCGAACTAATTGAGAGTATTCTCTACAGAAATAAAATCCCTCAGCTATCTAGGTCTAGTAATTTTTCTGTCGAGTCTTGGCACATATTATTGATATATCCCTCAGCTTTATAATTTGTTGGCCCCAACTTCCTTTATGACTTGCCTGTAACATATGTCAACAATTCACTTCCAAATCCTGACTAAGCTTCCTTTCCATTTTCATTTATTTTTCTTTGAATTTTGAGGTGTTCAAGAGGGAAATATGTGGATGTCTATCCTTCTGTCTCAGTCCATTCAACATATGAGACTTTAACTCTCATACGCAAAAATCAGATCCTTAAAATGGGATAGGAGGTATAGGCTAATGACAGTGGCAACAAGACAGAGACTTCTGGTTATCCTATTTTGGATTCAAGTTTTGATTATAGTGCTAGGTGAGAGCAAGGTGAAACAGGGGTGAGGCATTGTATGGAGGAGAGGAATACTGAAGCTTAAAGAGAGAAGACTGCCACAGAAAAGAGAAGACCTAACCATCAACATTTCTAGAGTTGATAAGAAAAACAAGAGGCGTGCAACTAAAGGTGTCAACGGTGTGAGAGGGTGCAAACCCACTCTGCGTCTTTCCAGATCTGAAGCGATCAGATCCATTTGAAGAACTTCAAATCTCTCATGCCCCAAAACCTCTACCCTCTCTCTTCACCCAAACTTACCCTTTACCTTTCCTTTTCCCCTTTTGAACCCTACCATGGCCTCCATCTCTGACCCACCTTCCTTACCTTTATGGCTGTGAACTCAATGGTAGGCCTTCTGGCCTCCCTTTCTGGCATCGAGAGAGGGGAATCCTCCATATCAAAAGTCAATTTCCCTGTGCTTACCAAAGAAATAGTAGCATCTCACTTGACAGCTGATTGCAATGGTAAAATCCCTAGCCATATCGAAATGGCAGACAAAGATTCGGCCATATCCAATCTAGTTGGAGCATGGAGGAACAAATTAAAGACCATCCACCATATGGGAACACGCAAGCACTATCAAAATGTGCTCAAGGATGGAGTCTAACCTCCACTGGTCGAAATGTTAATGGCGGGAGCTAAAGCTTGGTCCATGCCTCAAATAGGTTTCTTCTGGTCTAAGTGTCCTACATTTTCGACAGTTAATGCTTGGGCAAAATCAAGATGGGGAAAGAAGGGACTTGAGAAAGCAATGCTCGGGGAAGACAACTACATTTTATTCAAGTTTGTCGATAGCACCAACCTTGACGAAATTATAGAGCAGGTCTGTGGCACATCGAAGCGTAACCCCTCTTCATCCAGAAATGGTGGTCGAGACTAGAAATGGACAAAGGTCAGATAGACAACTTGCCACTATGGGTACAGTTCCATAACGTACCGATGGATTTCTAAACCATTGAGGGTCTTAGCTACATGGCTAGCTCCTTGGGTAAACCCATTTGTATAGATTCCTTAATTGCAACAATTGAACTGCTTTGCTATGCTAAAATGTGTGTTGAAGTATCAAAAAAGGCCTCCTTACTTGATTCACTTCCCATTCTTCGGTTGACTGACAAGAGTGAACTGGAGAAGACTATCATACCCTTCTCCTATCCCTAGAAATCGACAAATGATAGCAAAGTCTGGAAGCCTACAAGTAAGATGTTTCAAACTGGATGGCATAATGATTTACTAGATTCTAGTGTAGTTGATGACAAGAATGATGCAGTAAATGAAGACAGGGAAGCTATGTACGAATCACCCTTAGTAGAGGTAGATAATAACATTAATAGTGTTGTAGAAGTTGTTAATAGTGTGGTCGATGCTATTGAATGTGCAATGGTTGCTGTTATTGGTGTAGTTTCTGATACAACCCATGTTGAGGCTATTAAAGATAGCCGGCTTGTAGCGGATGAAAATACTAGTGTTGTTGATGTGGGCATGCTTAATGATGTTGTGGATGTAGTTAATGGTGTTCCGGATGCACAAATGGCTCAGGTTGTAAACAATGATAATCGGTTAATTAGTTTGAGGTCCGAACAAGTTGTTACAAATATTGCCAGGAACAACTAACTCTTGATAACTGAAGTGCAGAAAATGTGGAGAGTCTGGACAATAGAGCGAGTGATTTCAACTCCTAATATTTGGAGCATTGTTAGATGGATTGGGCCAACATGTTGACTCCATTAGGGGACAGGGGTCATCTCTCAAAACCAAGCAGAGTACTATGATACTCCATTACCAGTAGCCCATGTCCCTAACATCTCTAGAGATTTTTGCATGCAAACCAAACCTACAAAAAGGAAATCTGTAAGGAAGAGAAAGTCAAACCTTAAATATCAAAGGGCTTCCCCTAAATAGTGGAACATTAGGGGGTTAAGGGACCCTCATGAACTAGAAATGGTGAATGACCTTTTTTATGAGGAAGAAATATCAATGGTGCCTATAGTTGTTTCTTGTTGTTGTCTATCTTGCAGATAGTTATACTATCTTACTTAGGGAGTTTTTATTGTCAGACATATTGCAATATGATGGTAGGCTTAAAGTCATGAACTCATTGTAACTCAGATTTGGTTTTTACTATAATTAAAATTCTTCTTCATTTAAAGAAAGATCCTATATAAGGAGTTCGAAATCTACACTCCTTTTGTTACACTTTTGAAACTAAAATTTGGAGATTGAGGATTATAAAAGAATTTGTAGTTATGAAAAAACACGTTCATAAAAAATAACGAAAAAGAAAACTCTTTTATTTGTAGTAATATGGTGGACATAGAGATGGCAATAGGGTTGAAGAAGTGAATAAGGGAAGTATGGTGGTTGATGGTTGTACAGGAGTGAGCTGGAGATAGTTACAATAAAAGTTGAAAAACAAGATGGACTAATGATACAAAATGGATCAATTTAGTGAATTAGGGAAGTTTTCCCTTTAACAATATGAACCACTAACTACTTTAATGACTTAAATTGGGACCCAGGGCATTTGATGAGGTACAGTAACTTTTTTTTTTTCATTTTGAAATGCATTGAGTATTGCATGTTCCATGAATCGTGACTTTTGAGTAAGTGCTTTGAAGCAAACACAATGAAGGATCCTTGCATCAAATTTTAAATTTCAATGATGATCAATGATTTTTGAGATGCAAAAAGAATTTCTTGATACATTTGTTTTCTAGCAAGGCACCTCTAACACAGTATGTGATGAAACTTAGTCTTAACCAAATTTGAGGGGGTAAAACAATTTTATTGCATAGGGTATGTTTGGTTAAACATAAAGTTTTTAATGGAATGGAATGAAATAGAATAGAATGGAATGGTTTATAATGAAATGGAATGTAAATGGATGTAATATTAAAAAATTGTTGTTTGGTAGGAATGGAAAGGTTCATAATGTAATATAGTGAAATGTTGTTTAGACGAAGGGTTTATAATGTAACATAATGTAAAATTATTTATCATTTTACATTTCATCATAAACTTCCCAAATCAGAGGTTTTTCATTTTTACTATTTACGATGGAATGTGATGTAATATGAAACCTTCTTCTTCCATCTCATTCTATTTTAAACCTTCCTCCTAAATGATGAAATAATATTCCATTCCATTAATATAACCCCCAACCAAATTAAGAAGAGGTGCTCATTAAATAAAATATTAAAAGTACAGTTGACTTATAAACTATTTTATCATAAAAAAGGTGTGATTTAATTAACTCTCTTAAGCATTATTACATTCTAATTTTTCTCCAATTCATCAGAAAGAAACAAATTACTGTAGAAAAATTAATTATGATTAAATCGTAGTCATAGTAAAATAATTATTATATTTTTATTTTGATTATTTTAGTAAATACTTTAAAATAATAATAAACAATAAAAGAGAAAATAAATTTAATTTATAATATTTTTTATGAAAGAATCAACTATAAAACTATTCAAATATCCAATCTCTAATAGTATTTAATAAAAAAAGAACTTTAAATATTTTGGAAGAATCTTGACTTCTTGAAACTATTCTTTTTTAAATACAATTATAATTAAAAGTTAAATTATATTATTTACTTGAAATTACCTTTTAATGGATTCAAAAATTCCTACATTAAAATTCTTTAGTAATTTAGACAAACTAATAGCGTAAAAATTACAATGTTTTAAAAACTAAACTGAAATTTAAACCAGTAAGATAAGAAGTTTAAGGTTTAAAAAGTTCAATTGGTATTAAACTTTTATAAAATCAATTAAAAATTGAATAAAATTGAAAAATTTGAAATATTATTGAAAGAGATTATCCTTAATTTAAATTTTAATTACAAAAGGCTGTTAAATAAAAATTAAATAGTTTATTTTGGTTTATAAAAACTAATTAGTTTGCAAAATTTTACTTATTAATAAATAAATTGATCAAATTTTAACAAACAAATGTTATTAAAGTAAATTGAATAATAAAGTTAAAAACCAACTCAAAAAGTTAAAAATTGAACACAAAGTTGGTTGTTTTAAAATTTTATGATAGAACCATTTGAATTGGTTCAATTTTTGAATCATTCGTAAAAAAATTCCTTCTTAATCTTACATATTCAATTTTTTTAATCATCGATAAAAAACTGCCTTCTTTAATCTTACATATTCCATAAGGTAAACGATACACCTAAGGCCTAAGCCCAATTTGGTGGTTTGTTTGCTCTGACTCATTCTTACAGTCCCCAAGCTCCTACTTGTTTTACTCGATGAATATTGTTTTGTTTATGATAATAATATGAGATTAGGACACGTTTTTTTTTCCTTTCACTAGAAAAAATTAAAGATTCATCATAAAATTGTCTCCTGCCTAATTTGACAAATTTGAGACAGACTTAGGCATCAGAGATACCTTTCAACGTTGTTTTGCAAACATGAAGCAAACACTGAACACTTGAAGTAGAAGTGAACCACCGAGACATAATCAAATTTGTTATTACTTTCTAAATATACCATTCCACTTAGCCTTGCCCTTGACATCACTCTAGATCTTCTAGTGGTCTGTATAACTACATGATTGTTGGTCTACAATATCTTGCTATGGTGAGTTACATTGCTGCAATTTGTAACTACTGACTAGTTTTGTAGTTGAAGGGAATTTTATATTGTTAGTTGACAGGGCATGTTGAGTGCACTGCAAAATTTACCTGACTCTACGCACTTAAATTTGTAGTTATGGTGAGTCGAGATCAAATCCACAGGCAATGTTCGGTCAATTTTCGTAACAAAATTAATTGATGCAAGGAAATTAGAAAAAGGGGGTTTTAGATTTTGAACAATTCAAAAAATACAATAAAGCAAACTATAAAAAACAAATTAAAACAAGCGATCGAAAATGATTAAATTGTCGAATACACTTAAGGTCCAGTTTTAGGTTCAATCTTGGCCTAAACATGATCAAGCATATTTTCATCATCCTAACGTCTTTACAACTCTCTTCAAACTATCAATCTGAGACTAATAGAATGCTTTACTAATCCCGATTTTCCTTTAGGTTTTATTTAATCAATATATGATCATTAATTAAACCTAACTACTGAATAACTTAGGATATGATCTCTAAATTTAATTTGGCAGCCCACATTGCGATGTAGAAAATGATCAATATGAGCAGTAACCTCACACATTTGGATTATCTAACCAAAGTTATGTTGTTCCAAACGATACGGGGTCATTAGATGCCACTCATAAACATCAAAAGTAACGATTACGGATTACATTCAATGTTTTAGCAATAGGTTCGAAATAGAACAATCAAAATAACGTATTAAGATTATTCATCCCAAAACCTGATCAAATCAACACCATCAACACAAACATCTGAAAAAAAAATTACAACCTTAAAATGATAGAATAGGTTAACTGTGACTTGGCATCGATATTCTCGTTGAACCGACTTTAGAAAGCTAGCCTTCCATCTCCATTTTTATGCTCCAAGTGTCAACCATCTTCTCCATAGTTGCTTCAGTGGTAAAAGAAATGAAGAAAGAACCGTAACGCCTCCACACCTGTTCTCTACACTGCTCTCTCTTTTTATTTAGTTTTTGGTCCACCCTACTATTCACTCACTGATTTGTTACTATGAATTTTAAGTAAAACGCCCCATGCCACAGTTTGCATTTAATGCACAAAGTCTGCGTTAAACGTAAACGACTGACCTGCATGCGATTTATTCTCCTCACCAATGTCATTTTGGCCCTTTGCCCCTCACTAACTGCTACCGTTTCATGCTTAATTTCCTACCATTTTCTGCTCCATTAGATTGACGTTTTTGCATTGTAAAAACATGCACGTGCTGCATTGCTTTCTATGATTCTTCTTCTTTATGTTCAATTTTTCTTGTCTTTTAATTTTCTTCTTCATGCTCCACGAAGACAAGTGAATATTAATCTTTGAAAAATGGCCCAAATCGACTCACTTTAACTTCTTTGCTTCCGAATTATGCCTAAAATCACATATGAGTCAAAGTATCTTAAGCATTTCTAAGGCATTAATCACTAAGTGTAGCATATCAAATGAATCAAATTTTAAACACATATCATTAGCTCAAAGTTTATGATTAACGATTTTGATGATAACTGTATAATATTTCAAAATTCAAATTGGATTTATTTCCTTGTATAATTAACGGTCTTATTCTCAAAAGGAAATAAAATTATAAGAAATACGCTTTCTTTCTTACAAGAACCTTCATTATGAACTTACCTTATTAGAATGGTTTATCTGAAAGGATCCTACAAATTATAAAGGTCATATATTAGCCCCGTGATTACTAAAATTATTTTGGCAAAGATGACATCAAAGTTATTCAGATTTAAATCTACCCAATTGACTAAGGATGCAAGATGAAGCAACGGGTAGTTAAAGAAATTTACTATTTAAGAAAGAGCAACGACACTTGTTAAGTAACAAACATAATCAGACTTTCAAAACTTTTGAGTAGGATCTATATTCTTGTGAATCATATCATTCTTATTGTGCCTTAGAAAGTGAAATCACTCAATTAAGAGGGAAATTGTTATTTGAGAACTTCTTTTTGATATTATATTTTTTTGTGAGCTTTTAGAAGCTTGTTATACACTTCGAGTGTGGAAGGTTAGAGAATCTTGAAAAATATGTACTCATGAGCTTGGACAGGCTCGTCAAATTTAATACTCAGATTTTTATAGTGAAACACTCAAGTTGGATACTTGGGGACTGAATGTAGGATAAGTTGTAAGCCGAATCAGTATAAATCGACTGCATCTTTCTTCTCTTTCTCTTATTGTCTTTTATATTTATGCATTATATTGTGTGTGTATTCATTTCAGCAAGAGGCTCCTTCACTTTTATAATAGGTCCCTTTTGTTCTCAACTTGCTGACGGTTCCTTTCAGTTTTAATAGGCACCTTCTGTTTTTAAACTGTTTTAACAAAATTAATCATTCAGTGGGCTCCTTTCATTTAAGCAGGGTCCTATCTCATAAACGACTCCCATCGCCTAACAGGCTCTTATTGTTTAAAAGACTTTATCCTCTAATAAGCTCCTACTGTTTTTATTCGTTAACTAGGATCTGTTTATTATACAAATTGAAAAAACTTGCAAAATTTTTTTAAGTCACACATAATTCAACCCCCTCTTTTGTGTGTTTTCTTTATCAGTTGATATCAGAGACAGGTTTCACACTTTTTTGTTTTACAGCACGTGATAGATCATGGCAAACACCTTAAGAAGTTTTGAAGGACAATATGTCATAAAGCCTCCTTATTTTAATAGAAACAACTACTTATACTGGAAAGAGAGAATGATGATATATCTCCAATATGTAGATATCAATGTATGGAAAGCAATTAGAGTTAGAACTATAATTCCCACTTTTGATAATGTAGAAGTATGAACTGATGTTGACCGGAGAAATTCACAACTAAATGTTAAGGCAAAACATCACCTAATACAGTATGTGCATTGTCTATAGAAGAATATGAAAAGATATCATACTATTCTACAGCAAAAGAAATGTGGGACAAACTACAAGCCACGTCTGGAGAAACAAATGAGGTAAAGAAGCATAGAATAAGTCTTTTAGTGCATCCATACAAAAATATTGGCATAAAATAGGGAAAGACCATAGATGAATTCTTCGAACACTTTAACAACATCATCACGACCTTAAAGAACTTAAGAAAGATATATCGTAATGATGAGCTCGTAATGAAGATTCTAAGGTCACTATTAAAGGAATGGAGACCTAAGATGACAACTCTAGAAACAACAAATGATTTAGACACTATTTCACTCGACTGGCTACTAGAAAATCTAATGATCCATGAAACTGAGGTTAGACGAGATGAAGGATCTTCCTACAGAAAAGGAATGGTGTCGGACCCCAATCCCGGAGCCCGACGGTCCCGGGTGGTGGGCCCTGACTGAAGCCCATTCCCGGGACATTGGCCCTGCTGAGGCCCTGAACCTGACACTTGCTGCTAACTCACTTTGGTGGTGAGCTTACACTGATTTAAACTTAAACCCTGACTGCTCTTGAAAATCTCAAAAATATAACTTTTTAACCCATGTCCGTTAAACGGACATGAACTGGACCTGGGGGCCATTTTACCTGAGCCTGTCCGTTAAACGGACATGCGTGTCCGTTAAACGGACATGAAGTGACAAAATGGTACTGTTACACCCGAACCTGTCCGTTAAACGGACAGGCGTGTC
>JANKOE010000001.1:30562691-30575756 GCA_026284465.1 Erythroxylum citrifolium | reverse complement strand
TTTAGATCAGATTCGTCGAACGAGATCACCACGTTGTTCAGCTTCTTTTGTTTCGTTGACGAGTTTTTAACGACCTATCCAGCATATCTTTTTCTTCCTTTATCGGTCGACCCTCTTGCTGCGCTACTCCCGAAAATCGTGTTGACAACCATAACCGGTCGGTCATCTTGTCGTTTGGCACTGCTAACATCTCCTGTCCCAAACTGTGCCCTACATCGATCGCCCTCGTGTTTGTGTTGCCTCCCTGACCTTTTCTGATTATAGGACTTATCGATCAGAGGGCTATACTGTGTGGACGGTCGGCTCGGGCTGGAATTCGTAACTAGAGTGACTCGATCGGCCACAATTTTTCCTAGGGCTTCCGCTGGATGATGATCGGCCATCGCACCCAGTTACTGAGCGGGGGTCTGCTGGTGTTCCAGTTGAGACTGCAGAGTTTGTTGGATCACTGAATCAGCGTTATCCTCCAGGGCTACGCTTAGTTCGTCTTGATCTTGGTTTTGAGGTCGCTGTTGTTCATTCGGATGCGAAGACTGTGTGCAAGAATCAGAATGTGCTGGTGGGAGACCGGCAGTTAACGACAAAGCCATCCGTTGCAGTGCAAGTGCCGTGACGGCGACAATATCAGGGTTGGCTGCTGCCGCCTGACTGATCTGTGTGGTTTTGGACGTGGTGCCCTGATGCTGGGCCCCACGGTGGGCGCCAAATGGTTCAGTCTAATTTTGCTGCGGTTGAACGTCGTTGTGTGGATCCATGATCTGTGCAACTCTGACTGTAGAATACCTGCAAAACAGATAACGGCGGGCTGTGAGTTGATTCCCGGGAGGCCCCTCCGACGCTCAAGTCAGTCTTTTTGTGTAGGTTTTGGCTGTTGAAAGTAGAGGAAAATAGGGTTGTAATCTCGTACCTGAATCAGGGAGGAATAGTATCTTATATACCTGGGGTTACCGCTAGGTTTAGGTCTTTACGTGAGTCGTTGTGTTTGCATGGGAGTCTAACACCCGCTGGGCCGAACGGACCGTGGACGTTGGGTCGTCGATATCCGAGCCTGGAGCTGGGCCTGGTAAGGCCGGCTGGAAGAATTTTAAGACTAAGATCGCTAATAATTTATTCTAAGAATGAATTGATTGTTAACGTTCATCTTAATGTTGAACATTGAAAATATGGTGTTCCAAAATGGTTATGTAATAAATAAACAGAGATTCAATTAGGTGGATTAAGAAATAATAAAATCTTTCGATATAAAGTGATCTTAATTTATATAGGGTAATACAAATACATTGAAGAAATTTGTAAAGGTGTATGTAAAAGCAACAAAGAAAGCGAATTGGCTTATCAGACAAAAGTTGAATAGGGCAGTAGTCAACCTCCATTGATTCACAATTTACTTCAATAGCAAGGCTGCCCTTTTTAACAATTCTTTATGTTCAGATCACTTATCATCAAAATATCTTTTGATGTAGAGAAAACAAAGGTAAAGACACCCTTTAAATTCATTAACGTTTTGGTGAATCTAAATGGGTTTGAAGAGGCAATTATGAGATGTCAGAGTATTGAAGTTAAGGAATTTGAATCATACACATGCATTAGAAAGCTCAAAGCAATAAAAATTAACTGAAAAACTCCATCAAAATAAGGTCAAATACATAAATTCCTCTATTAATAGGACAAAAGAGGGCTTAATTGTTTTACAATATCATCTAACCTTAAACTTTGGTATGCAAACCTAAAGTTAAAGGAGAAAAATATCTTTCACCAATTATACGAAAACCATAACTCATTGTTTTGACAAAAAGAAAGAGTTCTTTAATGAATTATCATTGTTTTGATAAAAACTTTTTATTTGCATTTGGGACTACCGAAAACAGCCTCTCTACTTTGTAGGGGTAAGGCTGCATACTATCAGACCTCCCCAAACCCCCCATTGGTGCGGAATTTGAATTGGGTGTGATGATGCAAGGGTTCTTTAGCTAAAAGACAATGGCAAGAGTATTAGTTACTTTTATAATGCTATTTTATGTAGAAATAATTCCAATAAGATCTGCTTATTAAAAAACATCAATGACAATAATATTAGTGATCAGGAGAAGATTAAATAGCTGAAATTTAATCACTTTAAGACATTATTATGAAACTCTAACAATAAATGCTATCATGTGTAGATCCTAAAGAACTTTATCCCTAACTCTATCTTGTAGCAACAAGAAAAGATGCTATTAATGATTTCAATGTTTTGAAAAAACAAAAAAACTTTATTTGAATTAAATTTAGAAAAACTCTAGGCTTTGATGAGTTAAATGCATGTTTTTTTTCAAAAAATCAAGCATCTAACAGGTAATATGATTACATAATTTGTCCTAAAATTAGTAATAGGAAGAGTTCTTAAAAGGCTTAATAAATCATTTGTTTGCCTTATTCCCTAAAAAAATTGAACACTAGCACTTTAATTGATCATAGATCAATATTCTGTTATAACGTAGTAAATAAGGTAATCTCTAAATTGATTACAAAAAGGCTGAAGGAGGTTCTTAAATATATCATTAGCTCAACTTAAGAGGAATTTGTTCAGGGAAAGGGTATAGGAGGCAACCTAATGATAGCTCAAGTATCATTCAAAGAGTATAAAAGTAAAAAGCCTATAAGAAATTATGCATTAAAAATACGTCAGTCCCCTAGATTAACAAAAGAAAAAGCATGATATATGTCTTCACTAATTCCTTTGGTACACACATTAAGCCTCCAAGTGTTACTTTTTAAAATATCTATGCATCCCAATGTCATACAAAAGAATCTCCTACAAAGAGTGTCAACTTTTTTTTGACTTAATTCAAAAGAGGATTGATCGTTAGAATAACAATTTCTCTCATATGCAAGTAGACTTCATCATATGCTAACAATTTTAAATAATACCTATACATCAAAGTTGCAACTTATCACTAAACATGATTAAAGAAGTGGAGAGGCTACTAAAGAACTTATTATAGTTAAGCAAGTCGTATAATGTAAATGTTGCAAAAGTTAAATGGCATGAGGATTATAACTAAAGGAAAAGGGTGGACTGGGCATATTACATGGATCCGACTCACAAAGATTATTTACTTATATGATTCTTTTCAATATTGCAATGTTGGGATTGGTTACTAGTTTTAATTTGACAATGAATCAATTTAAGTATTATGGATATACTCATATGTAATAAAGGACCATAGCCTTTAACATATCAAAGCAAAATCGAGCAATATATGAACATTCATCCTATGCTAAAACTAAGATAAGTCATAAGTCAAGAAATGAAAATTACAGTTAGCAATGATAGGAAATTTTATTTTTTATTCGATAATTAGAATGCTTTTAGAACACTGCACAAATTATAGGAAATGAAGAGCCTTAAAAGACTAACACTAGTATCAGCTAAGGCAGAGAAATTATATCAGAAGGATAATTGCATTGCACACATTGAGTTTTTGATACCATCATAAGAAATATTAGTAACTATAAGCTTATAGTGGAAAATGGATAGGATTATATGGAAGAGGCATAACTTATAATGCTTCATCAATAAATCATGTCTAGTTATCTATAGGGAACCTATTAAATGACTATCCCCATAGAGGTTATTGTGGTTCAATAAAAAAAAAAGCTCTAAGGCCTCTTTCATATTATAGTTGGCAATGAAACAAATATTATAAAACAAGGATAGAATAGAAAAATGTTGTTTTATCCAACATTCTATACAAGCTCTGTAATCAGTATTTAGAAACACAAGATCACATTATACTAAATTGTCATTATGTATATTCCTTCAGGAGCCTTAAATAAAGCAAATGCAAGGTTTAAAGTTATGGAAACAACTAGACACAAATGATATTATCAGCTAAGCAAGTGAGATTCATTTATTAATGAGACTCAACCATCTTTAAACTATTGCTAAGATGTTGAATGATGCTCTATAGTATAAAAGAAATAGAAGAGTATTACAAGATAAACAACTCGACATTTATGATTTCTGTCATAGCACTTTTGTGAGCATTAATGAAATCATTATGCTAAAAACATAAATAGGGAAAAGGACTTTGAACTAGTTTCTAAATTGCAAGTTAATCATCTAATAAGCCTCTAAGGTGGTGAAATAGAAACTATCCTAAGGCTGATGTTCTTCTAAATGCTCAATATCCATAAGCTATGGTTTTTGTCAAACTCCTCTATGCTATTGAATTGTATGCTTTTTTTTGGGGTTTTGTTTTGGCTTAGTTTTCTCAATACTAGCCTGGATGTTCTTTAACATTATTCTATTGCACTTTATAGGGTATTTTTTTATTTAATTTTTCCTTTAACTTCCAAAACAACAAGAAATGTGGTTGTGATTTCTTAATTTTGTTTAAAAGATATGCAAACATGAGATAGGCAACTCATGACATAGTCCATTAAAATAATAATTTTTTGTCTTCTAGTTGGAATTGTATATGATTCCACATGTTGAGATAAAAATGACTTGAAAAGCAACTAAAGTTTAAACTTTAATGGATAATAAGATTATTTTAAAAGTGCATTGAATTAGTTTTAAGGGTTATAAGGATTTACTCTAACTTTTTTTGTTTTGTTTTAGAGTTATATGACCTTTGATCTTGATGGAGGATAAAAATTTAAAACTAGGTTTATGTTATTTTTTATTAGTAAGAGTTATTATATAGAAAAATTAAAAGTAACATTAAGAATCTTACATTAACGAACCAAAAATAGTATGTTTTATGGTTTTTTAACATACTAATCACTGGTCTATCTTTTGTTGGTAGGATCCATATGGTATGATTGCTATGTTTTAACTCCTGAATATAACCTTGTAGCTTAGAATATTCACGAGCATAGTCTAATGCTCTCTGCTTCCTCAATTTTTTTTATAGCATTGAGCAAAGTTAAATGCATAACTATGTTCAACCTTTCTCTGCTTTCTTTATTCATTTTTGCAATGGTTATACCAGACTTCATCATAATTTTGTCCTAGAAATGTCTTTGTTGATGCCATTTTAGGCTTACTTATTGTGAAACATGTATGTATAGACCTTTATGTCTTGACTTTGAAACAATTGTCTTAACTATTATAAGCTACATATAATTCCCACTTGCATCGTTTAATTCATTCTACCCTAATCTGATTAGACTCATTTTTTACCATCTAACATTAAATCTTGTTATTATTGAATAATCAACAATAGCATCTTTGAAGTCTTTTACATTATCAAATTCCTTACCTAGTGTTCAATGTGATGCACCACTACCTGATTCATATCTAATACTTGTACTAAATCTTCTGATTAGCTCCTTAGGCTCTTGTCCACTAGGATACTCATCATTATCAATAAAACTTCCATAGCTGCTAAAGTCATTCTCCATTGGTTAGTGGCCATCTAACATTGATACATTAAATGTCTTTTGTACTCCTTCAACTTCATTATCATCTTCAACTCCAGCCTCATTATCATCATCTTCATTCCTATAAGTTCCCATATCCCCATTATTACTACTCTCTTCTTTAATGGTGTCTACATTAACTTCATCATTATGCACAACAACCTTATTAGAGCCCAAATCTCTAACATTACCTACTGTAGCCAAAACTTTTTAATCTATAATTAGAACATCAAGCTTTTATCCCATATATTTTGAAAAGGATAATTAACCTCAGACAACTTTCATTAGATTTAATGAATCTTAATACGGCAAAAAATTAAGCTTAAATCATTAAAATAAGCCTCGTCAACTAACCATGTTCCTTCCATACCTCACAAATTTATCGACAATTGATAAAATCAAGATCAACTTTATGAAAATAACTTACAAATCTCCCACATAACTCAATTTAGGATCTTTCTTAAAGCATTTACCATAATATAAAGACATTTAGTATTTGGATTATTTAAGCATATATATAAGACAATTTTAAGTATATAAAATAACATGCAAATAGCCTATAAAATGGCTCGTACAACTACTTGTTTAATGTCATGTAAGAGTATCCTGTGTAATTTCATACAACTACTTGTTTGGTACCCTATGAAATAACATGCAAGATTGTGCAATGGGCCACATACTTATCATCTGGTATGAGCTAAACCCAAAATTAGCTGACAACATTGAGAAAATTCCAAACATTGTCATTTGGTTTTGGAATAGTTACGTTTATATTGAACTCTAGTAAAAAAACGTTGTGTTCCGATTTAACCCTTTTAGGAATAAAAACTCCAAACTGTGAGGTTAAATGAGTTGTGTCTCATTTATTTTCTAATTAAAATTAAACTCATAAAAATCGTTTGAGGATTACGTTTACTCCAGTATTATGAGTCATTATTATCATATTGTGTATTAAAATTAAATTAACTTAAACAGATAATAATGCTTAACTTATTAAATTAAAAATAATATAATGTTTTTTAATTAAAAATATATATTCTTGCTTAGTAATTTTCTTGGTATTCAACTCAAGATGAAAGTATAATTTAAAAATATTAAATAATTGCTACTATATATCTTGTGAAGCTAATAGTTATCAAAACAATATTATATTGTTCAAATTTGTGAAAGTTCGAACGTTTTGTAAATTACAAGAAGGCTCGGAACCGAGTATGCTGCACTGGGAAAAGGGGTTTGACCTTGGAGCTGCCATTGATTGTAGTATAAGATTTATTAGATACATATTTTGACTGCATCAAGACATTATTTTAGCAGAATGAAGGAGACACGAGTAGTCGTTAGCAGTTATTATATATGTTTGTAGCCAAAGTACTACTCTCACTCAAAGTTTGTTTATTGGTCCTCAATTGCAACCTAGCTTTTTGTCCGCTACTATATATGTGTAAGAATAGAATAGGCTCGTGCCTTAAAAACAAAGGCTAGTTAAGTGATTAAAGAGAGAGTTTATCTGTAGGGACTCCAACTCGTGCAGGAGTCCAAATCTTCTGTCCGTGTCTTATTGTGTCCAATAAATTTCAGCCATTTATTTATATAGGTCCCGCAAAATAAATGGCTGAGATTCTATGAGACAGAATAAGATAAAGTAATATTGGACAAAGGATCTTGATTCCTCGCGCAGAAAGTCCACTTGATAACATATATATTGTCCATTGTTTCATTATTCTTTAGCTAAAAAATGTACGTAATCATTAAATCTGGTGGTTCAGCCTCAGTGATTCAACTTCTTACTATAATCTGTAGTTATAAGCTAAGTGTAACTAAAATTCATGCCTTGCATAAGGTTATTTGTTTGTTCCTGGCTCATTTTCATTCCTTGCAACAAGACGGATGAGTCGTGTGATTTATTATTATATATAATTAAATTAAACAAATGGTTTTTTTGGAGTAATCCTCAGCTATTAAACTATTAGATATGCATTAACATCTAATATAAAAGCGTAAAATCTGAAGAGATTTAGTAATATGCATTGGTTCAGTCAGATTTTGCTGGGGCTGGATGTTGCTGCCTAGATCCATAATTCTGACAGATCTTGCTGTTGAATACTTGCAAAAACAAACAAGGCACACCGGGGGTTGGTTCCCGGAAGGCCCCTCCCAGAGACGTAGCTATGCATAGACTTGGGAGTCACTGGGCCCCCCAAGTTTTTTTAAAAAAATTATTTTTAATATATATATATATAAATAGAGTTATTTAAGGGTCAGTGGTGTACTGGGGCCCCTAAAATTTAAAAAAATTAATTCTTGGGCCCCCTATCTTAAATTCCTGGCTCCGTCACTGGCCTCTCCGACGATCAAGTCAGTTTTTCCGTGTGGGTTTTAGTAGTTTTCTGAAGAGAAAAATAGGGTTTTGGAGTCGTACCTCTATATATCATGGCGAAATGATGAGTTTATATAGTGAATACCTGTAAGAATTAGGTCAATGTTGAGGAATGGGCCGATCGACTCATGTGCCGTTCTAAGTTTGAGCTTGGACCTAGCACAGCCGACCCAACCACGCATCTTTATCTCTTAATAATTACACGTGAACTTTGGAATTATTGTTCCCATTAGAACCAACTCGGTTTCATGTAGCATTTGTCAAACAACTTCTTTTCCAATATATAAAGGTGACTATAGTCTTAAGACATACCTCTCGTCTGAAAGTAAATAAATAAAATTATTTTCCAAATTTATATTTTGCGTGTTGAAAAAAAAATTACAAAGGACTCCCACATTTACGAACCAATGGCTTTACTAACTCCAGAAGTGAGACACCAGACTGTTGGAAGTAGACCACCCAAAGGGAATCAACATTGAAAGAGGGCTGTGATGTTTAGTGCACATCATCGTATAGTTATAAAACGTCATTCCCTCTCTCTCTCTCTCTCTCTCACATGCCAAAGCCGCAACAAAGGAAAGAAGGATGTGACCTTTAATGATAAAACAATTCAGACCGACCACTTAAAATAAATGGATTTTGTAATTAAATCATATGGACACATGTAAGCCCTCTCGGTCAAATGCTCACCAAACATGCTTTTTCTCTTTTCTTTTTACATTTCATTCGTTAAGCCTAGTACGACACTACTGCCTGTTCATCCATGTTCTTTATAAGTCTCAGTCGCTCTTCTCCTTCTCTTTATACATGTTAGCACACGCAGAAGCACACACACAAACTCCTACTCCTCCTCACTCTCATCCCTCTATTTCTATCCTCTGTTCTTTCAAATGGCTTCCAAGATGTTTTTGCCCACCCCCACCACCACGAGCAGTAGTCATGTTATGTTTCCAGAGAACGTTTCAGGCAGTAGCCTTTCTCTTGGGCGAGTTTCTTTGCGCAAGAAAAATGAAATCTCCCCCTCCACTGGACATTCAGTAGTACAGACCCCTTTTGTTAAAACACAACCTGTCTCTACCAATACCATCAAAACCACTTCTTTGTTGGCCAAACTTTGGAGGGATGTTCATGGTTGCAACAACTGGGACAACCTCGTCGAACCTTTGCACCCTCTACTCCGCCAAGAAATAATCCGATATGGTGAGTTTGTTAATGCCTCGTACAAGGCCTTTGATTTGGACCCCAATTCCAAGCGCTATCTCACTTGCAAATATGGAAAGAAAAACATGTTTAAGGAAACTGGAATGGCGGATTCTGGCTATGAAATCACCAAATACATCTACGCCACTCCTGACGTCAATATTCCAATGAATCCAGTCCAAAATGGGACTGCCTGTGGCCGTTGGATTGGATATGTCGCTGTATCATCTGACGAAGAGACAGTTACGAGGCTTGGAAGACGAGATATAGTGATTACTTTCCGAGGAACAGTCACGAACCAGGAATGGATCGCCAATTTCATGAGCTCGCTGACTCCGGCGAAGTTAGACCCTCACAATTCACGACCTGATGTGAAAGTAGAATCTGGATTCTTAAGCTTGTACACTTCAGATGAGAGCCACAACAGATTTGGACTCGAAAGTTGCCGTGAACAGCTCTTGTCTGAACTTTCACGGTTGCTCAACAAGTACAAAGGGGATCAAATTAGCATATCATTAGCAGGTCATAGTATGGGAAGTGCATTGGCTCTTCTACTTGCATATGATATTGCCGAGCTCGAATTAAACAAAATCGACCATAACAATGAAGTACCGGTGACTGTCTTTTCATTTGGAGGGCCGAGAGTTGGTAACTCAGCGTTCAAAGAGAGGTGTGAAGAATTGGGAGTTAAGGTGTTGAGGATAGTGAACGTGAATGACCCCATCACGAAGGTACCTGGGGTTTTCCTCAATGAAAATCTTAGGGTTTTGGGAGGGAGATATGAGCTACCATGGAGTTGTTCATGTTATGCTCATGTGGGTGTTGAACTAGTTCTTGACTTCTTCAACATGCAAAACCCTTCATGTGTTCATGACTTGGAGACGTATATCAGCTTACTGAGAAGTCCAAAGAGAGTAGACATTGAGAACTGCGAAATGGATCTTTTCTGCAAAGCAAAGGATTTGGTTTCCAGTACTGCACAAAAGTGTAACTTGCCATTGCCATCGGCAAAAGCTGCAATTAAATTTGCAAACTTGGTTCACTGTCAAAGTATAGAAATTTTGATGGCTGAGAACATCTTAGGGTGGATGAATTGCTTGGCCTTGTTTATTTTTCTGTAGGTATATATGTATATATATATATAGAGAGAGAGAGAGACTGAAGAATAGGTCTCATGTATATTGTAATTCTGCAGCCCTCCAGGAGAAAGTTCTTCCCTGTTAACTGTGGGAATAATTTTGTCGTTGTACAAATTTATGTATTCTCCTCAGTGAATTAACCTTACATGTTTGAGAGATAAAAGAAAAAACTCTTCTACTACATTTGGATTGTTGATCAAGCTATGTATGGTTCAAGAACCACACCTAACATCCATGAGTCAGAATACTTTTGATACATGAGTTCATTGCTTAACATGTAGTGATTCTAATCTAATAAGGTGATCTCCAGGATGATCTGGAATAGCTATGGTCGGTAATGGTTTTGGTTGGCAGATCAAAATGGTGGTTTGTGAAATGATTACCCTAATCGACTTAATTTGTCCAGTAAGTTCTTTTAGCTATTAATATATCCTTTCTGCTATAAGGAAAAACATAGCAAATTATCTGTCCAATTTTATCATGTTCAACTTGTTCAATGGCCAAAACGATGTCATTTTGATTGAGTGAGACAATCTCTAAACTCCTCCGATGACCAAAATGGGTAAAATTAGACAGATGATTCGAACTCAAATTAAATAGATAATGGCAAGTATATTATTAATGCAAAGACTGAATGCCACAAGTACATTATCAACTCTATAAGTTTTTCCTATGACCAAATTAATGTTGGCAGAAAATCACTTTTGAGGAGACAGATGCAGAAGATTACCGACCAAGTCATGATGTACTATTTACATATAATACAAGATGATATTGAGGGGTGTTTTTGTATATCTATTTTAATCAAATGCATTAAGATTAGGCAAGTGAGTAGCTTTTGTTGATAATTAATTACATAAAAGAGGAAGATAACGTACAAAAAATTCAAACATTTGATCTTTAAAAATCTTACAAAAATATATAGTGATAAAGAATATCATTTGATGACAATCACGCCAGTTTTACTCCTAATTAATAAGTATATATCTCTCATTTAGTTGTATAGATATGTGTACATCTAATTCTTATTTAATATAAAACACTGTCTACAGTACAAACAAATCTAATGAATAAAATACATAGAATCACGTAATTAATATTGGATTGTTATGCCATACTTTCTAACTCTGAATGCCAAATTGAGCAGAGACAAGGACCTAGCAGTACGGAAGAGATGCAAGTCTTGAATTCCCATCTCTGTTCTCTTTGGCTGAGAGGAAATTAAAATGCACGATTGAAGGGTGAGTAAACTTTGTCGATTATTCAATGGTCAAAGCAGCAGCTCTCGAGACAAACATGTATGGTTGATTAATTGGGAGAGACTTACCGAGTGTCATGACCGTGTGGGTGATCACTAGTTTATTTGATGGCCGCGGTTGGAAAATTGTGAGTTAACTCGTTGACATAATTCCCTTCTCCAGGTCATTATCCAGACCTAATGTTGCTCATCCAGCGAGAGGAATGTTCATATTCATACAGGACCATGGTAGTCTTCTCCAAATGTGAAAACCAGAATCCATTTTAACTCGGCTTCACTGTTCATTTATTGGGAATATTAAATTGAGCCCTTTATAGGATTACAAACAACAAAGTCAAATTCAATATTTTAATTTTAATGAACAAAGTATTACTTAATAAAATAATAAAGCATGCAATGTAAACCTAAAATGTCAACAGAACCGTGTAATTTGGGATATTGATGAATTCCCTAACATTTCTATCAATAATAAGTCAAACATAAAAGTTAAGACTTTCTGTTTTGTGAAAATATAGTGATGGTCACAATGTACGCAACCTTTCATTTATATTTTTAAAAAGTGGTAATTTATGTGACTTCAACCTATGATCTTGTGATCACAAAGAGCAACTATTCACCTACGATAGGTCAACGTAAAGTTATACAATTTTATTTGTATATTCAATCATATAAACCATATATTTATATGCATCAAAGTGTTATAATAAAAAAATTGGCCAATAACTAAGCATATTTTAACTGGCTTGCATGAGCAATTGAATTTTTATATAAAGCTATATGTAGGAGAAGGCGTGTGTTTTCTTTGTTTTATTCTATTTGCTAAGAGTATATCTTCTAATATACTCACAATCATATACCTATTTTTATTAAATTTGTATTCAAATGTTTTTATTAGTTATAATTTATTTAAACCATTCATTTGTGTAAGAATTTGTCTATAAATAAGAATTCTATAGATAGTAAACATAAATTTAATAAAAAAGATGTGAGTTTTATGTTGTATTTATAAAACATGCATTTAATATCTAACTATGTAAATCTCTTATCTTCACCTTTCTCTCTTGTTATTTTTTTAAATTTATACATGATATCATTAATTTTAATTTCTTTTAATTAATTGCATTATAATCACATTATTATAAAATTATCATGTCAACAACTATATAAGTTGAAATTGTTTGTCATCCAGTCAACAGCCATGTAAAGTGAAATTGCTAGCTATATTAATAACTCTTATATGTTATTACACCATCCATATAACATTAATTTTGTTAACTAGTTGTATTACAATTGCATTATTGTAAAATTATTATAATATTATATACCTATATCATAATTATTTTGATTAAATAGGTATATATTACTTTAGTTTGATTTGCGTATAGTTTATAATTTAGTATATAACTTTATTTCTCATTTTGGTATTAAAAAACACAGGAATTTAATATGAAAAAAGTGAGTTTTATATCACTACAAGAAAAATAGAGTTTAGCGACGGAAATTACCGACGGAATTTGTACATATTCCGTCGGTAAGCTTAATTAGCGACGGAATTTATCAACGGATAACGGCGTCGGAGAAACGGCTGTCGGTAAATTTACCGACGGAAATTTTTTCCGTTGGTAAATTTACCGACGGTTATTCTGTTCGGTCGGTAAATTTTTCTGTCAGAAAATTACCAA
>JANKOE010000001.1:30530783-30559080 GCA_026284465.1 Erythroxylum citrifolium | reverse complement strand
TTTTACGTCGATTTTAGCGACGGAAATAGGAGTTCCGTCGCTAATTTGCTACGATTTATTTTCCGTCGCTAATTTTCTGTCGCCAATTTTTCTTTTTCTTGTAGTGTATTGTGTGTACAATAATAGGAATAAGTTTAATACAAAAGCTGTACGATCAATTCTGCTGTCTTGGTCCAATAGATGGATCAATGTAGTAATTAAGGGTGTGTTGCAAGTTTGAAAGAATTTGGCCAAAGAACTTTTAGCAATGATTTTGTATAACGTACCTATTATCTAGGTCCGACCTGAGCAAGGACAGAAAGAACACTTGCCCAAGCTCACTTTTGACCTGACTTTATTTTGCTTGTTGCCCTTGCCCAGGCTGACACTTATAAAAAACAAAAAAAAAGATAAAATAGGATCAGGTCAACAGTGAACCTTGGGCAGGTACGAGTGTTAATTTTTGGCACTCACAACAAACAAAAAGAGACAAAATAAGATCCTTTTGTTACTTGGCTCAGGCCTATAAAACATTAGGATTCATTTGATTGTGTAATTTATTAGTTTGCCTTTTTTTTACTTTCTATTATCAAGCATTTGTGCTCTAAAGTGCTATTTTATTTGCGTAATTTGGGAGGCTCCCACTTGTAATAATATTGCTGATGTCGCTTGACTTGCGAGAAAATTGGATTAGCTGCAACCAAAACCAAGCTGCCGACATTGATAGTTTAAGCTGCACGATGAACTAGGATAGTGTTTGGAGATTGCCACGATCATATATACAAAATGTTCTAGTTGTATTTGAATATATCAACTAGAATCAATTATAGTTCTTGTGTCATTATCACGTCTATCTCTCTGTTGTAATACTTGATTTAATGTTAACATGTTGCTTCATATGCATATGTTGTCTAATCTCGTAACTCAATCTAGTACATATTGAATTGGAAAATTAGTGAAATCAATTACTTTAGAAATGCTTATTTAAGAATGATTGAACACAAAATTAATCCGAGAAATAAAGTTACTAAATCATTAGATCAAATTTCTTCGAACCACACCTTACCGCACCATTGAAGGCTTCAAATGCAACGCATGCACCTAAGTGTGAGTAAAGCAAAAGTGTTGCGGACTTACCATCACAAACTACAAATCCTGTCTACAATCCTTTGTCATGTAAAAAAGATCTTAAAAAAAGGTAGATTCATAAATTGACAAGTGAAGTTAACACGGAATTGAAGTTAGATTTCTCCCTTGAAACATCGATCCACATTGACGTGACAAGAGGTCAGGGGCAATCCCAAAAAGGTTTCATGCAAAACTTGTAACGCTCCATGACATCTTCACGTATATATATATTTTGATATGTTGATGTTGTTCTAGGTTACCTAGCTTAACTTTTGGCTAATCAAAACCGTTGCCTCTCCTCTTTCTATTTTTGATATGAGATGGTGTTTCTTTTAAACGGGGGCTATGCCACGAAATTTTGATATGGTAACCACTATTATTAATTTATCACATCAATTTGTTCTCTTCAATATTTAAAAGGTATAGCCAATATGTGATTTAAAAGAATTAGAGTTATAATTATATTTATAAATTAACCTCTTCTCATCTAAATTGGAGATTGGTAAAAACTTAATCACATTTAATATATTTTACGTAAATAAACAAGGATTTCAATTAAGAGCTGTAAGTAAATAGTGTTGCAGTGAATTGAGAAAACTTGAGATCAAAACACAAAGTTTAAGGTATTCTAGGCGTGTTGGACACTTTCCTTAAAGTTTTATTTGCCCCCACTATATTTACAAATCGGGTTAAAGGCAAATTACTTAGGATACAAAGAACACAAGAACATTCAAGTTGCAAGAGTATGAATATTCTTTAAGAATTATGAATACAGATATTGTGTTGGTAAAAGTGGTTAAAAACAAACATTTTTAATCTTGACTAAAACTCATGTATATATAAAGTTTTTAGAACACCCATGTCTGTTTACTACTCGTCACAACTTTTAGAAAGGAAGTAATCCTTCAGAATAGTCATGTCTGTTCACTACAAGTCAGGGACGTAGGTATGTTTAGCCCAAGGGGGCACTGGGCTCGGCGAAATTTAAAAAAAAGGTTAAATTTTTTTAATTTTTAATTATTTTTCTATATAAAAATATAATTTTTGAGGTTTGGGCCCCCCAAGAATTTTAAAACATTTGTTTTGGGCCCCCCTATATGCATTGGCTGGCTACGTCCCTGCTACAAGTCACAACTCTTGAAAAGGAAGCAACCCTTTAGAATAGTCACGTCTGTTCACTACAAGTCACAACTCTTGGAAAAGAAAAAACCCTTTAGAACAGTCATGTCTATTCACTACAAGTCATAAATCTTGGAAAGGAAGTAACCCTTCAGAACAGTCACGTCTGTTTACTACAAGTTACAACTCTTGGAAAGGAAGCAACCCTTCACTTCCAAGTTTTACTTTAACTACTTATATGATATACTAATTTTCAACAAACCCCCACTTAGTTTGTGACATAAGAAAAAATACAACACAAGCAATTTATCATGCCTAAAGGAAGTAGATTTTGCCTTATACCATCCTATAGTACAAACATATCACAAAATCCAAAGGAAATGATTGGTGGCTTATTGCTTAAACCATCATTCATAAAGGTTCAGACATGTCGCACATATGAACCTTCTTAGCAATTAATTAATTCACATTACAATTTTAGCACTATTACTAGCTATGTGCTCATCCTAGTTCATGATTACATACAATAGATTACCTTAACTCTTGCTAGAAACGACACCACTTCTAATGATCATATAGGTGAAAAGTATTCTGGCTATGTCTACATAACCATAAACAAGCACTCAAGAATAATTTCATTAAGAGATTTCTCTCAACCTTCTCACTTAAGAGTAACAAATTGCAACAATAATTACTTGAATGGTTTACACAATCTTAGTGCTCACAATCACCACATAACTTGTTATTACCCTTTAAACCTTACAATCTAGGAGTAGTACTAGAAGAAGGTTCGGTTACCATTACTAGTGATTTTGATTAAAAGTTTTTAATTTCATTTTAGATGCCGTTGAACTAACTAGATCTCTTGCAAAAGGTTTAGTAAACGGATCTACCAAATTATTATGTCCTTACATAAACAATTGAGACAACATCTCTATTTAGCATTTCTCGAATAAATGCATGTCTTAAGCTTATATGTCTAGATTTACCATTGTACAATTTGTTCAATGCTCTAGACATAGTAGACTCAGTATCACAATGTAAGGTTATAGCAGGCATAGGATGAGGACAAAGATCTATATCTGACAACAAATCCCTTAGCCACTCAGCCTCTTTACAAGCAGAACATAAAGCTATAAATTCAGCTTCTATGGTAGAGTGAGTAATCACTATTTGTTTCTTTAAAGCCCAAGAAACAACTTCACCACCAAGCAAGAATACCCAACCACTTGTGGGTTTTTGATCACTAATGCTAGTAATTCAACTAGCATCTAAAAATCCTTCAATAACATTTGGAAAGATTATAAAAGAGTCCAAAATATTTTGTCTTCTTAAAATATCCCAGCACTCTTTTAATAGCTTGCTATTGTTCCTGACTAGGATTTTTAGTATATCTAGCTAGTCTACACACTAAGTATGAGATATCTAGTTTAGTGCAACTCATTGCATACATTAGACTTCTAATTACACTAGCATGTTCAAGTTGTTCAATTGGACTACCTTCATTCTCATGCAACTTAAAGTTAGGACCAAAAGGAGTACTTACCTCTTTCACATTCAAATGTTGATATTTCTTCAGGATTTTCTCAACATAATATGATTGAGAGAGTGAAAAACCCCCCATTATGTTTCTTAACTTTAATGCCTAAGATAATATCTACTTCATCGAGATCTTTCATCTTAAATTTAGAAGAACGATACTTCTTAGTTTCAACCACACCTTAATATGTAAGACTAACAATGTGTATGTCATCTACATAGAGACAAATGATCACTCCATACTAATAATGAGCATGTCATCTACATAGAGACAAATGATCACTCCAAACTCTTCATTGAATTTAGAATAAATGCACTTATCAGCGTATTGTATCTAAATCAATATGAGAGTGAAACAAATTTAAATTTCTCATGCCATTGTTTAGGTACCTATTTCAAGTCATATAATGACTTGACTAGCTTATATACTTTCTTTTCATTTCCTGGTAGCACAAAGCTTTCTGATTGTTCCATATACACTTCTTCATCTAGATCACCATTTAAGAATATTGTCTTTACATCCATTTGGTATACATGAAGGGTATAGATCAAAGTTAAAGCTAAAAGTACTCTTACCGATGTAATTCTAGCAACCGGTACATATGTGTCAAAGTAATTGATTCCTTCTTTCTGCCTAAAACCATTAGCTACTAACCTTGCTTTATAAGTTAGAATAACACCATCTGTGACATATTTCCTTCGAAATACCCACTTATAACCAATTGGTTTGGACCCGTGAGGTAAAGCAATTGAAACCCAAGTATTGTTAGACAATATTGAGTCCATTTCATCATTTAACGCTTCTCTCTAAAATGTCATATCCCTTGATTTCATTGCTTCACTAAAGGTTTTAGGATCTTCCTCTACACTTGATAAAATCATAGTTTTATTTAGTAGAGTATCCCTTTTGCCTTCAACTAAGAAAACAATAGCTTGTGAAGAAATAAAATCTGAAGGTAGATATTTTTTCCTTCCTTTGATGTTGACTCCTCCTAGGTTCATTTGGAGGGTCTACACTCGGTCTTTTTAACACACTTGAGAGTTCAACACTTGGAGAAGGGGTAGTCCATTTGATGGATCCTTATTTACCATTGAGTCTTTAAGAAACAAATCCTCAAAGAACTCAACATCCCTTGATTCTACAATCACATTAGAGTCAACATCTAATAGCCTATAAGCTTTAGAATTTTCTGTATAGGCCATAAACACACTTTTAAGTTCTCTTGGTCCCAGCTTTGTTCTTTTGTTGTCAGGGACTTTATAATAACTAAGCTACATAGTCCCAAACTTTCAAATATGACAAGTTTGGCTTCTTTCCTTTCCATACTTCATATAGAGACACTTTAGTCTTTAAGAATGGAATTCGATTATGCAAATAACATGCATCCAACAAAGCCTCACCCCACAAGTTTTTTTGGCAAACCCAAACTCAAGACCATAGAATTAACTATGTCTTGTAGATTTTTATTTTTCCTTTCAGCCAAACCATTTTGCTAGGGAGTATATGGTGCACTTCTTTGGTGTATACTACCATTTTGTTTACAAAATTTTGAGAACTCATTTGAGAAGTATTCTCCTCCTCTATCACTTCTCAAAATTTTAATATTTTTACTTAATTGATTTTCAACAAGAGACTTATATGTCTTAAACATATTAAGTGCTTCATCTTTGGTTTTCGTCAAATAAACATGCACAAATCTAGAGTAATCATCAATGAAAGTAATGAGGTATTTGTTACAACCTTTTGTTAAAAAACCATTAAATTCACATATATCTGAATGCACTAAATCAAGCAATTTTATATGTCTTTCAACTTTAGGAAAAGAAAGTTTGGTTATCTTTTCTTGTATGCATGCTTTACATTTCTTATTCACTTCGCCATTATAAGAGATTAATCCTTTTATAGACATATAATGAATCACTTTATGACGAATATGTCCTAATCTACTATGCCATAAAGAATAAGAAGCATCAACCAAATAAAGAGAAATATCATTCACTTTATTAAGACTAAGCTTAAACATGCCATTATAAGAATATCATTTTCTTACAAAAATACCATTCTCAAACAAGATTACATTGTTTGACTCAAGTGCAGCCTTCAAACTCTTCTTGTTCAGCATATCCGCAGAAACAAGGCTCTTATTCACATCCAGAACATAAAAAACACTAGTGAGCACCAACTTTTTGCCGGAAGTGAATAGCAAATACACATCTCCCTTTCCATGCAACTTGGCTTTCACACCATTGGCCTTAACCACTTCATGTCCTTCAAGAACTTCATAGTTCTTCAATTAGTCTTTATTATTGCACACATGAATTACTGCACCAGAATCATACCATTAATCTTTAGATATTGCCATGTGAAGTTCCGTCACAGTACTAAGAGTCATGGTTGCCGCAATTTTTGCACATTAATCAACAAGATTAGCACTAAGAACATTGTTTCCTTTTTACTTCTTGTTAGATCTGCAGTTAGCCTTATAGTACCCTTTCTTTCCATAATTGTAGCAAACTTAATTCTTTTTCTTGTCTTTAGCATTAGCATTTTTAGGTTTCTTCCTTTTAGAATTGTTGGATTTCTTCTCATCCACAAAATTCACCTTTGGATCTCCTTCCATTTCTTTTCTTTGAAGAATTCTTACACCTTCTTTAATTTGAAGATGCTTCAAAACACTATTAACAGTTAAAATTTCACAAGTGTGCAACAACTTCTTTTGATAATCATTCCAAGAAGAAGGCAACTTAGCAATAATTGTCCCTACTTGCAATGATTATAAAATCTCAACACCTGTTTAAAATTTGAAACAATAATAAATTATGGATTTGATCCATAAGAGAGGAATCATCAATAAATTTAAACTCAAAATATCTTTTAATAAGAAACTTATCTGTACCTTGCTTTTGAGATGCATATTCACGTTTAAGCGATGCTCAAATCTCCTTTGGACTCTTCACGGTGGGAAAGAGATCATAAAGGTTGTCTGAGAGGGTGTTGAGAATGTGACCCCTGTAAAGCAATTCATCTTCTTGGTACTTGTCTCGTTTATCCTTCCTTGTGTCTACTTCGCCCTCCTTTGGAATAGGAATTACAGGAACAGTATGATCAAGTACATATGCAATTTTCAAAGCGGTGAGGAAGAACATCATGTTGTCCTTCCAATGATTGAAGTTGGTGCCGATTCTATCAAGGCGATCTAACTTCACAAAGTCTTGGTTCGTCACTTTGAGAGTAGATTCTTGAGCGGACACCATGATAGCAACAAATAACACTTTAAGATTGTAATACTGAATGGGGGTTGGAAGTCCACAAAACAAAGAATGAACAATGAAGTAAATGGTGTTGCAGAGATTTGAGAAAACTTGAGATCAAAACATAAAGTTTAAAGTGTTCTAGGCGTGTTGGACACTTTCCTTAAAGTGTTATTTGCCCTATTATAGTTGCAAATTGGGTTAAAGGCAAATTAATTCTATGATACAAAGAACTCAAGAACATTCAAATTGGAAGAGTATGAATGTTCTTCAAGAATTACGAATGCAGAGATTGTGTTGGTAAAAGTTGTTAAAAATAAACATTTTTAATCTTGACTAAAACTCATGTATATAAAGAGTTTTCAGAACAATCATGCCTGTTCACTACCAGTTACAACTTTTGGAAATGAAGCAACCCTTCAGGACAGTCACATCTGTTCACTACAAGTCACAACTCTTGGAAAGGAAGCAACCCTTCAGAACAGTCACATATGTTCACTACAAGTCACAAATCTTGGAAAGGAAGTAACCCTTCAGAGCAGTCACGTCTGTTCACTACAAGTTACAACTCTTACAAAGGAAGCAACTCTTTATTTCCAAGTTTTACTTTAACTACTTATATTATACAAACTAATTTCTAGCAAGAGCTTGGAAGCTCAATGGATGATATTTCACTGCTTTGTGCAATAACAATCTTAGAGGATTCTCTATTGGCAGAGAGCTTGCTGAATACCCTTTTCACATTCTAAGCACAAGATCATCCGAGCTATGGTCGGTTGAATACCTCTCTTAATTTTAATTTCTTATATTACATTCTTCTTTTGCCTTTTGATTCAACATTTTTGTTTCAAGTCAACTAATCAATGCTCTATAAATAAACAATCTCCCTTTCCATGCACCTTTGCTTTCACACCATTGTCCTTGACCACTTCATGTCCTTCAAGAACTTCATAGTTCTTGAATTGGTCTTTATTATTGCACACATGAATTACTGCACCAGAATCATACCATCACTCTTTAGATATTGCCATGTGAAGTTCCGTCACAGTACCAAGAGTCATGGTTGCGGCAATTTTTGCACATTAATCAACAAGATTAGCACTAAGAACATTGTTTCTTTTTTACTTCTTGTTAGATCTACAGTTAGCCTTATAGTGCCCTTTCTTTCTACAATTGTAGCAAACTTAATTCTTTTTCTTGTCTTTAGTTCTTTTTCTTGTCTTTAGCATTAGCATTTTTAGGTTTCTTCCTTTTAGAATTGTTAGATTTCTTCTCATCCACAAAATTCACCTTTGGATCTCCTTCCATTTCTTTTCTTTGGAGAATTCTTACACCTTCTTTAATTCGAAGATGCTTCAAAACATTATTGATAGTTAAAATTTCACAAGTTTGCAACAACTTCTTTTGATAATCATTTCAAGAAGAAGGCAACTCAGCAATAATTGTCCCTACTTGTAATGATTATAAAATCTCAACACTTGTTTAAATTTTGAAACAATAATAAATTGTGTATTTGATCCATAAGAGAGGAATCATCAATAAATTTAAACTCAAAATATCTTTTAATAAGAAACTTATCTGCATCTTGCTTTTGAGATGCATATTCACATTTAAGCGATGCTCAAATCTCCTTTGGACTCTTCACGGTGGGAAAGAGATTATAAAGGTTATCTGAGAGGGTATTGAGAATGTGACCCCTGCAAAGCAACTCATCTTCTTGGTACTTGTCTCGTTTATCCTTCCTTGTGTCTACTTCACCCTCCTTTGGAATGGGAATTGTAGAAAGAGTATGATCAAGTATATATGCAATTTTCAAAGCGGTGAGGAAGAACATCATGTTGTCCTTCCAATGATTGAAGTTGGTGTCGATTCCATCAAGGCGATCTAACTTCACAAAGTCTTGGTTCATCACTTTGAGAGTGGATTCTTGAGTGGACTCCATGATAGCAACAAATAACACTTTAAGATTGTAATACTGATGAATGGGGGTTGGAAGTCCACAAAACAAAGAATGAACAATGAAGTAAATGGTGTTGCAGAGATTTGAGAGAACTTCAGATCAAAACATAAAGTTTAAAGTGTTCTAGGCGTGTTGGACACTTTCCTTAAAGTGTTATTTGCCCTATTATAGTTGCAAATTGGGTTAAAGGCAAATTAATTCTATGATACAAAGAACTCAAGAACATTCAAATTGGAAGAGTATGAATGTTCTTCAAGAATTACGAATGCAGAGATTGTGTTGGTAAAAGTTGTTAAAAATAAACATTTTTAATCTTGACTAAAACTCATGTATATAAAGAGTTTTCAGAACAATCATGCCTGTTCACTACCAGTTACAACTTTTGGAAATGAAGCAACCCTTCAGGACAGTCACATCTGTTCACTACAAGTCACAACTCTTGGAAAGGAAGCAACCCTTCAGAACAGTCACATATGTTCACTACAAGTCACAAATCTTGGAAAGGAAGTAACCCTTCAGAGCAGTCACGTCTGTTCACTACAAGTTACAACTCTTACAAAGGAAGCAACTCTTTATTTCCAAGTTTTACTTTAACTACTTATATTATACAAACTAATTTCTAGCAAGAGCTTGGAAGCTCAATGGATGATATTTCACTGCTTTGTGCAATAACAATCTTAGAGGATTCTCTATTGGCAGAGAGCTTGCTGAATACCCTTTTCACATTCTAACCACAAGATCATCCGAGCTATGGTTGGTTGAATACCTCTCTTAATTTTAATTTCTTATATTTCATTCTTCTTTTGCCTTTTGATTCAACATTTTTGTTTCAAGTTAACTAATCAATGCTCTATAAATAAACAATCTTTCTTTTGGAACAAATCAATATTAAAACTGTTCCAAAACAAAAAACAAAAAGAAACGCATCTGTATTAAGACCAAGTTTAATGAATAATTAATTAAATTATGGATGTAAGGCAAATAAATTTTAATGAGAACTTATGAAAAATCCATGGTCTTATAGTGTTTGTGTATGATGAGGATCATTTATTAACAATCGATTTATGTAATAATAAGTTTTTTGGCAAAACATATTAACAAAGTGAAGACTGTTTCAAGTGGTGTGTAGTCTTCCTTCTAGAATGCAAAGTGTGATGGTTTCTCAATGACGATGTGGAATTGAATATACTCAAATATTATGTCTTAATCTCAAGTTCTTTGTTGTGATGCCTTAATTTCAAAACTTATGATTAAAAACAGTTGAGAAGGGGAATAGCATTCGCTTGTCTGGTTTGTGTGATCCAATTTCTTAACAACAAATCATGAACAATTGCCCGAATCACTATGAAAAGATATTATTGGACCAAATACATTATACACTGTGCCCATGAGATTTTCATTTTCCTAAAAACGGTCTTGAAATTTCTGAAAGCGACCCCTGAAATCGGAAAATGGATTTATAACCCCTTTGCAGACACGCTGACCTTCTACTTCAATCACAACTCAAGAAGCTATAACCGACCAGATATTTTAATTAAAACAAAAACACGAAGAAAACACGTGATCAAAGTCAAATCTCCTGTCTTCTTCTTATTCACCTGTTTCAGCTCTGTCTGTGATACATTTCCAAAAGTCTTGGACATGTTAGAACGGGATTGCATGGTCGAAAACGGAAAGCAAAAGGACATGGTATAATATAGGAAACATCAAACATTCTTGCGGGAGAACGTTAACGTTTGTAGTTTGGTCGACCCGTGTTTTGAGTGCAAAAGGTTAACGTGAACTTAACGTAATGTGTCTAGACAGTCTCTGTCGATGGAGACTTCAGACTTAATTATTTTCCATGCATTTCCAATTTTTTTATGGAGTTACCGACCATTAATTGTTATCACAATAATTAATAAACAAATTTTAGTTTAATTTTTTTTCAGAATTCAAAATTATTATTCTTTAAATCTATATTAAATAAATTCTCCAATATAATAACTTATTCAGCAAATTTAAATTTAAATTCAGATTACATTACTGTTATTTATAAATATATAAAAAATAATTCAAAACCACCAAGGCTTAGAAAACTTAATTGATTTCAACATATATATATATATCACGTTAAACAGGTAGCTATCTCAACAATTTCAACTGCTTGTCCGGTTCTATTAATCGGCGGTATCGTCAAACAGACAACCGTGTATTATGTTAGATGTCAAACCCCAAGAATCAGATATTTCTACTTCTATTACCAACTCTTAGAAAATGAGCAAAAGCTTGGTTTACGGTCTATACTTGAACAGAAGAATTTCTTTTTTCCAGATTAGGTATATATTATTAAGGTCCCTAGAACATTGTACTTTTAAGGAAAGAGTAAAATTGAAGTTCAATTGTTCACATGAATATGTATTATTAACTAATTTCAAAAAAGAATATGTATTATTAACTAACTTCAAGGCCGCTATTTTTAGTTCTATCAAATTAATTTGAATTCAATAATTTTTTTTGAGTAATGTTAGAGATGCAGCCCTATTTACGAATTTATTATATCCTATATTTCGGGATTAAATCTTCTGTGTCCATAATTGTTAATGAATATATAAAACTAATTAAGTTGACCTCATACAACAGCTTAAGCTATTGTTGTGAAACGGTCACTTAACATGATATCAGAGACTTTATGATCAAGTGGTCGTGAGTTCAAATCCTACCACTCACCTATTATTCAGCACAAGGTAGAGTGGGCCTGTGCAAGTTTCAAGCTCAAAGGGCTTTCACTTGAAGTGGTGTGTTAGTAAATATATAAAACCAATTAAGTTGGCCTTACACAACAGCTTAAATTATTGTGATGAAAGGTCTAATTCTATTCCAGACAATCTTATCCGCATATTTTTTGAGTTACAACTTACACGTATTCGTGTGAATGGAATCATTTGAAAGACCGGAAGAAGATTGGCACATAATTACGGGAACATATGATCTTGCTCCCTATATTTCACCTGTGCTCAAATGGAAAGGCCAACACGTGGAGTAAAAAAATTCTAATCTTTTGACCAAACCCAATTGTTAATAAAGAGAACAACGTTTTTTTATTTCAGCGTAAATGACGCAATTCTATTGATCTTCGTGATGATTTTACCATTATTTTCAAAAACAGACTATAACTTGGAAGTTAAGCATGTAATACGTGAAGTTTGCATTTTAAAAATATTAAATTGTTATAAAATTAGATAAAATTAAAGAAAATTATTGTTATTTATAAAAAATTAAAATTTAATTAAAAAATTATTAAATAAAAATTGATCAGTTTATTTTAATTATAAAAATTAATTAACTTATCAGTTTTTAATAATAAAAATTATTAAATTAAATCAAACTAAAAACTTAGTTAATTAAAAACTTTTACTGTAAAAACGACTCGATTATTAAAATATTAAATTTTCATATCTTTTTCTTTTTCCTTCTTTACGGAGCACTTCAAGTGTAGCCGCAAAATTCGTTTCGCCTGACTTGACCTGAGTGGAGAATTTAAGAACTGTTGAGATCTTCTAATCACAATTCCAGTAGCCATAATTATATTAATTAATCATGCTAGTCACTGTTAAACTAGTGGCTAATGAATAAGTCAAAAAGTTACATTTGTATTTTCGTAAGCTGATAAATTAAACTTTATATATTATACCATCCTCCTCGTTAACTGAATTATAATATTGAAACAACTTCCATGTGTGGAGACGAGGGCCCTCCAAGTTTGAACTTTTCTTCCCATGCTTTTGTTCAGCTGATCGATTGATCACTGGCTCCCCCTGTTCAGCATCAGGTTCCCTTAGATTCTTACGTAGCCTGTACACTTCTACGCACAAGGAATCTTCACATACTTGATTGGTCAACTGATGATTGATCACTGGCTCCCCCTGCTCAGCAACAAGTTCCCATAAGCCCTCGGGTTCCCTAGTAGTTTCAACTCCCACACTGCCGCTGGAAGCGAAGCGTCCGTAATTAATCCGATCAAGGAGTTGTGCTCAGGAGACTCGAGGATCATCAATAAGAACATGCTTATTTCTCCTCCTTTGGCGTGACTCGAACTCAAGACCTCCTATAGAAAAGAGCCTTAAGTAAAAAATCTGGACCAATTGATCCACCCCTCGTTGTCGTGCTTTTTAAATAGATCGGAAGAGAATGTGAGCCTTCCTGTTTCAGTTTCGGATTTTGTTCACAATAAACTAATAACACCCATCTAGGGTTTTAAAAAACTAAAAGGCTAAGACGAAGGTTGTTGACTCATTCGACCTAAAAGAATATGCACAACTCCCTATAATATACATGACTGAAACATATACTAAAACTAAAATTTTAATTTGGTTTAATTATTGCATGTCCAATTTTTTAATGTCATATTCTGAATGTTCGAACTTTTCCAATATATTTTAATGAAGTTATTCAAATTATAATGAAAAATGGTCAATACTTAAAAAAATTGCATTTATCATAGTGTATGTTAAAAATAAAATATGCGTTATAATTGTAAATAACTTACATCATTTTTATTAAAAAAAAGACAATGATATAACCATGTTAGCATTCATCTCATCAAATTTATGGCCATTAATTTGCAGGCCTTCAAGGTATCGGTGAACAACTTTGTTGACTTACATTGATAAAGATTGAGAATTGGGACAACTATGTAGAAATGGTCGTCCCGTAGGAACACTAGATAAATAGTAGCCATGAGTATTAGCCTATGAGTTGTTGTGCAAGCAACTACAAAGCGACATGTAGGTCAAGTCGTGTATAATTGAGCTTAAGATATTACGAAGTGGAGGGGTTATGTAGCCATAATAACCCAAATCAAATGTGCCTAATTAAAATATTTAATTAGCTAATTAAACATTAGATCACGAAAAGGAAGTAATAGTACTAGCTAACACATTATTAAGCATAAAGATTAAGGAAAAAGGTAAGCTCTTTTGTGCTTCGATCCGTCGCATGTCTGTGTTTGCCTCCTAAAGTCCAAGCAAAAGATGGTGCAACCGGTACTCTTTTCTTTATAAACATGCATTACAAAGCTATAGCTAGCTTAGTCTATATATTACTTGTCTTTTTCCGAGTCTAAATGGTCAATTAAGTGGACACCTAGCTAGGCATGAGAATAGGGGGTGAGAAAAACATGAACCACTATCGCTTTCTCTGGTTACTTGTTTATTGGATTGAGTTCTTCTCAACTAACAAAGGTTTCTTGGTGTTAAGTAAACCATAGCAACTAATTATGACTTCAATTGCATGTAGAGTTCACCATAGAAACCGGTGGCTAGAATATCGTCCTGGACATTATAGCAAAAGTTTGGGATCCATCTCACTCATGTTCCATGTGCATTGCACATCAACTTTGCTTAAGGACATACACCGTTCATGGTTAATTTGTAATCATCATTTTGCAGACATACTCAGATATTATGGGAACTTTAATGGGTAAGAATTTATTTCCAGAAATTATTATAGAATTGATGTAGACCCTCTAACTTTGGAGTTTTGGATTAATTAAGGTGAATGCGAAATAAACCTAACACTCTCTTACCTTTAAATTGAAAACTTGTTACCATTCTTTTACATCATAAATATATTGTTAGGATTTATTTTTTAATATATCCTACTTATTTTAAGTTTTGGCATTTTTAATGTTTTGGAAACTTTTCTAATCTCTTTGTAAATTTATTTGGCTGATGTGGCAAGGGCTTTAGGGTTGCTGAAGCCCTTTTAGGTTTTTAATATATATATATATTAGGGGGAGCCGCAGCTTTGATTTTTGTGTGTGTGAAGTTTGATTGAGTTTTCGTTGCTTTTAAGTGCTAATATAGTATAGCTGCTTGTAATGGTTCTCTCTTTTAAGAAAGGCTGCTGCACTGTCAAGTTCATTTGACTTTATTTCTTGAATATCGTGCCTGACAAGTTTGTGTTGATTATTGTGTATTTCTGGCTGAGCTGTTGGTTTTGCAATTAATCTATTGCGTTATCTTTTGTTCAGTGGTTTTAAAGTTGGCGTTGAGAATTGTTGCTTTTGTGTGGCTGCACTGTTGGTCTTCAATTAATCTATTGCGTTATCTTTTGTTCAGTGGTTTTATTCCTTGCAGCCGCATGGGTTATATAGCTTAATCATCAGCAAGTGGTGTTGACGCCTACCTACGTTGATTGGATCTTGAAGGTGCAGTGGTGTTGACGCCTATCTTGTGTTGGTGTGGTCAGTTGGTGCAACAAGATAGGACTATGGTTTGATCTTTAGCTATTAAATTAATCGTGATTTATTGTTTACATTGGTTGCTGGTTCTTATTACGTTAATAGATTGATAGGTGAAGGTCTTGTGAGTACTGCTACTTGAAGTATTCGTTTCTAAATTCAGAATTGGAATAGTTGTAGTTTTGATTATATTTTCGTTTGTTTCTAAGTAGAATTAGTTAGCAAAATCCTCTGACGAGGTTAACACGAGTTGGTCGTGTTATTGAGCGTGGAAACTTTCACGAGTAGTTAGTTTTTGGGTTAGTTACATAGATTGAGTCATTTGGGGTCGATCAATCTTTGTAAGTTTTGTGAACTACAGTGAAAGGTATTAATCTGGGTGAGGGCCCCGCAGACGTAGGCAAGTTGGCCGAACTGCGTTACCAAACGTCGGCATTTTATTTTCTGGTGTTGCGCGGTTGAGAGTAATTATTTATTCGTGCCGAAAAGTTGATTTTGGATAATCTGCGAATTTATAGACAATTAAGTTGTTTCATATATGTCTGTTAATCAAAAGATTTTTACTCGATATGAGAGCAATATCTGATTATTAAGTACATAATATTCATCTAAAGCCTATATCATATATTAAAAAAAGAACGTAAACCAATCATCAAAATTACATTCAAGTAAATTAGGAAATAGAGATATTGTGCTTCTAAAAAATACATATCTTTTCAAAACTATTTTTTAAAAATTGATGCAAATTATTAAAAGGAAACGCAACAATAAGAAAGAAATCGAAAAAAATAGAATAATTTTGTTATTTAGATGTAATTTGGGAAATGAATGTTAACTAATACAGTTTTTTTTGAGAAATTGTTAACTAATAGAGTTGCAGAGAGTGAACCATTGGCATTGAATTACTTTGGAGTAAATTTTAAACTTATTCCTAATCTTTTATCTCATGTAAAAAATCACTTATTCAGAAGTAAAATTCAAACTTGTTATTAATTTTTTATCTTGTATAAAAAAACTTTGTTGTTTTGCACCAATATTATAGTTATAAATTTTATATTAAATTATATCAAATATATAAAAAAGCTCTCTTGTAATTTAACAAACTTTGGAAAACCTCTTAGTCTATAAAATTTTTTAAGAAACCTTCTTATAGTTTTCAAAATTTCAAAAATTTATTTGATTTAGACTTCAGTTAAAAAAATTACAAAGAAACATACACAAAATGAACATTACATATTGACCAATCAAATGATACTTACACAATAATCTAAGTAATCTCTTAAATTTAAACTGAACTAATTAAACTCGACTCAAACTAATGATTTATTATAATTATCTTAAATTATTAATGTAACTTTAATTTAATTAGTTTGAATTGAGTTTAAAAGCTAAATTGAATTACTATGTCAGTAATATTTGTTTAGTCCACATACGTTACTCATATCGTGCGTGTTTTGTCGTTATTTTCTAACCAAAGTCTAAAAAAAGAGTTTTTTTAAAACATTAAAAACTAGAAAATTTTCAAAATTTTCTAAAGTTTTTTAAACCACGTGAGAGCTCTGTCTTTTATTCTATTACGAGTTTATAAATTTTATCAAAAGAATCTTAACCTTCACTTTTTAGCTCTAAATAACACCATCTTTAAGAAATTAACACTACAACATAAACGAATTTTGGTTATGAAAAAATAATTGCTAAAAGTCTCGAAATCGTCGCTAATAGTTTTTCCCTACACTTTATTTCATAGCAAAAAACTATTAGCGACGTTTTGTGAAATCATCGTTAATACCTTTTGGCTACGCTTAATTTTCATAGCTTAAACTTATTAGAACGTAACTAAATATTTTTAGTTACATTTTCAGAAATGCAGCCAACGATTTTTAACTACGATTTTTAAGCATAGTAAAAAACTTTTATCTACGTTTTTTAAAACGTAGTTAAAATTTTTTGTAAATATAGTCAATTTCTTAATATATATTTTAACGAAATGTTATACCATGATTATAATTATTTATGACATTTTTAATCCATATTAATGTATATAATAATTAGATTTTTGTTATTTATTATAAAAATTATACAAAAATAATTGATAATTTGAAGTATTGTATATAAAAAAATATCAATAAATTTGTTCATGTTCAAGATTTTAATTACAACTTCAAAAATACTAATATACAAAATAGTAAATATAGAGATTAATTTAATCACTAGCCTCATTTTCATCTTCACTGCTTACATAATTTGGGCTAAGTAATTTTTTTAGGTACTTTCATGCTTGACCAATTTTTTTTCAAGTGATTTGTTTTCCTTTTCAAGATGTTAAACATATGCTAGTCTTGATAAGGATGAAATAGTTACTTAGTACGAAATGCAAGACCTTTGATATATCGGATCGTATACCTGGCACCTTGTTGCAAATGTCTTCTACATTTGTTTCATATCCCTCAAACATTGATATTTGCAGCAATTCTTTGCATCTTATTCTAAAATTAATAAACAAAACCAATATTCAATGCAAGTATTATTAGTTAATACTATAAAAATAAATAAACTTGAAATTTAAACAAATTTTTATACTTACATAGTTATTTTGCGCTTCATCGGACATCCACCATTGACCTTCCATATAGTGAGTGAATTTGTGTAGTGTGATTTTATCACACTCTTGTTCATGTAATTCCTTCTCACTCTGTTTTATGAAAAAAAAACAACAACATACAATTCACAATAAATAATATAGTGTTTATTAATATAATTATAAGTTACGAACTAATATCTTACATATTCATTTCACATGACAACAAATGATTTGGAGCCTTGGTTATGAGGAGTCTTCATTTTTCTTCTGTTCACCTTGGCCTTTTCACATTTTCCTAAATAAAGAAAAAAGATAGTCATTAAATCGTTTAACAAGATTAGTGGAAGCAAATGTGAAGAGAAAGAAAACAAACCTAAACGTTGGGAGAGGCCCAATAATCACACATCTTGTTCCAATTTTCCGGACACATCTGTTTTAGAATGTCTCCTTGCCTCCACATCAGAAGGAAAAAATTTATAATTTTGATGTAGCCTATAACGATGATCATTGGCCCTTTGTTTCAACAATAAAGTGACATAGTTTGAAACATCAAAGTTGTCACTATCGAGGATATTTAATTTTATCTGTGAATAATAAGTAAAAGTGTAATTCTTGTTAATGTTATTTATATGCCATATTACTTAACTTTTATTAAAAATTTTACTAATTCATATTTAAAATGATTATATCCCTAACTTAAGTATATATGCTTCTTTTTAATTTTATCCTAATTTAACATGTGTGTGTATACATATATATATATATACACTGTTAGTATCTCAATTAAAGATGAAAATAACTTAAGCATCATGTAAAGAGAAAACAAAGAAATACAACTGAAAATTGATATTATAAGACACTTTTATTGACTAATAGAACTTAATTTTTTTTACATAATTTGAATGTTATAAACTTTATTTTTTGTTATAAAGTGAAGTAATATCTTATTTTATTAGTCTCTTTTTTAATTTTGTTTACTCTATTTACAATTAGAATCCCCTGAAAATTTTTCTACAATAACAACTTTTGTTTTTTCCCCATTTCTTACTTTGTATGTGCTCGTTTAAGATTTTCTTTCTTTCTTTTTTCTTATGTGTATGTGTGTGTGTGTGTGTTTTAATTCTAATAAAAAAATAACTAGAAATCTTGATTTGGATTTTAACTAATAAGAAATGCTTGATTTAACAATGGACATATAAGACCTTGAAGGTTTGTAAGATTAAATAGCTTAATTATACAACTTGATTCAGTCTATTCTATCAAGAATTGTTCATTTTATGCCTAAGAATTGTATAAATAACTAGAAATTAAATAGAAGAAAAGAAAAATAAAAAAGAAAGAGAGGCACAATAATCAAAACTTTTTGCTTGGTTATTGTTATATCGACTATTAATTTCATATCTAGATCTTCTCTCTCAAGTTTTCAATCATTTTCTTACTTTCCTTTAGTCATACCAATTAGAGTCTTACATAAGTTGATTTAGGGAAGTGACAACATATGATTATCTCACAATTACAATCACCTTATTCGTCTTTTATCTAGAGATAAACTTTGCTACTTAGAGATAAACATTATGTTCAATATGCTTTAATCTTTTTAGTTTTATGTTATAACTTACCTCATGTATCTCCAATTATGTATATCAAGGTCCTCAGACCTTCTATAAATATATAGAAATATACAATATAACTTTTTCCCTTTACCACAAACAACACCAACATCCACTATTCCTAAAAGGCAATGACAACAATTCAACAAGCATCATTCAAACTATTCACATAAGGCACCACGAAAAATTCAATAATTTCATCAATGGTAGACACTAACATACCTACACTACTATTGAACTAATTACAAGCTTTCTCACAACACCATTAGATTCTCAAACTATCTTAGTTGTAGAATTATGTGGATGGCACTATCTCACCATAAGATGTAGCTTAAAGTTTGGAATCCCTGTCTCTAAAATACCACAAATGGAAAAAATTCGATCAACTCGTCTATTACTTTCTCACCGCATCCCTTTCACCCTCAATCGCATGACTATCTCTTAGCTATCGCATAGCTTGTGAACTCTGGCTTGGACTTGTTAATCACTTCATGCCATAATCGGCTTCACAATGCTCTCTTCTCTATCGTCGATTGCATACATTGAAGAAAGGCTCAAGCACCATCACTGATTAAGCATCGCGACATCCCACCGGTGTTTCCCAAGCTTCAAGAAAAGCTTTTAATTCATGAACAATGTTTGCTTTTGTATCCTTTACCTTCATATTGACAAGTTTTAATATAAAAACTTGCAATACCGTAAGTATACAAATCGTATCTCGTAGTATCAAAGGTATCATTCCCTCGAGGGCTAATAGACACCTAACAAATTGAATAGAACCTTGTCTAATGTACTAAAGACTGATTTGAATTAAAAATAAACAATTGAAATTAAAAACCTAATAAAATGAAACAAGTAAAGAATTGAGCTACCAATAAAATAAGTTTGAGACTTATGAGTTATTCTATTCTTGTTTGTTTTTTCTTCACTTTATCGATTCAATTTATGTTTGATCTTAGATATCCTAAAGTTCTAATTACCTTATCTCAAGATCTAATCAAGTAACCCTAATTAAATTTGACAATCATAGAATTGTAATCTCTGAATTCACAAAAGTAATCGTAACTTATTCAATTAAATCTGAAGCAATCCTAAGGATAATTAATTTCATAATTAAGATCTCTCTTCAATTGTTAATTAATCTGATAATTGCAGGTCTATTAAGTTATCAAATCTCGTTGTGCACCTTAACACATGTAACTTGAGTCACTCTCTCGATTTATTACCAAGTGTAAGCATAACAATTATCACAAAGCATTTATAGATGTATTGTGTTCAATAAGAATAAATTTCAATCCCTAATATGGATTTAGAAACTCATAATCATATTAAACATCATAGCAATCCAAATAAACATACAAGACAATGAAATAAATAAAAGGAAAAGAAAGAAAAACTAATTAGTGTTTTGACCTAGAAATCTAGAATTCTTAAAGCTCTCTTGATGTCTCCTCTTGATCTGGTGGTTGTTGCTCTTTTTTCATTTTTTTTGTCTTAATATAGTTATTGAGGGTTCTAGGGTTCTTTCTAGGATTTGCTTACTTGATTTGGCTCCAAAAATAGCCCCTAAATGTTAAAAGTATAGAAAAACTCGCTGACTGAAAAGGCTGAAATTTGTTGGAATTTGATGTATATCACGCTATGTCACGATCGTGACATGCATTGTTTCATGCTTCAAATTATTCATCTTTTCTTCAATTTCGTGACATGCATTATTTCATCCTTCAAATTATTCATCTTTTCTTCAATTTCATGTTTCCCTTCACTCACAAGCACATCAAACACCGACTGAAACATAAAATTATGATAAGAACCTTGCTCTAAAGCAATCAAACAATTAAAACACATATAAACATTAACAAAAACGCAATTCTAAGCCTATAAACATGATAATCATTTAAACACCTAAAAACACACTTAAATAACTATAAAAGAATACTATGATCTATAACTATTAACATCTCCACACTTAAAATGCCAAAAAAATAAAACATATAATACATAAACACATAATCATGCAACAATACAATAATGGTATAGTGGCATCAAATCTTATGGAATAAACTTATTCTTAAACATTAATCACTCAAAACATGCCAACATACGAACTTATTCCTTTCATGTTTTAATGCGTTGACTTGAACGTACATATCAATCAAAATATTAACTTCCTATTCATACACCTATGAAGCTTTTAAGCATGCATTTATTATTATCAATCAATCAAAATGACAAATTATCACTAAGTACCTGATGGAGGACCATCCAAGTTATTCATCCAAGACATTGAAGCTATGGGCCTTGGTGAAGAAAAAGAAGCTACTATTGATCAAGCAATTGAAGAAATTGGGCTGACTTGTTTTCTTACATTTCAGGCCTTATTGAAGCCATTTGGTGACTATAAGGCTTGGATTCGCGTGGAGCACTTTGATGCAAAATTAGAAGCCCAAAATGCTGCTCAAGAAGGATGAGAAGGCTGGCCAAAGTGATCTCATTTTATCTTTGGCCAGGAATTACTGATTTGGTTTAAATTTACTAATTTTGGTCCGGTTTTGCAAACTTTACTACTTATTTCACCTATTTACTTTGCTATTTTCCTGTTTTACTATTGTCATTTTAATTCTAAGTTTGTGACTTTAATTGTATGGTTTCAAAGACTTAATTAGCTGTTATTTAATGTGCTAAATTCGGCTGTTATAAGGAATAAGATAATCAACATGTGACTTTCCTCATTCTCAGCATTTTCCTTATTTAAGCTAGTTTGTTTCCATTTGGAAGATAACCAAAAAAGTGAATGAACTTTTTTGTGAGATTTTCCCTCATTTGGAAGATCAAGTTCTGTAGGGTTTGATTGATTGTTTTCCAAAAATAATCATTGGGTTTGTTTGTTGCTGAGAACATTTAATTTGTTCTTGTGTTATGCGATTTCCAGATAGATTGTATCCAACTTACAGTCACGATTTCCAGTTTATTGTTTCATCTGTTCATCGAATTGAAAAACTTCCAAAACTAAGTTTGTTCTTCACATCCTGACCTATAAATCTCCAGTTAACGATTTTACCTAGTTCGAATCTCATCTTGATAAAAAACACCCATTTTCTCAACCGTTCTTATTATATCATCCAAGTCTGAATTCTAGTCACGATTTCAAGTTTATTGTTTCATCTATTCATCGAATTGAAAAACCTCTAAAAACAAGTTTGTTCTACACATCTAAACCTACAATTCACCTATTAACCCCTAGTTCAAATTCCAGCCTGACCAAAAACGCCAATTTCCTTGACCATCTTCATTTTATCACCCAGCCAGACATGTTCCCAAAAAACTTTCCATAACTTTTCAACCATTCACCTGATTTAGCCAAACCTTGAGATGAATTTGTAGTTCAAAAAAAATTCTACCTATTTCATTCATCAAAACCAAATTCCCAGCCCATAACCCAGAAAATGTCTTTCAAACACCTAATTCGCAATTCACCCGAAAAAACTCAAAATTGTCCACACATCTTCCACAACCACTAGACCAGTTCCATTCACTTTTAGCTTAAATTCTTCATTATTTTGGTATCAGAGCAGGTTTTTCGACACCTAGCCATGTCAGGACCGACGTAAAACAATTTGGAGAAACTGTTTGCAAAAATCGATCAAATGAGCCTTCAAATGGAGAAGTTTGAAGCTACGCCTGGAGTTTGAGGCTATGAAGGCTAGAGATACTACTTTTGCTACTATGGGAACCTATGAAGCCCCTGGAAATAATTCCCAAACCAACTAGTCCGTGGAAGATGAATACAATGATGAGGTAACTCAATTTAACTCTTCTGGTCATGATGTTTTGCGTTTAGGAGGAGCTAGTACAAGAGGGAGAGGGAGAGGCCCTCATCATACGGGTCATATAATTGCTGTTAGAATTGTTCAACCTTGAAATGATAGAGATTATATGTTTAATTTTAAGGTTGATGTGCCTGAATTTGTTGGAAAATTGATGCCGATGTTTTTCAAGAGTGGTTGTATACGGTTGAACGAATTTTTGATTTGAAAGATGTAGCTGAGGATAAGAAAGTGAAGATTGTGGCTATGAAGTTCAAAGGGATGCTGCCCTATGGTGGGATAATTTGCAGAATAGGAGGGTTAGAGAAGGGAAGCCTCAAATTAATAATTGGAATCGGATGAAGATTGAATTAGAAGAAACTTTTTTACCTATATAATATAGGCAGAAAAGGTTAGAAAAAAATGTTTGGTTTGACTAAGAGGGCAAGCTAGTAGAGGAGTACATTATGGAATTTAAGCAGTATATTTTAAAGTGTTGCTTGGAGGAAACTGAAGAAGTGATCATCACAAGGTTTATCAAAGGTTTTGACATCGATTTGCAAGATATGGTAAATCTTTATCCTTTTGACACTTTTGCTGAATTGAAGAAGCTTTCTTTTAAATGTGAGACCATCCTTAAACACCAAAAAGCCAAGAAGCCATTAGAGAAACCTAGCTTAACTTTCAACCAAAAAGCCAACCCTTTTCAATCTAACTTTAAGTCGAAATTTCAACCACCTCAAAACTCACCACAAAGAACACCAATTCCACCACCAAAGCAAGGTAATTCACCTTCACCTTACACTCCTAAAGTTCCATACATGTTCAACAATTCACAAAGTCCTAAAACCAAGCTTAGATGTTTTAAATGTCAAGGCTATGAACATTTTCAATCGATGTGTCCAAATAAGAAAGTTATGACTTTAAAAGAAATGGAGGAAATTGACAATGAACTTGAAGAATCTGTCCATTTTAGTGATGAAATGAATGAAGTTGATCATGGAAGTGATGAACCAATTGCTGCTAGTGGAGAAGAAGTAGATGCTGAAATGTAAGTCTTGCTTAGACTTCTTAACAGTGAAAAAGGAGGTGAAGATTGGACAAGAAAATCTCTTTTCCACACAAAATGTGTTACATCGAGAAGGAAGTGCAATGTTGTGATTAATAGTGGTGCTTGTGAGAATGTGGTTGCAACTACAATGGTGGACAAGCTCAGCTTGAAAACGAAGCCCATTCCAAGCCTTTACAAACTCACTTGGCTTGACAAGAAGCATGAGATCAAAGTTTCAAAAAGATGCCTTGTGCCTTTTGCCATTGGAAAATACGAAGATGAAGTGTGGTGTCATGTTATTCCAATGTCAACTTGTCATTTGCTATTGGGAAAACCATGGTTATATGATAGGGATGTTAGCCATCAAGGAAGAGCCAATACATATTCCTTGAAGTATGAGGGCAGAAAATTTCAACTTACACCAATAAAACCAGAGGTAAAAGGAAAGGTAGATCATGAAGTTTCCTTAATGAGCATAGAAAAAAAGAAGTTTATTGTGGATGAATTGCCATCATTTGTGCCTTTAGAAATTGAAGATGATGTGAAGCTGAAGCCAATAATTCCTAATGTGGTGCAAAGTTTGATTGAAGAATTTCTAAAGTTTTTCCAAAAGAACTTCCAAAGGGGCTGCCTCCTATGAGAAGCATTGAAAATAAAATCAACTTTGTACCAGGTGCTATTATTACACACAAACCATGCTATAGGATGAGTCCTAAAGAAGGAGAGGAGCTACAAAAGATTGTAGAGGATCTATTGGAGAGGAATTTCATTCGGCCATCAACTAGTCCATTTGTTGTGCCTGCTTTTATGGTTCCAAAGAAAAATGGGAAGTGGAGAATGGTGATTGATTCAAGAGCAGTGAATAAAATTATAGTCAAGTATAGGCATCTAATTCCTAGACTTGATGACATGCTTGATTATCTTTATGGAGCAACCATCTTTACTAGACTTGATCTTGCCAATGGATTTCATCAAATTTGAATGAGAGAAGGAGATGAGTGGAAAATAGCTTTCAAAATAAGAGAGGGACTGTATGAGTGGTTAGTCATGCCAATGGGACTTTCAAATTCACCATCAACTTTTATGAGGTTGATGAATGAGGTACTTAAACCTTTCTTTCACAAATTTGTTGAAGTCTATTTTGATGACATTCTGATTTTTTTCCAAATCTTTAGAAGAACATGTCATACATTTGAGAATGGTTTTTAAGGTTTTAAATCATGAGTCTTTGTATGCTAATGCTGAAAAATGCCATTTTTGTGATCAATCTCAAACATTCCTACAATTCGTCATTAGCCATGAAGGAGTTAGCATGGATCCCTTAAAGTTGCAAGCAATTCTTGAATGGCCGGTCCCAACTAGCCTTTTTCAAGTTAGAAGTTTCCATGGTTTCTGATCATTTTATAGGAGATTCATTAGGAATTTTAGTTCAATCACTGCTCTTATAACCGAATGTATGAAGAAAGGTGAATTTAAGAGGACTAATCAAGTTACAATTGCTTTTAACTCCTTGAAAAATCTAATGAAAAAAGCAAATTTTAGTGCACCATTTGAACTTGAGAGTGATGCAAGTGGGATAGGAATAAGGGCTGTTCTAAGCCAAGAGGTTAGACTAATAGCATTCTTTAGTGAAAAACTCAACGAAGCTAGGAAAAAGTATTCAACATATGACAAAGAGTTTTATGCTACTGTTAGGGCTGTTAGACATTTCCGGTCTTATTTAATGGCCAATCCTTTCATTCTTTTCACTGATCATGATGCTCTAAAATATGTCCAAAGTCGATCCAATCTGAGTCATAAACATACTACTTGGATAGAATATCTTCAATCCTTTAACTTTGTCATAAAGTATAAAAAAGGGACCACAAATGTTGTTGCTAATTCTTTGTCTAGGAAATTTGTTTTGTTAAGCTCAATGTATGCATATGTTATAGGATTTGACGATATTAGTTGGTTGTATGAGAGTGATAGAGATTTTAGAGAAATATTTGCTAGGACTAGAGAAAACAACGGTAAATTTAGGGATTTTGTTCTTCATAATGGATACTTGTTCAAAATTGGTTCTTGTTGTGCTCCAAATTGTTCGTTGAGGGAAGCTATATTAAGAGAAGTCTATGGGGGTGGACTTGCTGGACATCTTGGGAGGGATAAAACCTTTGAATTGCCCATTCTAACTTCTTTTGGCCAGGGATGTTTAGAGAGGTAGCTAAGCTTGTGAGTGGTTGTAACACTTATAATAGGTCCAAAATGACATCCCAAGCCTACGACCCTTACACACCCTTACCTGTACCAAACAACCCTTGGGAAGATGTGAGTATGGATTTTGTCTTAGGGCTACCTAGAACAAAGAAGGGATTTGATAGAATAATGGTAGTTGTGGATAGATTTTCTAAAATGGCCCATTTCATACCATGTTCTAAATTTAATGATGCTCAATATGTGATGGATCTTTATTTTCATAATGTTGTCAAATTGCATGGCATTCCAAGGAGTATTGTGAGTGATAGAGACGTGAAGTTTGTGAGTCATTTCTGGAGTGTGTTAGGGGCTAGATTAGGGACAAAACTTAAATTTAGCATAACTTTTCACCCATAAACTGATGGCCAGACCGAGGTAGTAAATAGGTCACTTGGGGTAATTTTGAGAAGTCTTTTGAGAGGAAAAACAAAGAATTAGGATGCCATGTTGCCACAAGCCAAGTTTGTTTATAATTGTTCCAGGTCTAAGTCAACTGAATTCTCACTGTTTGAGGTTGTTTATGGGGCCAATCCATTGACTCCAATCAACCTTAGTCCATTTGTGCAAGATGGGCCTTTCAAAAGCCTACAAGATGAGAAAAGGGCACAGGAAATTGTCAACATTCATGAGCAGGTTAAGGAGAACATAAGGAAGCATAATAAAGCTTACAAAAGACAAGCCAAGAAGAAGAAGCCCATGGAGTTCAAGGAAGGAGATCTGGCGTGGGTTTATTTAAGGAAAGAACAGTTTTCCAAGGCTAGGAAGTCTAAATTTAGTGATAGGGTAGATGGTCCATTCAAAGTACTGAAGAAGATCAACAACAATTCTTATAAAATAGAGTTGCCTAGTCACTACAACATGTCCAATTCTTTCAATTTTAGTGAATTTAAGTTTTATGTGGAAGACACCATGACAAGTCCAAGTCCAACAAGTGAGGCTGGTTCTCAAGAGGGAGAGGATGACGGAGGACCATCCAAGTTATCCATCCAAGACATTAAAGCTATGGGCTTTGGTGAAGAAAAAGAAGCCACTGTTGATCAAGCAATTGAAGAAGAAATTGGGCTAACTTGTTTTCTTACATTTCAGGCCTTATTGAAGCCATTTGGTGACTATAAGGTTTGGATTCGTGTGGAGCACTTTGATGCAGAATTAGAACCCCAAAATGCCACCCATGAAGGATGAGAAGGCCGGCCAAAGTGATCTCATTTTATCTTTGGTCAGGAACTACTAATTTGGTTTAAATTTACTAAATTGGTCCGATTTTGCAAACTTTACTACTTATTTTCACATATTTAGTTTGCTATTTTCCTGTTGTACAATTGTTATTTTAATTATGATTTTGTGACATTAATTATGTGATTTCAAAGACTTAATTAGCTATTATTTAGTGTGTTAAATTCAGCTGTTATAAGGAATAAACGAAGTGAACATGTGACTATCCTCATTCTCATCATTTTCCTTGTTTAAGCTAGTTTGTTTCCATTTGGAAGATAACCAGAAAAGTGAATGAAATTTTTCATGAGATTTTCTCTCATTTGGCAGATCAAGTTCTGAAAATAATCATTGGGTTTGTTTGTTTGTCGAAAACATTCAATTTGTTTGTTTGCTGAAAATAGTGATTTGATATGATAGTGGTGTAATTGACTTGGGAAGTGAAAAATTGGGATTAAGTTAAGAATATGTGTGATGAGAAATTAGATAAGAAAGTAATTTGACTATTATTAAGAGGATGTATTACTTGATGACTAAGTATGAATTTCGAGGACGAAATTCTTTTAAGAGGGGGAGAAATGTTGGACCCCGAACTTTTG
>JANKOE010000001.1:30493228-30527315 GCA_026284465.1 Erythroxylum citrifolium | reverse complement strand
CACTCGTTTCACTTCATTGCCATCCATGTTCAAGTTGACTACCAACGCATCATCATGTGGACAGCTAATCCCATCCAGGTCTGACTCGTCGAACGAGATCACTTCATCGTTTTGCCTCTTTTTCTTTACTGACAGATCCTGCCTGGCATGTCTCTCCCTACCCTTTGCGGTTGACCTTCCTGCTGCACTACCCCCAGAAATCATATTGACGACCCTAACCGGTCGGTCATCTTGTCGTTCGGCATTTCTATTATCTCTTGCCCTGGACTGCGCCCTCGTGTTATGTCAATCGTCAGTATTCTTACTCTGCCTTCCCCCACCGTTACTGTCTCTTTGCCTCCAAAGCCGTCGCCAGTTGTCGGGCCGATCGGTTCTGCCCCCTTACCTCGATCAGCATTCTCTAGAACTTCAGCTGAATAGTGATAGGCCGTCGTACCCACCTGCCGAGCAGGGGTCTGCTGCTGCTCTGGTTGAGGTCGTAGGATTTGGCGAATCAATAGATCGACCGCTTCCTCTATCTGTCTTCGGGTGAGGGAGGTTGGTTGCGGCACAGGTGGATTTGCGCCCGGGGAACGCTGGGAATTATGGTGCGAATTAGCCTCAGTGTTGTCCTCCAAGGCTACACTCTATTCTTCCTGATCTTGGTTGTGAAGCTGGGTTGATCATTCGGATACGAAGATTGAGTGTGGGATTCCTGATGCGGTGGCGGAAGGGTGACGGGTAACTGCAAACCCATCCGTTGCATCGCAAGTGTTGTGACGGCGGCTATATCAGGATTGGCTGCTGCCGCCTGACTGATCTGAGTGGTTCTGGACGTGGTGTCCTGATTTCGGGCTCCACGGTAGGCGCCAACTGGTTTTGCCAGATTCTGCTGGGGCTGGACATTATTATTTGGATCCATAACCTTGTAAGATTATGGTTGCTGAATACCTGCAAAACAAGCAAGGAACGCCGGGGGTTGTTTCCCGGAAGGCCCCTCCGACGCTCAAGTTAGTCTTTTGGAGAGGGTATTGGTTGCTAATAATAGGGAAGACTAAGGTTGTAATGTCGTACCTGCATCATGGTAAAATAGTACCTTATATACGGGATAATTACTAGGTTTAGGTCTTTACGTAGGTTCTGGTGTTTGCATAGGAGATGATTACCTACGACTGGGCCATCTGACCGGGCTTGAAATTAGGCCTTATTTGGCCGACCCAACCAATATGTTTTGGGATATATTCTGTAAGAAATTTTTGAATTTTACTTCCTTGTCGATAATAGCCAAATTGATTTGAATTATCAGTTTCGATTGGTCTAGCTTCCCATTGATAAGAATGTCCTTGAGTTTCAATTGGTCTAGTTCACCCCTTAACTTTTCAAAATGAAACAATTTGCCCTAAAAGATTTACTCCATCATGTTTTTTTTGTTAATTACACGATGCTCCCGTTATTATGGAATACGTGGCATGCCAAATAAACTCAAATACCAATCTAATAGTTGTCACATCATATACCAATTAATTTTTAAAAAGAATTTACTTATTAATTATTTCAAAATTATATAATTTTCCCAAATTACCCTGTCAACATCTACAAAAATCCCTAGCTCTCATCTAACAAATCTTTAAAACTCCAATCTTAACTTTTGCAAGAATACCAAGCGAATCTCAACTTGTTCTTCTCTAGAAACAACTTTCTTTCGTCTCTTGACATATTTTCTTTAAAATCCTTTTGTTACATCGAGACAACGTCCAGTTACAAAGGTATCTATCTTTACCTCTGAGGACTCCTCTATCACTAGTTTAGACGAAGCATGTGCTCACCAGGTTATAGAGTCTCTCTTGAAATACCTTCCCAGTCAAAGATGGATAGTTGAGGTAGCGAAATCAATTACTTGGAGATGACACGTATATCTCACCTTCAACTCCATAGTCAAGAATTTCATTTGTGTCTTCATTTATAACAACAATGTTCATGTCCTCATTCTCCTTGTATTCTTCAAGTTGTGAATCGAGCTTGACAGTAGATAATAGCTTCTTGTAGGAAGGAATGTGGTTGAAACTGGTATGCCTTCTCTAAACTGTTGAAACAGAGGTGCATTAAAAACTCCTCTAAACAAACTGCAACTATAGGAAGAAGAATGAAGAATAATTATAGTGCATTAAAAACAACTCTGAACAAGTTGCAACTATAGGAAGAATAATAGTAGAAATGGTCGAATATAAAGGAACAATAATTAGTAGAAATAATCGAAGACATTGAAGAACAAAGATGAATGTTTAGGTTTTAGGGATTTGTTGAATGAATCTTAAGAATTTCTACAGACGGCTTCGGAGTATTTTGGGAGAAATCATTTCAAGTTTTTTTAATAATTAGTAAATCCTTAAAAAACCCAAAACTAGTTGATATGACACGTTAATTGCCAAGTTAGCATTTGAGCTTACCTGACATGCTGAGTATTCCAAAATAATGGGGACTGTCGCGTGTAATTAACGAAAACTTGATGAAGCGACTCTTTTTAAACAAATTGTTCCACCTTGAAAACGTCAGGAGGTGAACTAATATTGTCATTTTAAACATTTAGTCAAACTTTGGAGGACAAATTAAACCTTTTGCCTTTAAATTATACTTATCATATTAATATTAAAATATATAATACATAATACATATCTTGTATTTATTTATGTACTTTCTAATGAGTTAATATATCATATGCTAACTTAATACACACACATATATATTGGAATTATTTGGATTTTAATTGTATACTCATTCAAAAATTTAATATTGTACATTAATTTTACGAATGTATTTATTTATAATAGTTTACATTATGCATTATTTTCCAAAAATAGTTATTCAAAATTGATATAGAAAAGAGTTATTTAAACAAGATGTATCGTGTCGAACTCTCAGAAAAGTAACTTTACAAAGGAGAATGAAGAAAGGCCCAAAATGTAATTACGGGGAAGGAGAAGAAACAAAAACCATAGTCAATCAATCCAAGTGGAATTACAAGAGAGGGCTTTTTAACTGTAGGAAAGAAGCTTGCCCATTTCCTTTCATGAAAGACTCATTGGAGCAGCTGGAATGCTTTAGATGTTAAAGTGCCAGCTGCAGGACTCCTCCTATGTTGAACATTTCCGCACAAGGCTAGTTAACTGTTTCCGGTCCTATCCTTAGGATCAGAAATCAATGGCCTAATGCAAAGTCGTGGCTTTGCACTAACGAGATTTTGAGGAAGAACCGATACAGCTGCTATGAATGATCCTCTGGGTACTGCAGAAAGAGGCAGCAGCTCAACAAGCACAGAGAGCTGCGCAGTTTATCATTAATTTTACACGAGGCAAATAACAACTAAAATTCTTTTGATGTATAGGAGTTAGTAGCAAAATGTCTTACATCTGGGGAGTTGAGGTCCACGACTGAATCAGATACAGCATCTTTTATGGCAGAGGCCACAACGTCAAAGCATTTGTTTCGGTTCAACAAAAGTAGGTTAGAATTGTTTGAGGCATCTTTTACAGCCTTCAACTGTGTTTCCCCAATTCCTCTTCTGTTATATCCAACTGCAAACTACACAGGGCATTACTTACACGGTCAGAGAAGTCCAGTAACATTTTCTTTATATTTACATAGTATCAGCAATTACAATCAAGCCATAGAGAGGATCTACAATTTCTATTCTAACTCCACACTAAATGTCAGATTTGCATGAATGCAGGAAGACAATTTACCAGAAGTTATTGGCAAGGTTACAATTTACCAGAAGTTATTGGCAAGGTTTTGTCTCTACTGAAAGGATAAGAACAGACATCAGAAAAACAATAATAGTCCAACATGTAAATGAATAAATAGGTAGATTAGCCAACAGCACGCCGTCCTTTTTCTTGCCTCCAAGGTTATTCAGGAGGCAGCTTTGAAGTAGATCTGAAGGATGGTACAGAACAAGGAAATAGAGAAGCATGAAACTCTCTGTGGGACTTTTTAAGTTCATAAAAGTTACAATGTTCGCAACCAACATATGAAACACTACACATCTCTAATAGACTCATTATGAGGTTGACAATATTTATTCAGATTCCATTGGGGTTCATCCAAATGCTAATTGACCATCTGCAGCAACTACAAAGTGATTTCTTACCTTTATTGGGAGGGTAATTTTGGTTTTGTTGACAGTTAGGAACTCGCGGACAAGCTTTGAGACAATTGGTCGAAGTTCCTTCTCATTCAAATGACATGTAGCCAGGATGGGGAAGACGCGATGGCACCAACTACAGAACAATGGTAATGCAGCTAATGAGCGTAAAATTTACACATATTATGAGAAAAGAGAAATGATTAAAAAATGGAGTTATGGGATAACAGTCTGACATATTAAGTACAACACATGGTAATTCTGATAGGCATCCTATTAAAAATGATTATAAAAGGAGGGCGAAAGAGCAGCTCTAGGAGGCAATCTGGGTGAAGAATAGAATTTTAGCTTATATTTTCAGTGTGGAGGTCTGTTAGCAAAAATATGCTGTCTGATTCTAGAAGAATGATGTGACAAGGTAGTTATGGGGTACCGTAGAGAGATATAGCTCGATCTCCCTAACCAGGGCAAGATTGCTCCTAACTAGAGCTGAATAAGCTCCTCAGAAGGTGATAACCCTTCTGTCACTCTTCTTACAAATATTCTCCCTTTCCCTTCCTGCTTCTATTCCCCCCTTTTATAACCTCCCTAGGTACATACGGTTATAACTAATTCTTTCTAGAATAATCTTCTCTCTCTCTCCTGAAGATCCTAACATTTTCGCATCTTCGGTGAGAAGAATGGAGGAGGAAACTTTGACTGCTGCCTTCGTTAACGGGTTGAAAGAAAGGGCAAAGGCTGAAATGTTTGTGCTAAACCCATCTGGTTTAAAGGACACCATAGAAGTAGCAGCTCGAATAGAGAGGAAGCACTAGATTTTCAACCAACCCAACAACCCAAAACAATTATAAAAAAAACCTTCAATCCAAACTAAAAACAACAATCGCACCATCCTATGGACTCCTTCAAAAAGCCTTAGCCAACTTGCAACCAATAACACTCTTCCAGCTCAAAATTACCCACAACTGACCAACACCCTCAAAACTCACAACCTATCGGCCAACTGGCCTACAAACCTTAGATTTGACCCAAAGTCCCACCCAAATGCTGCTGACACTACAAGATTCAAACGTCTCTCTGCTGCAGAAGTGCAAGCTCAACAAGAGAAAGGATTAAGCTACCATTGCGATAAGAATGGCATGTAGGCAATCATTATAAAAACAAGGAACTTCATGTCCTGCTGGTCAGTGAAGGAGATGGGAACGAACTAGGGAATGAGATTTCGATGGAGAATTAGAAGACAATGTGGAAATTGAAGGCATGGAGCTATCCCTCAATTCGGTGATGGGGTTATTAGATCCTTGAACCATGAAACTCTTATGGTAAGCTAGGTGGCATGAAGGTGGTAGTGCTAATTGATTGTGGAGCCACTCAGAACTTCATTTCCTTGGAAATGGTTAAGAAGCTGCAAATTCCAATGTCCAAAACACCCAACTATGGGGTGACTGTGGGATTAAGAAAATGCCTAAAAGGAATGGGGGTTTGTAAAGGATGGTACTTATGGTGCAAGGGTTAATGATCATTGGAGAATTCCTAACTTTGTAGTTGAGCAGTTCCAATTTGATTTTCAGACTTAAGTGGTTGTTGTTACAAAGGTTTTCTAGGTACCAAACTTATACTACAAGTTGCTCCTACTCCTTTGCACAACAATCTCACTTAAGTTTGTTTAAGCAAGACTTAATATTCCACACGTTATTGTCGATCAAATAACTTGTTCTCGAACATCTCACGACCCTCACAACATTTAACTATCACACTCTTACAAGATTATTGAGAGAGCACGAAATTATCAAAGGCAACAATAGAAGCATGAAACATATACAGCAAATGCTAACCTATATTATGCTAACCTATATTACTTCCTTCATAGTATACATAGAAATACTCTCTCAATCTAATGTATGAGAGTAAGGCTCAAATGAGCTATTTATAAGCACCTCTGGCTTGATGACTAAGTTAAAATTCAGAATCCTAACTGAACTGAACTAATTGTATCACATCTTATCCTTATCAGATTATATTACTCTAACTAATATGATGACATCCTCATCTAAATAGGACTCTATCTGGTAGAATTTAGCTATATCATAACTAACAAAATAAGAGATTACATCTATCTAGGAATGATATATTTATATTTACAAAAATCTCCACTATCTTTAGATGATCCTCTCATTTAATCTTTATCTTTTAGAGCTGATACTTATCCTTTATAATCTTATCTACCACATCATTCAAGATCTTCCCATGATCTCTATCGATTAATGATGAATCATCTAAGTCTAAAGCCTCTCATAACACACTAGTCTGGTCTAATGCTTACCCATGTCAAATCCTTAACTCATCAAGAAATTAGCCTTAGTCAAGTTGATTTGCATAGGGTCCGAAACTATAACAAAACTCGTACAAGCTTGATCTAACTTGCCTAGTTACTATGGAGCTTTCGCATGCTACCGTTATGTGTTTGATCCAGCTAACCTTCAACCCAAGACTCGTTTTCAGCTAGCTATGAAGTGCCTTCATGTGCTAAAGGACTAACAAACCACTCCCACCAAATGAATTCGATGCTCACGTCAATCTAGCTTGAAGGTAGGCTTTAACCTAATCTTCGAACACCAACAAGTTAGTATCTTTCTCTTATGTAGCTTCCATGATTGGCTTTCCTTTCCATTGGATCGAGATTCAATCCTCCGATTCCTCTTATGTTGCCCATCGTTCAATAATCCAAGAGCTTCTCCACTTGATCCCCGAACTGTTTTCTCACAACCGGTAGAGCTCCTTTCACTTGACTCTTATTAAGATATGATGCATTGTTATAGTAAAGGTTGAGAAAACTAATATGAAATGTAAAGGTGTACCTTCAAGCTCTCAAGGAGATTCAACATATGTGTCACATTCCCAACTTTACTTAACACTCCAAACATTCCGTCATACTTAGGCACCAATCCTCGATGTACATACTTACTTGAAATCTTCGTCCAAATTTGTGAGGTAAGTCTCAACAGTATCTTATCTCATACATCAACCTCTAATGGTCTCCTCCATAAATTCACTTGCTTCTTCATCAGTTAAGAAGCATTTTGAAGACTATCCATCACCTCATCTAACAACTCTTACTTCTCTATCGCGAACTTTTATGTTGCAGGACATTTGCCATCTGTGCTTTGTTGTGCAATGTCGAGTAAAGTGAGAGATTGTTAGCCCGAGACTATCTCAAGGGGACTCTTCTTTTTAGCAGAAAATATGTGCAAGTTATAACAAAATTGTGCAACATAAAGTAAACTTAACCAATTACACTGACTTGCATTTACATAATGTCTTAAGTACTCCTTTAACAAACCATTGATTATCTCAGTTTGGCCATCCATCTGTGGCTGATTTGCCGTTGAAAACTTTAAATCGCAACCCATCATGTTGAAAAGGGACATACAGAATTGACCTATAAATTTGGCGATTCAAATCATTAGGCCAAGCGATAGCCCCTTTTCCAACCCCATTTTGCTCGTTAAAAAAAATGATAGGAGCTAGTAGTTTTGTGTGGATTACAGAGCCCATAATAAGGTTACTGTGCATGATAGGTTTCCCATTCCTGATATTGAAGAACTCTTAGATGAATTATATGGAGCCAGAATTTTCACCAAAGTTGGTCTTAAATCGAGCTACCATCATATAATGTTCTAGCATTAGGATGTGCATAATACAACATTTAGAACTCATGAGGGCCATTATGAATTTCTCGTCATGTCATTCGGGCTCACCAACTCCTCAACGAGTTTTCAAGCGCTCATGAATTCCATTTTCAAAGGGTTGCTAAGGACGTATGTGTTGGTATTCTTCGATGATATCCTCATTTACAGCTCTTCACAAGAGGAACACTTGTTGCACATTTATGAGGTACTAACAATTCTTACAAACATAAGTTAATTGCAAATATTAAGAAATGCAGTTTTTGTCAAAGCAAGTTGGAGTATTTGGGGCACATCATATCAAAAAGGGGGTCTGGAGAAAGTTAGGGCCATGGATGAATGGCCAACACCACAAGATCATAACGCGTTGAAGGGTTTTCTGGGATTGACGGGATATTATCGCATGCTTGTTTGTAATTATGGAAAGATAGCACCACCATTAACTCAATTACTCAAAAAAGACGCATTCATTTGGAGTGAGGAGGCTGATAAAGTCATCTCGCAACTTAAAGATGCCATGAAAGTAGTGTCCATTTTAGCCTTGCCTAATTTCAAGGAGAAATTCATAGTAGAAACTGATGCTTCCAGAGTTGGGTTGGGGGCATTATTATCACAAAAAGGACGACCCCTTGCATTTTTCAGCCAAGCACTCACTAGGCAGGCTAGGCTCAAGTCGTCCTACGAGAGGGAATTAATGGCTATAGTAATGGCAATCCAAAAATAGAGACACCGTTTACTGGGGAGGCATTTTGTAGTAAAAACGAACTAGAGGAGCTTGCGTTATTTGCTTGAATAGCGGATAGTTGCACCATAATACCAACGATGGATGCCAAGCTGATGGGATATAATTTTAAGATTCAATACCGACGAGGTCAAGATAACAAGGTTGCTGACGCCCACTTAAGGGTGCAAGTTGGGGCAGCATTACATTTTATCTCGGGTCCTTTCATTATTGATTGGGACCAAATTAAAGACAAGGTGAATCAAGACTCCCAGTTGAAACAAATCCTTCAATCATTGAAAGGAGCTCCCACCAAACCTGGATGGTCCCTCGACCATATGCAACTCTATTTTAAAAGGAAGATTGTACTCTTGAAGACCTATCCCTTAGTTCCAAAGCTGATGGAAGAATTTAATTACAGTCCAATAGGAGGTCGTGGTGGATTGCATAAGACCCATAAGAGGATTTCCAACGAATTATTTTGAGAAGGGATGAAGAATGATACTAAGCAGTTTATTGGGGAGTGCCATGTATGCCAATAGCACAAGTATGATACATTGACTCTAGCAGGGTTATTATAGCCCATTCCAACACCGTAAGTAGTTAGGAAGATCTCATTATGGATTTTGTGGAAGGGATGCCCAAATCTCACGGATACGACTCCATCCTCGTGGTGGTGGATAGGATAAGCAAATACTACAACTTTATCTCCCTCAAACACCCTTATACTGCAAAGAAAGTTGTAGAGGAATTTCTGTTTTACATAGTGAAGCTCTATGAGTTCCCTCGCTCCATCATCACAAATCATGATAAGGTGTTTATGAGGAATATCTGGCTAGAACTCTTGAGATTACAACAAACAATACTAAAGAGGAGTACTACTTATCATTCTCAAACCAATGCATAAAGTGAAGTTGTGAACCGACACCTAGAAACCTACCTTCAGTGCTTCACAGGAATAAGCCAAAAGAGTGGTATGTCTGGTTAACTTGGGTAGAATATTGGGAACCAGTTGAATTAATTGAAGAGCAGTTTCCCAAATTCCAACTCGGGGACAAGGTGAAAATTCAAAGGGGTTGGGTGGTAATGAAAGGCCTCGTGTTAAAAATGTTTATAAAAGGAGGGAGAAGAGCATCTCTAGGAGGCAATTTGGGTTATATTTTTAGTGCGTGTTCATCTATTAGCAAAAATATTTTGTTTGATTCTATAAGGATAATGTGGCAAGGTAGTTACAAGATACAAGATAAATTAAGAATGTAGGGAGGTATGGCAATAGGAGACAAAAAAAGAGATTTGTGTAAAAACTCCCCACTGGGTAGGATTTTGATAGAACTCTCAAATCTGAGAGATTTTTGCACTGAATATTATTAATGATTAACTGAAAATCTGTCAAGTTACCGAAAATAGCAGACAATTTCGAGAGTGCTGCTCTCTCCTAGCCTTAGGCTCACCAGACTTCACTCAAGACAAATTCTACCTTTCCCTCACCCATCATTCCATTCTTTATCCCCCTCTGCTGCTTACGTCATTACTATAACTAACTCACTCCTCCCCTCCTATCTCATGCACCTGCCTAACCGAATGGAATAGTCTTTTACTCGGCTACCCCTTGCCTTGCTCTTCTAGAATATACTTGCGTAATTGGAGGCCTAACATTACTCCCCCCCATAAGTTGCACCTTGTCCTCAAGGTGAAAATCTGAAAATAGTTCCACTATTCATCGAATAGCTCCCAAGTCGCTTCAGTTGCTGCCAAACCCCTCCACTTGATCAAAACTTCGAGGCCCTTGGTCCCTCCCCTTGGTCTGATCGCTAAAACCTCCTCTGGCTGTACTGATGGCTCCTGATCCTCTACCCACTTGTCAGGTAAAACTAGTTGATCAGTTTCCTCGCCCACTACTGCTCTCAGCTGAGATACATGAAAAATAGGATGGATCCTGGCTGCCTCCGGAAGTTGTAATTCATACACCACCTCCTCAATCCTTCTTAACACTCGGAATGGACCAAAGTATCTAGGGGCCAGCTTTTCATTCACTCTCTTCATCACAGTAAGTTGTCGGTAAGGAGCTAGTTTCAGCCAAACCTTGTCTCCCACATTAAATTGCACTTCCCGTCGATGTTTATCAGCTCTACTTTTCATATCACTTTGAGCCTTTGCCAAATGTTGTTTAATTTTCCCTAGGTAGTGATCCCTTTGCTGTAATAAAACATCTACTGACACCATTTTGGACACTCGTGCTCCCAACTGAAAAATAGGAGGAGGATCCCTTCCATATAGAACCTTAAAGGGGGTGGTGCGAAGAGCCACATGATAGGAGGTATTATAACAATACTCTGCCCACCCTATCCATTTGGCCCACTGTTTTGGAATGTCTCCAGCCAAGCACCTCAAGTAAGCTTCCACTGATCGGTTTGCCACTTCCATAGCACCATCCGTTTGAGGATGATAAGAGGAACTAAATTTCAGAATTGTCCCATGCACCTTAAATAATTCTCCCCAAAATTTACTGATGAAAACCTTATCTCTATCAGAAATCACAGATCTAGGGAACCCATGTAGTTTCACAATTTCTTTGATGAATACTTCAGCTATAGTTTGTGCCGTATATGGATGCTTGAGTGGTAGGAAATGGGCATATTTACTAAGCCTATCCACTACAACCAAGATAGATGTATACCCCAAGGATTTAGGTAGACCTTCTATAAAATCCATTGTTAATTCATCCCAAACCTGATTAGGTATCTCCAAGGGCTGCAGTAATCCTGCTGGTGATAAAGTTAAGTATTTATTCTGTTGACATACTAAGCAAGCAGCCACAAACCTATAGATTTCCTTCTTCATACCTTCCCAATACAACTCCTTAGAGATTCTTTTATAAGTCTTTAACGGTCCCCCATGCCCTCTCAAATGACTCTCATGACCCTCCTTCAGAATTTTAGTTACAAAGACAGATGAGCTAGAAATGACTAACCTATCTTTGAAATAGAGCCTTCCTTGATTAATCGTGTAAGGTGGCCTGAATCCAGGATCATTGTTGATAGCCTCCCTTAATTCCTTTAATTTGCTATCCTCTTCTACTTCTTTCAAAATTTCCTCCATGTCTATAATCTTATAAGACATTAAGGTTTGCAACTCTCCTTGAATCTGCACCCTTGAGAGAGCATCTGCTGCCGTATTTTCTCTTCCTGGTTTATATTCAATAGTGAAATCAAAGCCTAACAACTTGGTAATCCATTTCTGATAATCAGGGTGGACCTCTCTCTGTTCTAATAAGAATTTCAATGGTTTCTGATCAGTACGTATAACAAACTTGTGACCCAGCAAGTAAGATCTCCATTTTTTAACAGCCAACACAATAGCCATAAGTTCCCTTTCATATGCAGATTGTCCCTTCTTTTCAGCAGATAATGCTTGACTATAATAGGCGATGGGTCTTTGATTTTGCATCAACACGGCCCCTACCCCAACAGCTGAAGCATCCGTTTCTAATACAAAGGGTAGGTTGAAATCAGGTAGAGCTAAGACAGGCAGAGTGGTCATAACCTGTTTCAGTTCATTGAAGGCTTGCTCCGCATCATTTGTCCACTGGAAGTTGTTCTTTTTGAGCAGCTTTGTTAATAGCCCTGCTATGTGGCTATATCCTTTAACAAACTTCCTATAGTAGCCAGTCAGCCCCAAGAATCCTCTGAGCTCCTTCAAGGTGAGAGGTTTCGGCCATCTTAACATGGCTTCCACCTTGGTCTGATCTGCAGCCACCCCTTGCTGTGATACAATGTGTCCCAAATACTCTAACTTTGGCTGCCCAAAAACACACTTCTTGTAATTAGCATATAATTGTTGCTCCCTTAGGAGGTTCAAAGTTACCTTGAGGTGCCTAATATGCTCCTCCTTGCTCTTGCTGTAAATCAATATGTCGTCGAAGAATACTAGAATAAACTTCCTGAGGTAGGGTCTAAAAATCTGGTTCATTAGTGACTGGAATGTAGCCGGCGCGTTGGTTAATCCAAAAGGCATTACAACAAACTCATAATGTCCTTCGTGGGTGCGAAAAGCCGTCTTCTCAATGTCCTCCTCCTTCATTCTTATTTGATGATAGCCGGACTTTAAGTCTATCTTAGAAAAAATGGTTGCCCCATTCAGTTCATCTAACAGCTCTTCAATTATGGGGATTGGGAATTTGTCACAGATGGTTACCTTATTTAACGCCCGATAATCCACGCAAAATCGCCATCCCCCATCCTTCTTCTTGACTAGTAGCACGGGACTTGCATAAGGGGAGGTACTGTTTTGGATTAAACCAGAATCTAGCATCTCCTTAACCAATTTCTCAATCTCATTTTTTTGAAAATGTGGATACTTGTAGGGACGCACCCTGATTGGACCCTCTCCTGGAATCAAGTGAATTTGGTGCTCCCTTCCTCTTTCGGGTGGTAAAGACTGGGGTAGTTGAAACACATCTCCAAACTCTTCCAACACTCTGCCGACCACAGAATCTTGCACCTGTCTGCTAGCCTTCTGTGCTACCTCTTGTTCTGCCAATTGTATCCAACCTACGAAATCACCCTCCCTAAGGCCCTTGCTGATTGACTTGACACTGACCAAAGACTTGGATAGTGTCGGATCTCCTTGGAGAACAACTTCCCTTCCCTTAAATCTTATCTTCATCGTTAGAGTGCACCAGTTACTCCAGACATCCCCAAGAGTTCTCAACCATTTGACATGTGAGAATCTGTTTTATAGATACTGTGGTCAAACATCACCTAAAGTCAGTAATGGCATAATTGTACATCACCTAAAGTCAGTAATGGCAGAATTGTCTGACTAAGTATAGCTGCTATGGTTGACATAATTATAGGAGTAAATTGAGGCATAATTTTAGGAGTAGACTAAGGCATAATTTTAGGGACAGTATTACCTTATTTTGCCCTCTCTTCTTTGTATAAATATGTATGTACAGCTATTGTATTAATAGACAACTCATTTCAAATCTCCACATGACACCCAGTATCGCATCTATACTGCCTAACTTCATTGGCAGAAAATCTTCATATATCTCCAATTCCTGCATCTGTAATTTCAATCTCCTATAAATTCCAGCCCCCGACACCTTTTCACCATTTCCCATTGCAATCTCATATGTATCTGTCATATCCCATTTCGGTCTCCACCTCAGTGCTAGCTCCTGAGATACAAAATTATGGGTGGCCCCACTGTCGATGAGGACCACTACCGGCTCCCCTTCAAGCACCCCCTCTACCTTCATTGTCTTAGGTAAAGTTAACCCTACCGCTGACCCGACTGAGAGCTCTACATTCTGTAACTCTCCCTCTAGTTCTCTGTCGTCTTCAACATCTTCCTCGATATCCTCTTCCAGCTCCTCATCCAAAACTGTTAACACCTTCAGATCCACCATTTTACATCGATGTCCCGGGGAGTACTTCTCATCACACTTAAAGCACAGGCCCCGTCTCCTCTTTTCTTGTATCTCACCAAATGTCAATCTTTTATAACCCTCCGTGGTTCTATCGGTGACCGCTATTTTCCCTGTTTTCCCTTCTTTATTTATACTGTCTCCCACTACCTCTCCCATTCGGTGGCCGCTGGCCCCAACGGTTCTAGAGCCATGCAGTGGGCGATAGCCTTTATCTCTTCCCACTACTTTATTCTTCTCCTCAATCTGTTGAGCTAAGGTCATCATCCGTCCCAAGCTCTTAGGATTCGCAATCAGTAGTTCCAGCCTGACCTCCTTCGACAAGCCATTTAAGAAGGAGCTCTCCAACTCATCTGGCAACTCGGATGGGGGAGCTGCTAGTTCTTCAAACCTGCAAATATAGTCATCGACCGTACCTGTCTGCTTTATAGCCAGGAGACGTTGACATGGGGTGCCTTCCTGTACCGGTCGGAACTTCTCCACCAACAGACGCTTACACTCCTCCCACGTCCTAATCGGCCGACGCTCTTCCACCCATCGGAACCACGCCAAGGCCTTCTTCTCCATGCTCAACGATACCAACTCCATTTTCTCTATCTCGTTAAAACGTCCCACTGAAAAAAATCGTTCCACCCGATAAATCCATCCATCGGGATCCTCTCCGTCGAACACCGGCATCTCCACCCGCCTAGTGCGACAATCCCGTCATGGTTCCCCTTGTCTTGCAAATCCCGGTGGCATCTTGTCAGAGAAATCCCTCCATCCTGCTTCCGGTGGTCTACCTTCCCGCCCTTGCTGCGGCCATCCCTGAGACGGATCGTAGTCAGCTGCCTTACGTCCAACGAAATCCCTAGAACTAACATTACAACCCATTGCTTCGGTTTGGGGATGCCGATAGCCCTTAGTGGGCAACTCCCCTGCGGTTGGGCCAGAGCTACCTCCCGGCTCCATTGGGCCAGAGCTACCTCCCGGCTCCATTGGGCCTTTTCCTTTGCTCCCACCCGGGTCCACTTCATGGCTCCGGTTGCCTACCTCCTCCCCACTCTTCGTGGCTTCGTGCTGGCTAATAAACTGCTTCAGCATCTCTCGTAACTCCTTCACCTCTAGCTGGGATTGTGCCCGCAACTCCTTCGTCTCGAGCTGGGACCGTTCCCAACTTTGATGCATTGCTTCCTTCTCCAGTCTCCTTTCCTCCCTTAGAAGCTCAATATGCTCCCTTAAGCTCTCCATCTCCTTCTCAAATCCATCCATTCTATTTTCTCCTTTCTTCCTAGCCATTACGATGATCGATGCTCTGATACCAGTGATAGAAGCTCTCAAATCTGAGAGACTTTGCACTGAAATATTATAAATGATAGACTGAAAATAGACAAGTTCTAACAAAAGCAGACAATTCGAGAAGTCTGTTCTCTCCTAGCCTTAGGCTCACAGTGTGTACTCAAGACAAATTCTACCTTTTCCCGTTCCCATCATTACAACTTTTATTCCCTCTGCTGCTTACGTCACTCCGCTAACTAACTCACCCCTCCCCTCCTATCACTTGCACCTATCTAACAGAATGAAATAGCCTTTTACTCCGCTACCCCTTGCTTGGTTCTTCTGGAGTATACGTGCATAATTGGTGGTCTAACATAATGACAGCATTTTTGACAGCACTTATCTTTGTTCTGAAATTAGTTTCATTCCTTTGAAACTTGCTGCTTTCAATTCTCTATTGGTGAGAAGCAAAGTTATATGACGATTTTTGCTCTCCTTTAATTCATTTCCATGGCAGTTTGTGATGAGTTGTTAGTGGGTATTCCACACAAAGCTTGGTTCGTTGCATTTTTGGTATTACTGTGTTTGGGGTTGGCATTGGTGATTCCTCGTTTTCTTCCATCGTATCTGCTGCTATTGAATGGAAGACTTGGGATATTGAATCACAATATTCCGAAAGAATGTTGAAGGAAACGATTTTGAAGTAGACTACTTGTCTAGAGGTGGAGATTTTGTGTATATCTTTCATGCTAATGAACATCTCAAATAGGGTAAGATTAAAAAGGTTTAATCATTTTCAAGCAATTAAACTATGGTATGTAGAGTTATTTTTATGGTTTTCTCCAGGTGACATGTAATTATGTCTTCTATGCTTCTCTAGAATTGTTTGAATAATAAAGTTGAAGAGCCTGAAAAGTGAGTTTGGAAATAGTCATCCTCTTGTTAGCCGATGTGCGTACTCGTGTGCATAGGTGCATGCGCGTCTGTAGTTCTTTTTAGAGGGTTTTGACGGAGTTTTAGAGGGTTTTGACTAGGTCTATCTGAGCCTATATGCAATTAGGATATTAGACATCAACTCAAAACTTTAAGATAATAAGTTGTGAGTTTTGTCTTTGTATATAATTTACTTTATTTTTGTGTTTCTTTTTCGTGTGAGCTTACTCCACTTGTGAATTTTCAACATCGAAGTAACTCATCCTCAACTCATAGCTAATGCAAAGTCATTTGTCATTTCATGAATCACCATTTATCTCACTTGAATCCAAGAATCTCTATTTATCATATTTCAACCTAACTTTGATATTGTCGAAGGGTTTTGAGGGAGCTTGGGAAGTAATTAGACTAGGTCTAATTGAACTTATATACAACTAAGACATTATAGTTATGAGTTTTATGTTTGTATATGATTCACTTCTTTCTTATGTCCCTTTTTGATGGGAAATTATTCAATTTATGAATTTTCAATACTTTTGTAATCGTGGATAGTGAAAAAAAACAATTTTATTTAAGTATTAGTATGTAGCAAAAATGAAATATGAAGTTGGGCAATGTGAAAACTCCAAATAATTCCATTTATATTGCATTACATTGTTGCATAACATCTTAAACCTCCAGAAGAAGTAAAGCAAATAAACAAATACATAAATAAACAATCTTAATATTTCCAGCATAATAAACAAGGAGACATGTTTAGAAGTTTAGACTTTTGGAGCTTGTAATCTAGTTACAAAAGATCAATTGGCACGAGGAAAGTAACTCGCTAGTTAAAGAAAGATCAATTGTCCGTTTCATGTTTGATTTTCTATCTCTTACAATTAGATAGATATAAATAGTAAACCATGTTTTAAAGTATTGGATTGCTCGTGGAAATCGTTTAAAAGGGTTATGGAAGGGGAATTGGTTTGCAAAGATCAACTTACCATTGTCTTGGATTGCCAAATAAAACAGAAGGTAAAACTAACCTTTGGGGAAGAGCATAAGCTTTAAGCTTTGATAAGTGTTAATGCATTGATTTGATTACTAATTTCCCAAGCCTTCTCTTTGTTAAAGAAAATATTTGTCCAAGAAAAGGCGTTGAAGCTAATATGAAGTAGATGGCATACTTTAGCATATAAAGAAGCAAACTAAATTCCTACTTTACATTTTCTTTAAGTGAACCAATAGAAGAAACACACATAATATGAACATCATATATGGACTAATCAATTATCACTAACATGCTAACTTAACTCAACTTTTAAACTTAAATTGAACCAATTAAGTTCAATTTAAATGAACAATTTAAAATAATTATAATAAATTATTAGTTTAAGTTAGATTTAATTAGCTTATTTTGAATTTAAGAGTTGAGTTACATTTTCACGTAAACAACATTTAATTAGTTCTCGTGTGATGTTCATAATGCACATGTTATGTTGTTATTTTTTAACCAAAGTTCAAGAGAATTTTTTTTCTGAAAAAATTGAAAGCAAAGAATTTTAAAGATTAAGAGTTGCTTTTAAAGTTTCTTAAATCAATGGATAACTCTATGTCTTGTACTAAGGCTCTAGAAGACTATCATTTAGCAACCAATATAAGGTACATCGGATTGATATTTTGTAATTGATGACCACGACTGTCTTTACCATAGACATGGAATTGATTTTAGACCCACCATTATTAAATGATTCGTCTGCCACCACCGATGTTGCAAAACCATCTTCTTGACCCCCTCCCCCTATTAGTCTAAAACCTTGACTATGTATAATTACCCTCAATCCTTTAGAGCATCTAACGACAATAAAAACCTTTTTTTACTACCTTTCTATCCAAAGCTTTCCAAAGTAAAAAAGCAAAAAGTAAGGTTAAATCCATTCACAAACATAAACTCAAATGGACCTACATCCCAACAATTTTCTTTCTTTCCAAGTTCCATCAACAATTTCAAACAACTAAGAAAATCAATTCAGAACCCATTTTTTGACCACAAATATAAACATCTCGATTCTGTGACAACTTTTGGAAGTCACGTAAAAATATAGTGAGCACTCTAACAATTTTCTAGAAGATTTAGTTTCAAAGATATATAGATTCCTAGCCTTAATTCTTCCATTGAATGCATATATTTGAAAAGGATTAAAAAGACACTAGTCGTTTTGATGACTATGAAATTCAATCCTGGAAATGCAGTATTCCACATTTTTGTTACTACCCAAGGCTTTGATACATTTCGAAATCAAGAAATTTCTATTAAAGGCAATGTTGTCAAAGAATAATTAGCCGATTTGGATTTGCGAATTACCTCTAATTTCATAAAGGAAACCCAGAAAATGAATCTGCTAATGAAAGTTATAAATTGAGTCAAAAAGAAGAAACTTATAATATCGTAGCTACTAAAGGTTATTTTGGTTGATTGATCTTCCAATATGCTAGTTTAAACAACTAAAGTCTCTTATCCATTCTCATTTGATCACGACGGTGGGGGAGCAAATCAAAATAGAAAAAATCACATTAGTTTCAGGGATAATCAAGCTTGAACTGATGACTTCCACAATATCAAGGTGACACTCTACCGCTATTACCTTGACACAAAAGAAGGGTTCAACCTAATATTTTATTTTTGACCTAGTCGATCATGATTCAACATTACAAGTATATTGATTTTTCCCAAATAATGGAATGGAGATATTCAAAGGGATAAAGAATTCCTAGATAAGTTTATTCGCTTATGAGGTATCTATTCATTTTGTATTGGGAAAATATGGGGTCCAATCAAGATTTGTTTCTCTAGGACTTCAGAAAAAGTTGCTTGGATTTATCCAACGAGTGTTTATTTCTTATTCCATTTTAAAAAATGCTATTTCTTTTGATCCTTTAAGCATAAACGAAGCTTCCATAAAAAAGGGTTTGGATAAATAAAATTTATCTTATCTTTCTTATTTCTAATTATCAAGAATTTGAACAAAAAATGGATACATTTAATATCCAATTTTTCACCCAAAATGGGGCCTTTATTAAGTTTTGATTTTACCCAATTTTATTTATTTCTAGATCAAAAAGAAGGAAAAGAAGAAAAACTTCATTCAGAAGATCAAATAAAAACTTTTCATTTTTTATTAAATGTAGTTATATCTGACATACACAATAAAACAATAAAAAAATTGACGAGAATAAAAGAAATAACTAAGCAAATTCCTCGATGGTCACACAAAAATATAATAAAGCCCTCTAACAATTTTTCTAGAAGATTTAGTTTCAAAGCTATATAGATTCCTAGCCTCAATTCTTCCATTGTATGGATATATTTGATAAAGGATTAAAAAGGAAATAGTCATTATGATGACCACTGTAAATAGACATGGTTCACTCCTTTTAAGAAATTTAAGAAAGAGCTTAGAGGTGCATAGGCCTTGAAGAGGCAGAGCTATCCCCTGGAAGGCTTAATTGATCACCCAAACACATGCAACAATAGGCAATAAAGGCTCACTCCTTTGAAAAAAAATCACTATAGAAAGAAGAAAAATAAAAGACAATGATTGAGGAGTGCTCAAAGAAGAATAATAGGCCTATATGTGAGAAAAAAACTAAGTTACAAACATTAAACACTTCCTTTAATTAGATTTTGAACTTTATAATGGAACAAGACATAACCAACCCACTTTGTCCAAAGTAGGTGATAAACAAATGACTAATTACATATCCTAAATAAACTAATGACATGATAATTAAGGCTATTAAAATTTGAAATAAACTATTGCAAAAATCATCTAAAAAGGACATTTGGGACAATTTACGGGGGGAAGAAACCAAAAGATATCAACAATTGCAAGTGTGAGGTGAAATTGCCATATAGGTAATTAACATGATCATAGTTGGTGATAGCAAATGGATTTGGTCTCAATTAATAGGTTCACTCACTACAACTAGATCAACAACATTATGACAACTAGCTACAAAAGATCTAGAGTAAGGTATATCATATGCAATGAAGGAGAATATTCAAATATACTTAATTCGCACGAGGATATAATGGTGACCAAAGCTAATGTTACAAATTCTGAGGTTAAGAAAATATTGGTGGATAATGATAGTTTTATAAACATCTGCATATAGGGCTATAAGCTTTTAACTGCAAAACTAAGCCCACTACAACAGAGTTGACCTTTGGTAACGAAAAATATCATAGCGAAAGGTATAGAAAAACGTTGTCTATAGTTTTTAGCTACAATTTTGTTTCATCACCCAAAATGTCGCCAAATCTTCGTAGCTCAAAACTATAGGCAACTTTTTCGCTAATCATTGCTAGTAGTTTTTCGTAGCCAAAACTATTAGCGACGTTTTGAGGAATCGTCACCAATAGGTTTGACTAAGCTTCTTTTTCGTAGCTAAAAACCATTAGCTACGTTTCTAGGATCGTAGCTAAAAGATTTTAGCAACATTTTTTGGAAACATAGATAGATATAATTAGCTACATTTCTAAAAACGTTGGAAAATATTTTTAGCTACTTTTTAACCAAATGCTATACAATTTTGGAATAAATTATTTTTACATTTTTATCCATATTATTGTATATAATGTATCAATATTTTTATTGTTAATTTATTGTAAAAAACTTGTACAAAAATAATTGATAATTTGAAACATTGTATATAAAAAGTAAGATATCATTAAATTATACCAACAAAAATAATATTCTTCGTATACAAGATTTTAATTACAACTTCAACAATTCTTATAGACAAAATATAAATATAGAGACCAGTTTAAAAATTATGAATGCTGATATTAAAAAGAATTACAACATAAATAGAACGACAACATGTCGATGAACATAAATGGAACGACAAGCTAGGTTTTTCCATGTCGATGAACCTGTAATAATCCAAAAAAATTAGTTAAAATATAATTAAAATATTGTGATTATTGAAACAATAGGTTTTAATTAAAGCACACGTTACATAACTTTACCATTCACGACATAATCACTCAGTAGTCGCATCTTCATCAATTTTGTAATTAGAGAAAAAAGTATTAAATTTAAATTATAATACAAACAGGAACTGAAAGAAAAAAGTATAAGAGATGTAATTAATACAATTTTCTTTCATATTCATTGCTATCATAATCCGAGTGAAGTATTTTTTTGAATAACTTATCATGTTCGGCTAATTTTGCTTGAGTATGATGTAATTCAACCTTAAGCGTCTTTTTTTCCTCTTGAAGTTGTTGAATGTCTGTTTCATGTGGTGAGGTTGAAACATTTGGCTTAGAGCCAAAGCCAAGACCTTTGACATAGTTAGAAAGTGTATCAAGTACGTTATTGCAAATGTCTTATACATTGACCTCATTCCCCTTAGATATTGATTTCTCTAACAACTCTTATATCTTATTCTAAAATTAAAGAAACAAAACCAACATTCAATTTAAATATTAATACTTATTACTACATTAATAAATAAACTTAAATATTAAACAAAATTTTATGCTTACATAGTTATTTTCTACTTCTTCTGACATCCACCCTTTACCTTCCTTATAGTGAGGGACTTTGTATAGTGTGATCCCATCATACTCTTATCCATGTAATTCCTTCTCACTTTGTTTTATGAATGAAAAATACAAGGCAAAATATATAATATAGTGTTTATTGATATAATTATAACTTGTAAACATAGATTTTACATATTCATTTTGGATGACTACAAATGATTTGGACCCTTGATTGTAAGGTGTTTTCATTTTTCCTTGATTAACCTATACCTGCTCACAATTTTCCTAAATAAAGAAAAAAATATTAGGTAGTAATTAAATCATTTACCAAGATTAATAGAAGCAAATGTAAAGGGAAACAAAACAAACCTAAATTTTAGGCTCAGCCTAATAGTCACACAAATTATTCCAATTTTCTCAAGACATTCGTTCAAGAACATGTCTCCGTGCCTCTGCATCAGAAGGAAAAGACTTATAATACCGATGCAACTTATAACGATCCCTAGTCCTTTATTTCGATAATGAATTCACATAGTTTAAAACATCAAGGTTCTTAATATCGATAATATTCAATTTCAACTGTGAATAATAAGCAAAAGTGTAATAATCTTAAAATAATTGAAACAATATTGCATGTAGTTAAATATACTGAAAAATTATCGTCACTTTATCCAAAGCATTTTCAAGTAAGTTGTCTTCCTGTAAGTCCTTAAAATGCTTCAAACAAGGTAATTTTGTTCTCTAATAATCCCTAACTCACTTGATAATTTTACAAATTAGATCTTGTCTACAGGATGACCTTGCTAAATATCATTCTGTATTACAACTTGTTATTTATTGCAACATTCATTCGTTACAATTGGCAACCTCTAGTTTTACCTATATATATTTTTTAATATTAAAATTGGAACTTGACAACAAATCAATAATGATAAGGAAATATTAAAACATCTAAATATATATTTGAGCATAAGTATGTTTTTAGTTGTTAAAGATTAACAAACATGTTTGAGGTAGAGTGAAGTTGTGTATGACTAATTTCCCTGGTGGCTGAGGTAGAATGCTGTTGTTGGCTTAGAATTAAATTAATGACACCAGCAGATTGATCTAGATGAAGTTGCAGATCCCTCTGTTCTACAATTTCCATACCTGCCACCTTCTTTCTTTTGTTTCTACCATGTACCATTATATTGGATATCTATAAGAAAAACATAAATTTTGGTAACATTACAATACATAAATCATCATTATCAACATACATTCATTCATTAACATTAATCGCTTTAATATAAGTCAATCATCAATAATACACATTAACATAAGTCAATCATCAACAATACATATTAACATAAGTCAACTATCAATAATACACATACATATAAATCAACCATTAACAATACACATTAACATAAGCCAATCATCAACAATATGCATTGACATAAGTCAACCATCAACAATACGCATTAACATAAGTCAACCATCAACAATATGCATTAACATAAGTCAGCTATCAACAATATGCATTAACATAAGTCAATCATCAATAATATATATTAACATAAGTCAACCATCAACAATACGCATTAAAATAAGTCAACTATCAACAATATGCATTAACATAAGTTAATAATCATTAATCGCATTAACATAAGTCAACTATCAATAATACACATTAATATAAATGTTACCAACACAACATTTGATGGTTCAACTGCATTTTTAAATAAAACATTGATATCATTCGTAACAAGCATATTAGGGGCAAAATGGAAAAGACAAGGTAAATGAAGGGAAAAATGGGGAAAAGACCATTAAAAATGGTCTTGAATTAGAAGAAGAAGAGTGAAGTGTCGTGAGAACCAAAGAGAAAGAAGAAAAAACGTGAAAAGAAGAAGAGAAGAAGGAAGATCGTAGGAAACTTGGAAGGAAGAAGAAAGAAGAAGAAAAAGAAGAGGAAATCAACTTATTAGAGGTAAGTTTTCATCTTTCTTCTTGCTAGGTTTAAAAAGGGATTAAATAGAGGCTAGGGTTTGTGTTAGGAATGAAGGAAGAAAGAAGAGGAAGACGAAACCAAATTGATTTTGGATTTCTAAGCTAGGTTTTGGTTTTTTTCTAGCCTAGATGGGCTATGGGTAGGTTAGGTTTAAATTTAATTTTAGCATTTCTTTGATTCTTGAACTTTTATGAACTTTCATTTGAATATGGATTAAATAGAAATTAGTTTATTTGAAGGGAATCAAGAAAACTTTACTCAAGAGCGAGAGGAAAGGCAATCTTGAGCTTGGATTTTTCAGCAAAAATTAGGTGGGTAATATGTTTATAGTTATTATGTGATGGGCAAATGCCCTATGTATGTGGTTATGCTTAATTTCGTAAATTTTGAACTGTTGTGAATATCTGAAATATGACATGTTATACCTTGAAAAATGTTATGACATTTTCAATTAAATGAAAAGAAGAAAAGCATTAGAATATGAGAATATGATGAAATGAAAGAAGCATGAGAGTACGAATTTGTAATTTATTGAATTGGGCATAAATATGTTTGTGAGTGGGCAAGAGAGGAACTCGTGTATATCAAACATTAAGTTTGTGGGCATAAATATGTTTGTAACTAAGTTAGTGGCTAGACTTTTGGATAGCTTTATAAGCATATCAAACATTAAGCATCTCATGTATTTTGTATCTTGTGCTAAGTTAGTGATATGTATGTCGATATGTAGATAAAGCTTATTCAAATATGTACTTAAGTATTTCCTTTTTGTGTATGATTATGTTATTTTATAGGTTTAGTATGATAGTTGTGGAAGAGGAATGTGTATGTGCATATTCTTCTTTATTGAAATTGTAAGTGGGTGTTTGTTTTAGAATAGCATGTTAGAAGTTGGAAAGGTTGTACAGGATGAGTTACTTGAGATGAGGTTCAAGGGTTACCGAAAGGTACCAAGTAGTGGGTTGATATGAAGAGATATTATATTTTGCAAGTTTTCATAGGTATAGAGGTTGTGTTCGGAACTCAAAGAAAAAACTGTATCGATCTAGGTTGAATTAGCCAAAGGTTCTTCATGAAAGTTGTAGCTTGTCGTTCTAGCTTTCTAACAATATAAAGTATTAAATTTTTCGATATCGAAGCTGGAAGTTATGATCTTTTGAAGTTGTGATGCAGTATAGGGTGGACTTTCGGGACAGCTATATTGATTGGAAATTTTAGCCCTTATAGATGCTAAAATTGTTTCTGAGGTCTTCATGGAAGTTGTAGGTCTAGAAGTCTTCTTCGAAACGGTCTTTGAATGACCTTAATCTGATATTCCTAGTAAAAGTTATGCCATTTTTACCAAAATAGGTAGCGACTTGCGGATCGATCGAGAAAGTCGCGATCACGACAATCGGTCACGCGCCAAGTCGCGATCGCAACCCGCAGGCTTCCCCGCAGACCTAAACACCTCTTACTCTTTTGGTCATAACTTTGTCGCCCAATCTCCAAATGACCTGATTTTTGAAGGAATGGATTCCTAAAATATTCCTCTATCTCTCCATAAAAATTTATAGTTTTTGAGATTGATTTGAAAAAGATTAATTGAATCAAAGTGAGAGGATCGGTTGTAAGAGTATGAGTTGGATATTTTTACTGAACGTGGTTCGGTATTTTGGTGATATCTTGATCTGTGGAGTTCCAAATGAGATGATTCTTGTTTCTAACTAAACTAAAGACATGGAGCTACAAATTATCTAAGTAATTGAACTTTAATTTTGTCTATAAGACTTTCAATTTCTGGATAGAACTCGAGTATAGTGTGTAGTCTTGGTTTAATAATAGTCAGATAATGTTTGGGCTATAACTTTCAGATTTCTAAACCAAATTGAATGTTTTTGGTGTCATTAGAAACTTAAGACAATGAGGAACAAATTTTTTGAAGAAGTCAAACTGAAATTCCAGTTGGAATTTTTCCAAAATCTGTTCTGAAATAGAAGAATGAGTTTGCTCATGTTTTGTAACTCCAATGTTGGGTTTCGAAAACGGTGTCCAACACATAAGGAGGATCCTCATTCTTAACTTTATCTTTTTTCTTCTTCTCTTGGTCTTCTATAAGTTAGGGTTCAGCTTGTCTTTCTTCTGGTTCTTCTAGCTCTTCCCCACTTCTAAGTGTGATAGCCTTAAGTTGCTCCCTTATATTTGCTTCCGTATTACTTGGAAGGCTCCCTATACTTCATGTAAACAATGCATTGGCTAATTATTCCATTCAAACCTCCAGATTGTGATTAGAAAAGGCATGATTGTTTGCTACTCGCTTGAACTTCCCTTCTAGATTCGTGAATTTGGAATTCATCATATCCATAAACTTTTCCATCTTTAAATCCCATAAACTAGACTTATCTTGATTAAATATCAATGGGTTTTGATTCTCACTTAAGTTCCTACATTTTAAACCACGAGAAATTCAAGTGGTTCTTTCACCCAGGATTATAAATGTTTGAATAAAGGTTGTTGCCTCCTCGACCAAATTATGTTCCCATGAAATTAAATTGTTGCACATTATCGTTTTCCACTAGGAAGCAATCAGCTGTGATACGACTCTCTTGTCTATATAGCTCACATCCTTGCTGAATTGCTTTGAATAGGGAGGAAGAGATGACTTTCACGCCGTTCAATTGGTTAGTTAGACTGGCAACCTCAGCCTGCAATGTTATCACTAAATCTATAAGAATCATTACTTTTGTATCCTGGAAGGTTAACTGCTGACTACTTCATTCCGACGTCTAAAGATAGCTATTGTTCTCCATCCTTTCTAACAGATTGTGTGCTGCTTCAGTTGTTTTCCTCATTAATCAGGTAGTAGTTATTGCATTAATGGTGCCTTACGTAGGTGTATTAACTCCACCGTAAAACATTTGCAAGAGAAACTCCTTTGGCAAGTTATGGTGTAGATAGTTCCTTTGTGACTCCTTAAATTGCTCTCACACTTCATATAAAGACTCCCCTTCATTTTGCTAGAAATTTGTAATTTTCTTTATAAGTCTCGTTGTCTTTTAAAGGGAAGTACTTAGCCAAGAAGGCTTGCACCAACTGCTCCCATATTGTGATGTTCCCTAGGTTGAGTGAATTAAACCACGTCTCGGCTCTATAATTGAGTGTAAAGAGGAAGAGCCTGATCTTGGCTACATCTTCCAACAACCCATTACACTGCAAAATATCACAAATCTTTAAGAAATTGTCCAGATGAGCATTGGGATCCTTATTGGCCAAATCATGAAATTGCACATTGGTCTGAAGCATATTTAGCATGCTAGTTTGATTTCGAAGGTATTCTATTACACTAGTGGTCATGTAATTCCTTAATGATTGACAATGTACCTTGGCCTCGTAAAGTTTATAAGGGTTGTACTTTGTTGCTCTCCTGGGATTCTTTCCTCCGCCATCGTTCTTTCTATTGCTTCTTAGCTTTTAGCTCTTCGAATCTCTCTTTCTCACTTTGTGATGTATAAAATTGATATGTCTTTTACTTAGCTTGCAATATATATATATATATATATATATATAGTTTAGGCACCTGAACTCACATAAGAAAAATATTACATCCTTAAATCAAAGGAATTCAAATTGTATAATATGCCAAATAAGTTTTACAGTAACTACACCAAAAACTTGTTGATAAGTTTAATATAAAAACTTTCAATGCCGCAAGTATACATATCGTATCTTATAGTATCAAAGGTATCATTCTCACAAGGACTAATAGGCACCTAACAACTTGAATAGAACTTTGTCTAACGTCCTAAAGATTGATTTGAATTAAAATAAATAATTGAAATTAAAACAATTGATAAAACGAAACAAGTAAAGAATTGAGCTACCAATAAAATAAGTTTGATCAAAATTTGAGACTTAGGAATTATTTTATCCTCGTTTTATTTTCCCTTTATCTTGTTGATTAAATTTATGCTTAATCCTAGATATCCTAAAGTTTTGATTTCCCTCTCTCGACGTCTAATCAAGTAATTTTAATTGAATTTAATAGTCATAGAATTATAATCCCTCAACTCACAAAACTACTCCTAACTTATTCAATTAGATTTGAAGCAATCGTAAGGATAATTAATTTCACAATTAAGATCTCTCTTTAATTGTTAATTTATCCAATAATTGCATGTCTATTAAGTTGCCAACTCTTTTTGTACACCTTAACATATGTAACTTGATTCACTCTCTCAATTTATTACCAATTATAAACATAACAATTATCACAAAACATTAACAGATATATTGAATTCAACAAGAATAAAGTTCAACAAAGCAATTCAGGAACAATCCCTAATATGGATTTAGAAACCCATAACCATGTTAAATATCATAACAATCTAAATAAACATCCATTACAATGAAAGAAATAAAGGGAAAAGAAAGAAAAACTAGTTGGCGTCTTGATCTGGAAATCTGGAATTCTCTGAAGCTCTCTTGATGCCTCCTCTTGATCTTCATTTGATTTGGTGGTTATTGCTCTTTTTCGTGTTTTTCTTGTCTTTAAACAGTTATTGAGGCTTTTAAGGTTCTTTTTAAGGTTTTTTCACTTAATTTGGTTCCAAAATTAGCCTCGAAATATCAAAAGTATAGGAAAACTCGTGAGCAACAAAAAACAAAAATTTGTTGGAATTTGTTATCTATCACGTCAGTCATGATCGTGATTTTCATACTTCAAATTCTTCATCTTTTCGTCAATTTCCTATTTCCTTTCACTCACAAACACATCAAACACCTCTTAAAACATAAAATTAAGATCAAATTCTTGCTCTAAACCAATCAAACAATTAAAACACATACAAAAGTTAACAAGAACATAATTATAAGCCTATACATATGATAATCATCTAAGAAAACACCTAAAAACACACTTAGCCACCTATAAAAACATGTTATGATCTACACCTATCACTCCATAGCTAGACACAACTCTTTTTTTCTCTCATAAAAGCTGTCATCACTCACAAGGCGTGCGTAACAAAGGAGGAGATAAAACTTATAGAGGGAAGCATGACAATTCCCAAACTACTTCATAGGTCAACCCTACTTTTTTTGGGTTTCAACATTAGTAGACTGATTAATACTCCGGCCCTCCTTATTCCTTTGGGCCTATCTGTAATGTTGGTCTATATAGTTAGCCTCATAGACCCCCTAATTCCTAACAACTTTAGGCCCAGTCTCTGCATCAACCCAAACACCAAATACTGTTTTATTTAACAGGTCCAATAAACCATACTCATAATGTCAAATATGTTAAAAATGGGGCCACATTGCCACCCACTGTTGTTTTCGATATTCTAAGTCTTGTAATCATCATTATAGTTCTCAACATATTAATAATAATCTTTTTTAAGCATTTACTACCATGAACATTCAATTTGAACTAGATACTTCACACCTCAATTTCAGTACTGCTTCTGAATGGTTAATGGATACTGGGGCCACCGCCCACATGACTCTTAGTTCTTACATTGTAGAATATGTTTCACCATATGATGGGTCCAACAAAATTATCGTTGGTAATGGACAAACTCGTCCCATTTCCTCTATTGGTACATTAACTATATCTGCTTCCCTTTGCCCTCTCCATCTTCGTGATATTTTGATTATTCCTAATCAAACCACAAATTTGTTATTTGTTGTTAAATTTGTTTACGATAGTTTGCGTCTTATTAAATTTAAACAATTTGGTTACATTGTGAAGGATCTTCAAAATAAGATACCGCTTCTTGCGGGTTCCATCCACAATAACCTTTATCCCTTGAAGATTTCGTTATATTTTTCGTAATTATATTTCTCCTAGTGCTACCACTACTTCCCTGGATCTATGACATCAATGTCTTGGTCATGCTTGTCGCTCTATGTTATCTAATTTATCTTCTATTTTATATATTAAATCTAATGCCATTAATTCTTATAGTTCTTGTCTTAAAGGAAAAAGAGTTCATCTTTCATGTCCATTATCATCTCGTATCTCTACAAAACCTTTACAACTCATTCATTGTGATATTTGGGGACCTTTCCCGTCTCTTTCTTTATCTGGGTATCGGTACTTTATCATCTTTGTTAATAAATTTAGTCGATTTACTTGGCTTTTTCCCTTGGTTTAAAAGTCTCATGCTCTACTATGTTTTCAAACCTTTAAAACAATAACTAAAAACATTTTCTCCACAACTATCAAAACTTTTTAATGCGATGAAGCTCCCAAACTCATCAATGGCATCTTTGCTTAATATTTTGCTACTCGTGACATCACTTGTCATATCTTTTGCCCTACACTCCTTAACAAAATAGCCTTGTAGAGCGTAAAATTTACCACATCACTAAAACATGTCTTATCCTTCTTTTGCATACCTCTCTTCCTAAATCTTTTTGGTTTTAGTCCTTTTCTATTGTTGTTTATCTCGTCAATCTCTTACCTATACCTGTTCTTAATCATTAGTCTCCTCATAAAACGCTTTTCCACATTAAACCTACTTTCTCTCACCTTCGAGTCTTTAGATGCAAATGTTTTCCCCTTCTAGGCTCTACCCATACTGATAAACTTATAGGTAAATTTACTCCCTTTGTTTTTTCTACCTTCTGTAAATATATAGAAATATATAATACAATTTCCCATTCTTTAGGAAGTTCTTAATAGAGGTAGATTTGTGTTTTTATTCTCTAAATTAATAAAAATAGGAAGGATGTACAAGAGGAGGATATATGAAAAACAAATGAAAGATAAATTTGTCCAAATTAATGAAATTGTTTAATGTGACTATATTATAAGTTGAAAACGTTACAAAAATTATTATTATTGTGAATATTAAAATAGATGGATACAAACTTTTAAAAGTGGTATGTTTTGCATTAAAAATAAACATTGTAATATTTTTATCCTAAAATTAAGTGACAAAAGAAAAAGGGTTCAAACCCTAAATTTCAAATCTTATAGTCACAAAGGTTCCCATGTTATTCCACAATAGTCTACCAAATACCTCAATAGCCTACAATCTGACTTTAGTAAGTTGATGGTCTTTTCAAAGGTGTTGTTTTAGCCAGTTGGTTGCCATACTTTCCCTTTCCCTGTGTGCCCTTCGGGGTCCCGGTGTGGTATCAAAGCCACCAAGTTTCGGCCTGGGTCGCCCCTCCGTCGCGAGTTCGAATCCCAGTCATGCAATTTAGGAATAGGACTCGTAGGCTATTATGGCTAATGCGTCAGAGTTGACGCAGTGGAAGTCGTGGTGGTTGTTTAAGTGATTTGGTATGCTAACCCTTCACAAGGCCTTTTGAGGGGCTCAGTGGTATCAGAGCCATCTTTCGTGTCTTGACCAGTGGTAACATTGTCTCTTGATAAGAGTGAGTAGGGAGAGAGCCCATAGGTAATGGAAATACTACCCAATGACCCTGTTCATTTTTCTTCAACTTTGCCTTTGTCTAGTTTACCTTCTAGTGTAAAGCGTGTGTTATCTAATCGTATAGAAAATATAGTAGAAATTACCTATGTTCCTGTAGAAAATCATGTTTGTGAGTCTTCTTTACCTTTATTGAGTTAGTACAGTATTTATTCTCGTGATCATTCTTAGACAAGAAGTATTCGTACTATATTGTCTACATCTCGCCCAAAAGTAAAAGAAATCATCCAGAGTTCCAGATTGGAACAGTGTAGCCTCAGATCTACAACTACAGAACAATACGTAAAGCTTGAAATCCCTAAAGAGCTGATCTCACTATAGAGGGAGCACAATCATACACATCTTCATATTGGGGCTATACGCCTTATTCTTACACTTCATGGATGAAAGGGAATACCTGCTACAACCAGGATATCTCTTCTAGACAATGCCTATACAACGTACCAAAATACTTTGATTAGTACCTTGCTGATAACGTTTAATAATGGAAGTGTCATTCTGACAATAGTACCTGAGTTCAACATCAGGTTGGATGATCCCACTTTGTTTGAACCTCTGTAAGTTCAAGTCCAGATCAAGATCCTACAGCCATCATGGCTACTTTCCATCAACAGATGATCTATCGTCTACATAATCATGCTTTGGATCTTAACTTCCCCAATTCTACTTCGAATGCCCCTTACATGGTTATTAATCGTTCCAATGATCAGATTACTATCATCCAGATCTCGAAGCAACTACCAACACAGGAGCTTGAAAAGTTTATGCCTACTGAATGGATCACCAATTACCAATAGGTGTTCCACACTCCTCATCGCCACTCTTTTCATACAACAACTCCTTTGATTCTGAAGACAAAAGATGGAATGGTAAAGTTCATCTATGCAAAGCCCAATGAAGATCCATCAAGACCTTCTACATTTGAGGCTATACTTCTGATCCAACCTGTATTTTCTCATACTTAGAGTAAATTTGGTCCTCTTTTCCATTATTTCAAATCTAATCGAGATCCAGTTTATGTCAATCATCATTGTGGATATTTTGTATAGGATGTTGACCCATCTATGTGCGCACCCGACTATGAAGTATGTCTCAATACTGAGTCAGCTAGTGATGATGATGATGATGAACAGTATGCCAGAAGGAGAAGGAAGAAGAAAAAGCCAAAACCTTGTTGTATACCTTCTCAACAACATCATCCACACAATGATGATCCATATCCAGATGATTCCAGCAAATCTATTGGTCTACAAACTGAAAGATTCAGATCTAGATCTCTCCATGAGATGCTGAAATCTTCCACCTGTCAATCTAAGCCAGTAGTTCCTATTATAACTCCTACTCATATACCTTGCATGATGGTTAAGCCATATGAGGAAGACTTTCCTTCTTTATATAGGAGTGCTGATGAAACTACTAGGTTTATCTCTAGCCCTTATATTTGAGCCATATGAATCACTTCACAAGGAACACTTGTTTGAAATTCTTCATATTAAGTACTTAATTGGAAAACATCAAATGCAGTAGCACAGAACAAAGTTCTTCAAAGAATTTAAGCTTGATGGAATCAGTCAACAGACTCATGCTACATAATTTAGAGTTGACGCCATCTCTAAGCAGATCTAACAAATGTATCAGTCTCACAAAGCTCAGATTCAGCAAATTAATGATGATCTTTGACATTACATTACTACACATTACCTTAGACCTGACTTCGACGTCAAAGTTAGAGAAATCAAAAGGACACAAGGAATTGTGCAACAAATGAAAGCTTATATGTAATCTGCATAGTCAAGGATAGTATATGGCTTATCTTCATTGTCATTTCCAAATACTCAGCCAACATACCCGTCTACTATATATTAGAAGTATCCAGAAGAAGCTGAGAAGTCAAAGGTATTCAAGTTCAGCTATCCTTTGATTAGACAGTATATTCATCCTCAGATAGCTCATGAAAAGTCTAAAAGGTCAATGTCAAAGCCAAAACCTAACCGAGTTCTTGAGCAACGAGTTCCTGAGACATCAAAGGTTCCTGAGCCATCACTTTCATACACTAAACCTGAACCAGTTAATCAGTGGAGTAAACCATTACAGATCCATGCACCCATGGGTGGAGCCCCCCACTTGCCCCCACTGTGGCTCGGCCCATGCACATTATAGTCATGAAGTATCAGCTTTTCCAACATTTGTAAACAATGAATGAATGATCAAAACCGAAGTTGTTGATAAAAGGCTTCTAAAAATTTTAAATTTTAAATTATTATTTTAAATTTAAATTTCATAAAAAATTAAAATTTTACTCCCATTAATTTAATTGGTGACAAAAAAATAATTATTATTATTATAGATATATTAAGATATAAAATAAAAAAATAAAATCTGAGTCAATCTATTTTTATTAAAATTACTATTATTTGAGCCCATGACTTTTTTAAATGAAAGCCTACAAAAAGAGAGATAAAAACCACACGATTCATTGACTTTTTTTATTCAGATTTTTTTTACCCTTTTGGCTTCTTCATCATACTACTTTTTGGCTTTTTGGCTTTTCTTTTCCTAACTCCACAAGGACTACCACACCCAAAGCGTAAAACAATAATCTATATTAAACGCAATTGAGGAAAGGATTCTTCCACAGGCTCTACCCCGTTCTAGTGTTGATAGGTAAATTTCCACTTCTTTTCTTTGGAAGAATGTGTAGTACGTATAATTTAGAGATGGGTTCTTGTGAGTTGTAATAGAGTTGGTACAGTTTTAATCTTTACATTCTTTTAAACTTTTAATGAAGACGTAAGATAAGATTTCTCATTGTAGACGAAAAATCGTAGCATATAAAATCGTAAAAATGAACAAAAACAGTACAAACCATCTAGCATTAGTGATAATAGGGATAAAAGAAGTATCCTAAATGCCCTTATGAATAAAAATAGATGGGCTCATTTTTTATTTTTTATTTGATCTCTTAATATATCTATAATTATTATTATTA
>JANKOE010000001.1:30339724-30359736 GCA_026284465.1 Erythroxylum citrifolium | reverse complement strand
ATTATTTACTTTTTGGTGGGGAGGTCTTTTCTTCTTGGCCACTGTCAAATCAATGGCCGAAATTTCTGGGAGCTGCCTTATTTTGTGGTTTATCTGTTTTATATGACTTCAAATAAGCAATAATTCAAAATTTTCATCGCTTTAATTATAAAAATTTTAAATTTAATTTTTATTATATTTATTTTAATAATTTGATTATTAAAATTTTATTAATTTATTAATCAATAAGTAATTTTTTGTAAATTAATAAATTTTATAAATTAAAATAAATCAATTAATTTTATTTAATAATATTTTTAATTAAATTTCATATTAATGATATCAATCTATTTCAATCATATTTTAACGATCTAATGCCAATTAAACTTTTTAAACATTAAACCTCTTATTTTGCTAGTTTAATTTATGATTCAATTTTTAAAACATAAAAATTCAAATTTATTAACCTCTGTTTATGCATTATGTCTACTGCATAAATATTGAATACACCCTTCACTAGAAAATTAAAATGTCACAAGAAAATATAACAACAACAATTTAATAAAAATTTCACTAAATGCAAGATTTGAGGAAGTCTAATATATGCAGTCTTATCTTTAGCTAATAGTAAAATATCACGAGAAGATGTTTAACCATGACCATGTTTAATTTATTTTTGACGGTCAAGGAAAAAGAAACAATTTATTTTAAAATTGGAACTTATAAATATTTATATCTTTGAGCAAAAAGGAACAATTTTAAATTTTATTGAAAGGTAAATACACATTTTTAGGATTTTAAATTCAATAAAGGCTTTATCGGTACATATTACCCTTTTCTACTAAAAATTGGTACTGATTACGATGTTTTTTTTTTTTTTTTGGTACTAAAGAAGTGGTAAGTAAGCGTTAATTACAAGTAAAAGCAATTCCTTGAGCATTCGCGTGCAAAAGAGGAGACATGCCAATCGGGGGATTGGGCCACACGCACTCTTCACAAACAGTACCCAATTCCAAACGAGCTTAAAAATCAGCGCATTAGTTACTTTCACGAAAGACGATATTATATCTCTAGACAACTTCGAGGTGTGATCGGATATCATTTATCAAACTGGCAAGGGGGGAAGACTAGAATATTCGGAGGAGAAGCTAAGCAGCGTAACGCTTCCAAAGAGTCAGACTCCACCACAAGGCTGTCACACTGAAAATCTCGTGCAGAGGCAAGACCAATTCTGAGAATCATAAGTTTCACCATCCTAATGGAGGTGACCCTCACACAGCTGGAGAAACCCGCTGCCTAGTTACCATGATAAGGCCGACTTATACATTCACGACTTAATTTTTTAGGTATTCAAACAAAAAAGAAGAGTGACTCAATTGCTCAAATAGTTCACATTTAAGACCATTCGCATAGAAATTAAAGCTCCCACCAGTCAGCCCACACGAGAGATTAGTTACAAACACCATTTCTCAATCGGATAAGCAGAAAAGCAATCTTTCTAGGTGGGGTGACACGAAAAGTATGCATTCATTTAAAGAAAAGTAACCTTTAAAAGACAACATACACACGCATGATTCATGAGTAGATGAAGATAAAAAAATTTCAATAATAAGAGAATTTTTAGTTGTTATTTTTCAAATAAATACTAGATAATTCGATAATATGTATTATAAGTTAAATTAACAAACAAATTAAACAACGGTTTAATTGAAATAATCGTTAGTATCTTTGACTATATCTCTTAATATTTATGACAAATATGCATTAAATGTAAAAAAATAAACCTTTAAAATACAACATGCTCAAAGAAATAATCGTATAACACATGCATGATCTATGAGAGAAGAAGAAATAAAAAATTTTGTTTTATAATATCTAGATATATAATTTGTAGTTCTTTTTTATATTAAGATTTTTTAAAATATGCACTTGTCACCTATAATTAAATTTAAATCAAATGTTAAGTAACAATTAAATTTAAATAATTGTTAGAATCTTCGACTATATCTCTTAGTATTTATGAAGAGAATACATTAATAAGGAGAAAAAAAACTTTTAAATGACAATATGCTCAAAATAGTAATTGTATGACACATGCATACCCACGAGGGATGAAGAAATACAACTTTTCCTTTTCTAACAAGAAGGATTGTTACTTTAATATTAAATGACAATTTTAAAATTGTCCATGCTCACTAATCTTTTATTTTTGCATGATTGAAAAAGTTAAATAACGATTCAATTTAAATAATTGTTCACTTTCTAATATTTATTAAAAATATACATTAATGTAAAGAAAACAATTTTTTTGAAATACAATGTTCTCAGTTGTATGACACATGCATGATCAATGAGAGGGAAGAAAACCCTTTTTGTTTATATAATTAATAATGTGACAATTTGCAATTTTTATTTTAATATTGACTAAATTTTAAAAATAGTCCTTGTTCACTGATCAAGCAATTTTAAATAACAAGCTAAAAGAACAATTCAATTTAAATAATTGTAAGATCTTTGATACAATAAAAGGTTTCACTCGTAACATCTCATTACCCAAGATAAGACTTGAATAATGAATATGAGAATTTACTGAGAAACTAGAAAATGCATATCTTGTTTAAGTTAAATACACTACAAGAAAAAGGGCAAATACCGACTGAATTGGGTCACATTCTGACGGTAATATAATTTACCGACGGTGTAGGACGACGGAGAAGTTGGTCGGCGATATCGCAGTCGCTAATTTTTATCGACTCTTTAAAGTTTCGGTCAAGCGTCGGTAAAGAACTTCCGACGGATCCGTCGAAGTTGTATACCGACCGAACCGTCGGCATAAATTCCGACGGAACCGTCGGCGGGTGTGAATGTAATTTGCCGACGGTTCCATCTCTAATTACCGACGGAACCGTCGGTAATTGGTTGAATATTGTTGGTTATATTGGTTGAATATTGCCAATCTTGCCAAAATTACCAAGTGGATCCTGTTTAATCGCTGAAATGACCTACAAATCGCAGTGAATAACAGTTGAATAACTAATTAAATTTTGATTCCAATTTTAACAAATTAAAATTGATCGTAACATATGTTGAAGAGTTCTGAACCATCGGAAAATGTTTGGAGAAAAAGTCAAATAACCATAATTATAGAAAGCATTCTTAACTTTAAAGTGCAAAACACCCATGTTGTATACTTATGTCACAATCACAATTGGGTGAAGTCCTTTGATTAAAGGATCGACTAACATTTCCTCAGTCCTTAAATGCTCCAAATCTTAATGTCGCCTTTTCGTATTAACACCTTTATGACCAAATAATTGACCTTTAAATGCTAAGACCCTTTAATATTCTTTATTGTTATTAAACAACATAGCAGCAAGATTATCACAATACAACTAAATGAGTCTAGCCACTGAATCAACCACAAACAACTCAGAAATCAAGTTTTTAAGCTAAACTGTCTGTGAAGCAGCCCTATAGTATGCACTCTGCATGCATAGTCAAGGAAGTTACCCGTGTCTACTTGACACACTTCCATGACATTGTACCATCTGCAAACTTAAAACTGTAACCTTAAGTGGACTTTCAATCATCCAGACACATGGCTAAAATCTGAATCTGAATTCCTTACGAGGTTTGGTCTGTTGACTGTGCTATATGTCAACATATAATCCTGAGTTCCTTTAAGTTTCTTAACACTCGCTAGAATGCATTCCAATGGTCTACATCTGGATTAACTAGATATTGACCAAACAGTCAAATGCTGAATGCAATGTCCTGCCTAGTACATAGCCGAGCATACATCAGACTATCAACCGTACTAGAATACGAAACATTCCTCATAACCTCTCTTTACTTTATTCTTTGAATATTGTGCCAAAGATTATCTCTCACTATAAGAGATAGATGTTATCACAGGTTTACAGTTAACCATATTAAACCTTTATAACATATACTCAATGTATGCATTTTATGAGAGGTCTAATGGGTGTTGAGATCTATCCCGATGAATATGAATACTTAGGATAGAAGATGTTGCACCAAGGTCCTTCATGTCAAAGTTCTTGATCAAAAGTTGTTTAACCTCATACAAATATGGTCAAGTAATTTGATGTGAGCAATATATCATCCACATGTAGTAATAGAAAGATAACTTTGCTCCCCCTGACCTCATGGTACAAGCGTCTTTTTAACTTTATTTTCTATGAATCCGAAAGAGGTCACAACCTCATCAAATGTAAGCTATCACTTTCGAGAGGTTTGATGTAAATCATATATTGATCTGTATAACAAGCAAACTATGTCAATTCCATCTGGATCCTAAAATCTTTTAGTTGTACCATATAGACCTATTCATAAGGTCTTTATTCAGAAAAGCGGTTTTGATAGCCATCTGATGTAACTCTATATCATCATGAGCTACAATTGCCATAATTACTCAAAATGTATCCTACAAGGATACGAGAGAAAAGGTAACATAAAGTCAACATTTCTCTCTAAGTAACCATTAGGCAACTGTGCGATCCCATAAACTGCTAAACTTTATCCTGAAATTCTTTAGGTCTAATCTTCATTTACAACTGCTGAGTTTGCAGTTTCGTTGTAAATCAATTGACTCTCAAACCTTATTATGCTTCATGGATTGCATGTCGTCATTCATTGCATCCCACCACACATCTGCATTGGGTCCAGAAATATCTTCTGTAAAAGTAATTGGATCCGTAACATGTCTAATAACATAGTCATGTACACCTGATAGACTATGTAATCAGATGAGATAGCAGGTCGTCTCATTATGGTGGATTTATCTAACTGTATTAGATCTTGTACCCCCAGGAACATGTGTATGTACAGGCATAGGTTCTTGTTCCTATACAGGCACGGTACAGAGACTTAGATCCACCGAATCTAACTGTATGAGTAGTGGGTACATGATAACTGTAGTATCCTCCCCGCTATCATCCGAAGGGTCAAAGTGCCCACCATCATCATAGATATTGTATTCCAGAAACTTAGTTGTTTATCATTCCACTATTCCGGTCCCTCCTTTTCTACAATAAAAGTTGTAGCCTTAGAGTGTTCAGGATATCTTACTAAATAGCAATGAGCACAGAACGAGCATGCAATCTTTCTTTATAAGGATTATACCACCTCAGTAAGGCAACCCCATACACGAATGTGTGCAAGGTTGGGTTTCCAAACTTTTAAATAATCAGGTAGATTAGTCCTATTCTACATTGAATTCTTCAAATACTTTAAGGTGTAGTTATGTCTTTCAATAACACACCATTTTGCTTAGAACTACTCGACATAGTGAATTAAGTCACTATTCTAACTAATTCCAAATATCTAGCAAACGGACCTTTTAAAGTCCTGAAACACCATGTTTGCTATGGTATTATCCTCCGTGGTCAAATCTGACTATCTTGATGAATTTTCCCAATTGGTTCTCAACCTTTAGTCTTTAAGCAAGAACACATAACTGTAATGGGAATAATCATCAACAAATGTCAGAACACATTTTGAATTACACAAGTCAACTGTATAATGTCTACCGATACCTTTATGTATCAGACTCAACAAGTCAAAAGCACAAGTTGACCTCAATATCCTTATTAGTCAACTTAACCCTGCAACAGTCAGCATATGTTCCAGATCATCATAATCTAGAATTGAGAAATGCTTTTCTTGATCAATCTCTCATCTCTAGCTTTGGAAATGTGGCCTAAACTTTTATGTCACAACATGTATGACTTCTCATTCATCAGGGTCCTTCATTTCATAACTCATTTAGTAAGATACGAAGAAACATATATCTAAATCGAGGTAAGGCATATTCTATACAAATCATATGACAAAAAAGTTATACCATTATGTTTTACATTAAACTACTGTACAACATAATCATTAAATACAAAACATTAACCCTCTTTATCCAAAATTGATCAAAAGATCACATATAAAATGTGTCGTGTAAAACCCAAATGAACCTTACTACAAGGTTCAGTACATACATTCCCCATAGATATTACTTACACTTCTTCATTGTTGTAAACCATTGGTCCCTCCTTCTCTTTTATTTGGCTTTGTCATGGATATGAACCACTGCATTGTGGAAGCATCATGATCAGATGTTTTGTTGTATAGCCACCAAATACTTAATATGACTATCGCAAATTAGATTCATAAATTAACAAACTAAGGAGTTACCTGATTGTCACAGTCTTTCCTTCTAGGCCTTATATTGTCGGTTTCTTTATGTCATGCGAACCTTTACTAGCACTGGTTTGACCAACTTCAGAATGTGGAGAAGATTTGAACTTTCTACTTTTGAACTTAACGAATTTCATCTTTGTCTTCACTTTAGTTGCTTCGAGGGCTATAGAAGTAACAAACTTGAGTTTCTCCTCCTTAGCAACGCAATGGGCAATCAAAGCTTTGAAGTCCCATTCCTCATCCTGCGAATAATATGTCATCACCAAATTACTAAACTCTGGAAGGAGTGTATTCAGAGTCTGGTGAATAATGAAGACATCAGGAAGAGGAATATTCAACATCTTCAGTCTATTACGAAGATGAATCATTCTCGATATGTACTCCATTACTCCCCTTTCTCCTGTATATCTCATGAAGAATGATTTTTTCATCAAGGCACTTGTCTCAATATTAGGTGAGATTGTGTACCTCTGGGAGACATTCCTAAGAAACTCCTTTGCTATATCTTTGTCCGGAAGTCCATTTAACAGATGGTCAGGTATGGATCTCCTAATACCAAACTTAATATGTTAGACTAATCCCAAGCTTTATAGGCTACTTTATGAGCTCTCAAGCTCATAGATATAGGTGGAGATGGCTTATCCGTCTGTATGACCATATCAACCTCAACTATCTGCATAGCGTTCAATACATCCTTTGTCCACTTCTTTGTATTGAAACATGTTAGGGTTTCAATGGTGACACTGATTTTGTTGACCGAAAAGGTGAATTTAAAATGATAATGTTTAAATCAGTACAAATATAAACAACAGTGATACTCAAAGCCAATAAATAGTATCTTTTCTAAAAATTCAGTCACACATATTATGAAACACTTGTGGGCTGAATACATAATATATGCAACTAGACCTCCACATAAAAGCGATCAGAGTGCAAACCATCAACTCTCATGACACTACCATCTGTGGGTGAATAGATCATTCAAGCAATGACTTTCCTCTATCTAATGTCTTTATACACATCTCAAAATCTCATGCAAGGCTAACACCTGTGGGTAGAATAACCAAACATGAGACCAAAGACATCCCCCTAACGTGTAAGCAGAACAATTCAAAATACTGACTCGAAAGGCAACTGTGGTGACTACATCCTCATCAGTACTGAAAAAGTCCAAAAATACAAGGGATACATCTTTATGTTATCCTCACATTCTTTATGGGCATATGGTATGTGACAATGTAACATCAATAAATGTAAAAATCTGAACGCACAATCTTGTTGTTACACATTCGTGCTGAAGACATTCTCTGAAAACTTTATTTGAGACTTTCGTAAAAGAAAATCTCAGTAGAGTGACACTCGTGCATCACCGGACACTAAACCGAGCACTCGAGACATGAGAACCTCATGTATCTCCCTTATGTTAAGTTCATTGCATGAAAATTCACTCAAAATGGCTTCAGAATGTCTTAATTCCTTTTCTGAGCGACTATCATGCAATCCCGAACACTGAGCATGAGACCCAAGACATGAAAACTTAAAGTATCTCCCTCATGTGAAGTATGAAGCATGAAAATTCATTCGAAATCGGATTCAGAATACCTTAATTCCTTTTTCTAGAGTTTAATTTATTACTAATGTAATAAATTCAGAAAAATAGAAATACTCACTTTATGAATTTCCTAGACTCAGAAACTGACTCAAAACACCCTGAGGTACCCTTACGGAAAATCTGAATTTTGTTAAAACACTGTAGCAATCCTAACGGTTGATGTCACGGCGTGTATTGCAGAAGGCTCATGCTGAGCATGCGCTTGCGTCAGGCACGTGAAGGACACGTCTGGCATGTGTTGCACACACGCGACGACGCATAGACGTGCTCAACCACACTGGTGCAAGCATCACACGCGTCCCGTCCATATCATCCGATGTGTTTGGTGCGTGTGACACACGCGCCCGCTGCACTGTTCATTGTCGCCCGATGGTGAAGCACACCTCCCCTAAAAAAGGCAATTTTTAGTGAGTTTCGAGTCGATTTTTTGCACTCCCGGGCTCATTTTCACATCATTTCTCAAGGCTATATACATGTAAACTATTTTCATGCAATAAAAAGCAAGAAAAAATCGAGAAACAGAAGTTAAATATCTGAAAACCTTATAGAGACAACAGAAAAATTTTCATTTTTAACCACCCAATCACGTCACCGCTCTGATACTACGTGTAATATGTAACAGTACCTTAGTTAAGTATCCCGGATCGAACATGAAAGGGTAAGAAACGAAGAAATGCAAAAATAACTGATTTTAGTCTCCATAACTTCAAACGAACTTTTTGAAGTTGAAATGAGCACGAATCCACTGTCGCCTTCATGGGAACTCCTCTCCAGGACACGGATAAGGTCTTTCTACAATTTTCTCAAAACGTAAACTCTCTTAACAGGTCAGAGAATCCTTATGCTTACGATTGATTATATGAGCAACTACAGGAGACCTTAACCTATATATATAGCTTCCATATCGGGCTTCCCCATCACAAGACCGGTATGGGTCCGGTCCACACTGATTGGGATATTTTTCTACATGAACTTTGACCCATTCATTTAGATTATTTATTGGGTCACTTTATATCTTTATCTTGATCAAATTACATAACTTAACCGATAAATTATTAAAAACTGAAAAATGTAATTAATAGTTATCCAAATTTATGGGAAAAGACAAAATTGTCCAACAGATGAATCTTGCATTTTTTGCGCCTCCTTGACCTAACAGGGTTAAGATATGTTGTTCTAATTGTATATAAGCTCATTTGAACTTTTTCACCCTAACTTTGATATCAATTGAAGATTTTTAGAAAGTTTGGGGATAAACTAGATCGAATTAAATAAGTTCATATAAACTAGATATCATATCTCAATCTAAAACTTTTAAAGTAATGCGTTATGAGTTTTATCTTTGTATATAACCCACTTCATGTTTATGTTTGTTTTCAAAGTGAGATTATCTACTTGTGAATTTCCAACATCTCTAAGTGAATTCAAATTGGGCAAGATTGTTTCCTCAGCTTGAGCTTAGATTTCTCATCCAAAAGAACCAAGTCTAATTTACTTCTCACGTATCCTCTTATTTAACATGAAAAGAGCTCAGATTTAAGAGATTAGATGACGATGAGAACTCTCTTCTCCCACCAACTTTGATTTGACGAATCTGTCAATTTCCCACCGCACCAGATTAGGAAACGAAACTTGTCCTCGTCTTGCGACAAAATTTTCACATCGAACACGATTTTTTTTTTTACTTAGGTTTCTTCAGCACTATACGTATAAATAAATCTGAACTTTTGAACCGCCCAACCCATTATAATGTTCAGTGCGCGGATTTTATGTGTCCATCGTTATAGATTCAACTCCATATACACTAGGGACCTAAACAAATTTATAATTTGTGTTTATAATTCCTTCCCAAAAAGTTTTAAGATATATGCTTTTTAACTTTGAAATCCACTTTTCAATTCTGGATCTGAGTCAAGCATCAAAGGTCCGAATTTCTCAACAATGATAAAAGCTTGTACCTTGCATTAACTACATCCAAATCATTAAAAAAGAATAGTAACAAAATCTTGACATGTTCTTCTAATTCTCGATATAAACATCATCAAATTTTGATCACATGTAGTAATTCTCTTCCCTTAACAAGTTAATGTAGTAAAAACACCTTTTGAGTTCGCCACCGGGTAGAACACACTAGGTTAAGACCATGTTCTCTCCTTTTTTTCTTCATTGCGGAGAAACAGGATATGGTATCATTTACTCGGCAGGACTTCTCTTCTTTTGACCCTTAAATTGCTTACCATCTGGCAGTGGACCAAAGAAACAGATACGCAGATCACCTTGTAATAGTCGTTGGTGGAAGTAGTTTTTATACAAATCCCAGAATTCATCTCTGCCAAAAGCAATGAAATTTAAGGTGCAAAAATCAAAGCAAGAACAAAAAGATACAGCTAGAAAGATGGTAAACATGAATGCAAATGAAACTCATTATCACACCTGACTTGGGGAAGTGTCATCAAGGTATAGCCTTTAACATCTGGGTGCATATCGAGCACTATCATTCTTAAGCGTGAAAGCCCCAGTGCCTCAATATCAATCAACTTCTTCACCCTTCATGTGAAAGATGAAAGCAGACAAATCAATCAATTACTTGAGAATAAAAAAGATCAACTGAAGAACATAATGAGAAAGATGAACTCAGGCAAATCAATTACTTGAGAATGAAAAAAAGTCAATTCAATAGCAAAGTTATAATGAAAACAATTAACTCGGGCAAATCAATCACTTGAGAGTGGAAAAGATCAACTAAATAGCATAGTTAAAAAACACACGTGCCCTGCCACCCAACCACCTAGATATGAACAAAATGAGATTTGAGCATCATTGAATGGAGAGTAGGAAGAGACTAAACCTGATGTAAGGCAGGTGTATAAATTGAAAATTGGGCTTCTGGGATTTTCGAGTTTAGGGCCAGAATTAAGGAAAAATAATGAGAATAAAGGATGTGTTCTAAGAATCACTCTTTGTGTTTGTATCAAGAACTAGGAATCACACCTAAGATTTGTAACAAACAAAATTATTAGAACCACACCAATAGATTTCTATACATGACTTCTAGAATATAGGAACAGCTCCTAAGTATCTAAGAATCAGTATTGGGAAATAGAATGCGTCACACTTTTAAATCTCACAAACCATTAAAAATCAACAACCTTCATTAGAAACCTATCCGTGTGATTGTAATAGTTTTACTTGGGTCAATTAATTAGTGTGATTCCTAATTCTTGATACAAACCCTAGGACTGGTTCTTTGATCTACCCTTTGTTTGTTCTATTTACTAAATTAAAGTTTCCAACAATCCTAATCTGAATTTTCAGCAACCCAAGCATGAAATTTTGACAACCTTTATTGAAATTCCAAACTCAAAACTAAAATTCCAGCAAATTTAGGAAATAACAGCAGTTTATCCATGTTTCACCAAATTGTTACAATTTTCTCCATTCATCCTACATCAAAATCATTGTCAACTGGACCATTTGGCAATCTTATTAAGTGAGGTTTAGATATGGTTGGCATTTAAAATCATCTCAATTCGATACTTTCAGATCTATTTTCTGATCTTTTTGACATTGAAATCACACAGTAATCAAAGGACAATCCAAGTCCTAAAAGAAATCAAAAAGAAAAGTCGAGCAATAGCCTAGTCTACGTGAATCAAAAGTTTGATTATCTGAAGCATGCAACGGTGGCCACACGAATTACAATGTTGGATAAGATAAATGTTCATCCATTTCACGTGTTGCAATCTGTCATTTCCAGTCATAAATGTTTTAATATTTCTTTGTACCGAGCAATTTTTAAGCTAAAAACAGCATTGAGGACTAACCGGCTTGGTGTACCACTGCCAAAATTCACTCGCTGTTTCAATAATGCTATCTGCATCAACCAAAACAGGACAGAAAATGAACAAAGAAAGAAAACAGAAAAATTCGAGTCAAATGGATATGTAGTTGAGTAAAGGGCATACAAGTACATCTAAAAATGCACCTATATGAGTTTTTGTTTTCCTGCAGCCATGAGCACACTGAAATTAAATATGCAAGAACAATTTAGGGATCAGACTGACGTGCAAATATACATATTCAGCATGCCAGTGCCCCTGGTCATCTGTTGAACATTTGCATCATTTCCCAATTAACAGCTCAAAGCAAAATAAGAGAGATCTGGCATGAATTGATAGATTGCTGGCAAAAAATTTCTATGAGAGAAATTAGTGAGTTCTTCATAAAATTGTTGTTCTGTGGGATTTGAAGATTCACCAGTAAAAAAAGAGTCGGAACTAAGGAGTGATCATTGAAACTGATATAATAATCTTGGGATCAGACTGACGTGCAAATCAAGTGATTCAGCATGCCAGTATATTTGGCAATCTGTAGCAATTTTGCATCATTTCCCAATCCAGAACTAAAAGCACCATATACAGGTTAATATGGAGTACTAGAGCATGTCAGTATCAGTGCTTGAAAAATAGTCTTGGGTATAATTTCTAAATTAGGAGCTTCTGCAAAGTAGCAACTCCTTAAAAAATATTAAAAATTAAAAACAAGTTTTTGGGATCAAACTGACGTGCAAATAACTACATTCAGCATGTCATACCTCTGGTAATCTATGATAAAACTGCATCACTTCCCAATTCACAGCAGAAAGAATAATACCAGAGTACACCAAAGCAGGTTCAAAAACTCTTAGTACTTTTTAAACCAAACCTCTACATATTAACCAAAAAAGAAAACCACTTTTCTTGATACTGGTATATGGATATTGTTGTCACTCAAAAGAAAAGGCATAAGCAATCTCAAGATGGCAGTGCACTTAGTAAGGAAGAATAGTATTTTGGGATGATGAATAAAATCTTCACAAAGCTTGTACGGTTAAACTTAATGGACACGAATCATCATATTGATTACACTTTCATTAATCAAATATGATTATATGAACACTTATAGCAAATATGAACACAAACAGAATGAAACTTCTTGAAGAGAAACTATGGCATAAGGAAGAAGATAAGAGAAAAGCATGCAAAATGATAAGGGAAACACCTGCTCCTCAACCTTCATATGCTTTGAGAATAGTTTTACAGCATTGCATTCTCTCGTCAAAGAGTGCAAACCCCTGAAGAATTGCGAAGAATTTTTTCTCATTTGTTAGAATTCCATAGGAAAGATGGATTTACATAACACTCTATGTTACACTAGTAAACCAAAATGGAACTATCTTATCTCACTTCTGAGAACATGATCACTGCACACGATAGAAAAGAAAACCCACCAGACCTTAGCAATTCTATAGCTCTCAACGCTGAAGAACTAAGTACAAGAACTGCAGGATTCCCAGGATCAATTTTTCCTTCCACAATCTGCCCTTCATAAAGGTCTTCTTTCCAAGAAGGTCCATAAGCTGCTTTAATATGCTTCCCTAAGGACTTGACATCTTTATCAAAGTTTTGGGATAATTCCACAAAGCATTTGTCTGCATATTTCATAAATCACACAGCTAAGGAAAAGTAAAAGCACCAAACAAATAAACATTTGAAAAGGAGTAAAAACCATAAACACCTCTTCCAACCCTAATGCACTGAAAAATCATCATTATTCGTTCAAGAAAAATAAACCAATATTTTTCTACTCATGAAACTCTAAAATCCACACAAAGTCACAGCCTTTTATACTCAAAGTTGGGTTCTCTGATGACCCAAAAGGTTCTAAAATAATTATTTAAAAAAAAAGCAACAGGAAACAGGTACTACTACACACCAGTAATAGATTCGCGTTCAAGAGAGGACAAGGAAACCCCATTAGCTGATTCAAATGCATTAAGAAAGAAACTGAGCTGCTGCGATGCTGATGTTACTGGCACCACCTCGTTCTTTACTGGGTTGTTTTGATTTTCACTGATATCGCTTATACTTTTGTCGTTGTCTTTTCTCTTCTTTTTCTTCTTAGAAAAATGCTTGGAATTGGAAGAGAGTTTAGAGTTTGTGAGAGTGGCTCTTATTGTCTTCTTCTTCTTTTCAGCTTTTCCGCTCCCCATAATTAGGGTTTAGGTTTTCTGCGCTATGATTTAAATATATAAGCCCGCCCCGCATGTTCAATTCAACCCCCAATACAATTAGGGTTTGGAAAATTTTCACTTCACACGATTTCCAGTAGTTTGCACTTTACGTACATCTAGTTAGCCATTTAACGAGGCGCCAGTTTCTTTAAACCTCAAGCACGTGACACCCACTTTTTTGCATTATGGTAATTAAAAAAATTATATAAATTGTGTAATTATTAAAATATATGCATAGCCTTTCAAAAAAAATTAAAATATATGCATAGAAGTTAAAAATTAATATTATTAAATTTATTTTTCTCTATGTAAATTAATTATATGTTGATCATTGTCAATACCGTTACTAAAAGTTAATTATAAACTTTCAAAATTTTTATTACAAATTTAGGTTCTTTCAATCATAAAATATGATTTAAAAATTAGAACTCAATGTCTTTTTATACTTTTCTATATTAAGATTCATGCCTTAATTTATCATTAATTTATTTCACCCACACGAACTAGGGGCTTCAATTTTTGAAATATTCATTTATTTCATATGTTGTACCAAAAATTAAAATATCATAACGGGAAAATATGAAATATTACTTCGCAACGTAATCATAGTTATGTTCGTTTTCTATAACTAGGTTTGATAGGTTTTATGTGAATCACATTTTCATTAAGTTAGAAACCAGAATAAGTAATCACTATAAGCAATTTCAACATATATATTAAACAGTAATATACGTTAGAATAACGTATAAACTAAATGTGAAAGAAAACGAAATACTTCCAATTATTGATATTTTTTCACTTAAAGTTTCTACGTTTTTGGATTTCTTCTTAGCACTAAGTTCCTAATTCGATCGTGTATTTTTAGAAGAGAAAAGAAACATAAGAACTCCAAATATCTTATAGAAAAATTATATCAATGTGCTCTCATCAAATACATTAATTGTTATCACAAGAATAGGACGTTAATATCCACCATATTCATAACGTTAGACCACCATTTATAGGTATTAAATCAGAATATGAACTTTTCTCACATTCTCCCACTTGGTCCATACATTTAATTTGGTATCAAATCCTAATCCGATTTAAATATAATGTATGAATCATGGTGATAGGTCCTCTAGTAGTTGAGTATTATCTTTCCTATATTACAATATGTTACTTTTTGTATCAACTGAATGTGATAACATAATAAATAAAACATATGTTTATTTCATGTCCAAAATAATTAATTTTCTCAAAATTCAATAATGTGCACCATAATATGAGAAAATATTATAAGAGTTTCACGACAACAACATTGTTCATATCATGAAAACTATATAATGGAACCTAATCTCATTCTAACAACATGATCTTTGAACTTCATTAGTGGCATGCCTTTTGTTAAAAGATCAGCTATCATCAATTCAATGCAAACGTATTCAATAACCACTTTCTTGTCTTTAATATGTTCCCTTATAGATAAAAACTTAATATCTATGTGTTGACTCTGACGTTCACTCTTATTGTTTCTTGCTAGTAAAAGAGCAACTTAATTGTCACGATATATTCTCAATGGCCAAGAAATGGAATCCACGAGTCTAAGCCCATATATGAAACTGTTTAGCCATACACCATGTGATGTAGCATTAAAACAAGAAACAAACTCAGCCCTCATGGTGGAAGTAGCAGTCAAAGACTACTTGACAAGCCTCCAAGATATAGCTCTATGGGTAAACATGAAGATATACTCTGATGTTGATTTCTGTGAATCAACACACCCAACAAAATCTGAATCTGAGTACCCTATTATCTCTAGATTATCGGTCCATCTGTACATAAGCACGTAATTTTTGGTCCCTTGAAGGTGCCTCAATACTTTCTTTGCAGCTCTTCAATGATCTAATCATGGGTTATTCTGATATCTGCCTAGCATTCCAACAACAAATGCAATGTCAAGTCTTGTACAAACTTGAGCATACATTAGGCTTTCGATTGCAGAAGCATATGGAATATTTTTCTTTTGTTCCCTTTCAAAATAATATTTTGGGCATTGGTCCAAATTGAACCTATGCCCTTTTACAATGAGAGTTATACTTAGTGAACAATCTTTCATCTAAAATCTCTTTAAAACTTTATTCATATAGGTTTCTTAAGGCAAACTCAAAATACCACGGAATCTGTCTCAATAGATCTTAATACCAATGAAATAAGACGCATCATCTATATCTTTCGTTTCAAATTATGAAAGAGATCTTTCATTTCAAATTATTATAGATGAATTTTTTCACGCCATGTAACAAACTCATATCATTGGTCACAAGTAATATATCACCTTTTGGTATATACATTGATCTATGATATTTTCTTCAAAACCAAATAATGAGATAATATTGTGAAATTTCAAATACCACTAGAGGGATTCTTGTTACAATCCATATATGGATCTTTTAAGCTTGCAAACCAAATGATCACTATTACTAGACGAGAATCCTTTTAGTTGTTTCATGTAAACCTCTTCCTCTAGGTCACCATTTAAAAAAGTTGTTTTCACATCCATTTGATACAATTCTATGTAAAAATGAGCAACCAATGCCAAAATTATATGAAGTGAATCTTTTCTAGACACAGGAAAAAATGTATCGGTGTAATTGTGACTGAATCTTTTAGCTCCGAGTTTTGCGTTGTATTTCTCAATGTTGCAAAATGAGTCTTCCGTTGTTTTAAATACCCATTTGTAGCCTATGGGTTTTACTCCTTTATGCAACTCAATAAGATCCTAAACATGATTATTCTTCATGGAATCCATTTATTCCTTCATAGCATTGTACCATAAATTTGATTCTTTGCAACTCATAGCTTGTGAAAAGGTTTCAGAATCATTCTTGGCTCATATATTGTAGTCAGATTATTGTAGATATACAACATCATTAGTAGTAATAATCGATTTTCTTATTCTAGTGGATCTCCTTAATATTTTACCAACATCCTTTTGTAAAGTTTGTTGTTCAATCGGTTACTGAATGCTTTCAAGTAATTCCTGAATAATTAGATCTACTAAACTATCAGCAACTTGTGGAATTTCTTAATTGTCATTTAGGTAAACTGTAGGATGTTGAATTTCAACAGTTGGTTGTACAAAATCTATTTGAACCTGAGGAGCATTATGAATGATAATCACCTTACTGTTTGAGGTGGAAGGATGAGTATCCATATGATCATTATCAGAAACTATACCTTGAAATTGATCCCTCCCACTAATTAAGTCATTCTTAAGAAATTTTGCATTTCTTGATTCCATTATTCTAGTGTGATGTGATGGACAATAAAACCTTTATCCTTTAGATTTTTCGGCATATCTAATGAAATACCCACTTATGGTCTTTAAGTTCAATTTCTTCTCTTGTGGATTATAAATTCTTATTTTAGACAGACATCTCCAAACATGTATATGTTACAAACTCAATTTCCAACCTTTAAATAACTCGAATGGTGTCTTTGGAATATCCATAGTTGGTACCCAGTTTAATATATACACTGTTGTCTTAAGAGCTTCAATCTGCATGGACTTAGGAAGTTTGGAGTTACTTAACATGCTCCACACCATATCCAATAATGTTCAGTTTCTTCTTTATGCCACACCATTCTGGTCCAGAGATCTAGACATAGTGTATTAAGCTATTATTCCATTGTCTTGAAGATACCTCCCAAATGGACCAGATGTTTGTCCACCTTTAATATATCTACCATAATATTCCCTACCTCTATCAGATCTTATGATCTTAATTTGCTTATCGCATTGTTTCTCTACTTCAGCTTTGAATATTTTGAAAACATCTAGTGTTTCATTCTTGTTATGAAGCAAGTAGAGATACATATATCGTGAGTAATTATCTAAAAATAAGGTGAAGTATTTCTGACCATACGAGCCCATATCTAGACTACAAATATTTGTATGTATGATATCTAATATGTGTAAACTTCTCTTAGCATCTCTCTTTGGTTTGTTTGTTTGCTAGTTTGCTTTCCCTATAAGCAATCCATACAAGTTTCAAAATCGATAAAATCCAAAGTACTAAGTACTCCGTCATTCACTAATCTTTTAATTATTTCTATAGAGATATGTCCTAACCTCTGGTGTCACAATATAAAGGAATTTTCATTATTGACACAATTTTTTGTTCCATTATAAACATGTTTTGCATCGTAACATGTATTATCTTATAAATTAAAATAGAAAAGGCCATCAAATAATGTAACATTCTCAATAAATTCATATTTATAATTTAACGTAAAAGATTCATTTGAAATATGAATGGAATATCTAAATGGTACAAGTCTTGAAACTATTATTATGAGTTCCATTCCGTTCCAGCTGGGAACTGGAACGGAACGGACAACCATCGGTATCGGTCAAAAATATCGGTCAATACCAGTTGTTTTCGGTCGGTACTGGCCGGTACCGACAGCACCGGACCATACCGGCTGGTATCGTAAAGTTTAAAAAACTTTCGGTCTTTCTCTCCCCCCCACACAGACGGCGCTCTTCCTCTCCTTCTTCTCTCATCTCTGTGCCGCGCCGCCTCCTCCTTGTCGCCGCCTCTCGCCTCTGCTCTTCCCATCGTCGCTGTCGGTCGCCTCCTCCTCAACGCTCTCCTCCTCCTTGATGCTCGCCTCCTTTTTCGCTTCTCGTCGCCTTCGCTTCGTCATTCCTCCATGTAGACCCGACGCCACCACCACCTTCTCCACTCCTCATCGTCGCACCATAGCACCACGACACCGCAGGGAAGCCACTGGAGACACAACCGAAGCCACTGGAGACGGGTCGACACTCTGACCTGTGACAAATCCCGAAGACCCGCCAAGAATCAAAGTCAATTTTATGAATTTTTTCTGATTTCTAAAATTTTGATGCTTAATTAAATTTTTTGTTGTGTTGGATTGGAAACTTGGATTGTTGGATTGTGAATTTATGGTGGATTTGGTTGGATCGGTGTTGGAGACTTGGATGGTTTTTTTGTGTTATTGGCTTATTGCGTGATCTGGGTTTTGAAATTTTCATGGATGATGGATGGTGTTGGTTGGATGATGCACGGTGTTGGTTGAAATTTTGGTTGGAGACTTGGAATTGGAAATGTGATCTGAAATTTTGAATTTAAAATAAATGTCATTTGTGTTGTTTTGGTTCATGAATGTTTGGTTTACAATTTGGTTTTGATTATATGAAGTTGCAAATTATAAATTAAGGGCATAAATTTATAACATAATGAAACATGTTTACAGTTTACCTTGAAAGTTGACCAGAAAAATTGTAATTTAAGGCACAAAATTAGAATATAATGAAAAATTCTTTTTAAATCAACAAATGTAGAAATTGAACTTGCATTGGTTTGATACTTCAGTTGGCAATACAAAAGGGCTATTGTTAAGAGTTAAGATCCTTAGAATCAAATTGAAAATTTTGTAACTCTTAATGTGAAAATTATGATACTATAAATAACATACATATAATTTTTGTACTCTCACATGATTTTTATCAAATTAAATATTAGTTTTATAATAAAATGAAATTGTTGATGATGATTAAAATGGAAGTTGTTAATGTATGTTTTGTGATTATGTGAAATTAGAAATTGTTAGAAATTGATAAAAAAGGAAGTTGTTAATGTATGTTTTGTGATTGTGTGAAATTGGAAATTGTTAGAAATTGATAAAAAGGAAGTTGTTAATGTATGTTTTGTGATTGTGTGGAATTGGAAATTGATAAAAATGAAAATTGTAGATGTATGTTTTGTGATTGTTGGAGATTGGAAATTGTTAGAAATTTATAAAAATGGAAATTGTAGATGTATGTTTTGTGATTGTGGGAAATTGGAACTTGTTGGAAATGGAATTTGTTGATGTATGTTTTTTGATTGTTGGAAATTGGAAATTGTTAGAAATTGACAAAAATGGAAATTGTAGATGTATATTTTGTGATTGTGGGAAATTAGAAGTTGTTGGAAATGGAAGTTGTTAACGCATGTTTTGTGATTATTGGAAATTGGAAATCGTTAGCTTTGTGATTATTACAGAATGAGTTATATTATATAAGATAGATATGCATATTGTCATTGTGTACTAAAATTATGTGTTATTTATTTTTGTGTACAGATAAATGGAAGGAAGTTCAAA
>JANKOE010000001.1:30275860-30291648 GCA_026284465.1 Erythroxylum citrifolium | reverse complement strand
AGCTAAAGAGCAGTAAACGCATACATAACAACATGACTTTGCTTCGTTATTTATTCATTTGTTCAATAGAATTCCACTTTGTCTGTATTTTACTTTTTCTTCTTAATTGTTGACTTTTTTAAAAGACGCAAATTTCAACCTCAAATTTAATTTAGAAGCTTTCAGATATTTGGACTTTATACTCATTCATATCTTTATTTTAACTTGTCAAATTACCTTTTTTCAATGAAAAAATTTGTGAATACGCTTGCAATTCTTAAACGGGACTAATATTTTAAAAATCGGACTAAAAGTTAAACCAATAAAATAAGAGGTTTAAGATTTAAAAGCTTCAACCAATATTAGACCGTTATATAATCTTCCAACTTTAGTTTATAAAAAATTACAAAAATTAACTGATTAATTAATAAATTGATTAGTTTTTAACAACAAATGTTATTAAAGTAAATAGAACCGAAAAGTTAAAAACCGAACTAAAAAATTAGAAGGCTCAATATCCTTACAGTTGAATTAGCCAATCTAACATATTGAATGAATTCAATAAATTCCTAGATCACTCAACATATTAATTAGAGTAAGAATAGTTGGACATTATTATTTTACCAATAGTGTTTTTTGAAATGATTTTTACCAAGAGTTCATCAAAGTGTATGCAATAATATATTATACATATTAGTAATAATTTGATGGAATATTAAGTGAGTTACATCATAAATAATTTAACTAAACTAAATATTAAGTAAGGAATAATCTTGGAGTAACTGATAAAAGTTATTCTTTTGTCATAGATTCAAATCACGGAGACAACCTCTTTACAAAAATTACAAAGAGAAGGTTACATATATTGATAACCCTCCTCTAATTATATCTAAGAAACTAATCAACTGCGATGTAATTAAGATAAGATTCTCTCTTTAGTTTTATGGTGTTTTATTTTGTTTAATAAATTTCAACCATTTATTTATGTAAATCTTGTGTGGGCTCTGCATAAATAAATGAGAGACTTACGTAAATAAATGATTGAGATTTATGAACAAAATAATTAAATCAGAAAATCTGAACTCGATCTACTCCTATTCTAACATGTCTGTAGAACGATTGCTACTAATTTAGATATTTATTTACATTTCCTATTATTATCGCACACAAAACACGTTAGCCCATGTACGGTCCTCTGCCTCCATATTTCATGCAGCATGTTGTTTTGGTTCTTACAACAACTTCCACCCATCTTTTCCACTTTCAAGGAAGAGGGAGAATTTCTTTTTCTTTTTCTTTTATGTCTCTCTTCTCTCTCTCTATCCTTTTATGAGAATACGTGCATTCATTGGTCAATTTCATTGATGCTACCTTCTCCTGGATCTTGATCTTTCTTGGGGTGGTGGGCATCGTTTGTTTTTTTCTTTTTCTTTTTTCAAAAATCTGTTTACATTGTACGTTCTGCTCAGTCTTGGCTATGGCGTCAAGTTGTCGGACTCACCTCCAGTTAGGGGCATTGTTTTGGTTGATGTTGTTCATCGGTCTCGCATTCGCCGACGCCGCGTCGAAAGATGACAAGACGCCCCAGAATCCCGGCTGTGACAACGCGAACACATTGGTGACGTTTTAATCACCCTTTTATCTTTTTAAGGACTTGAGTTGAATTGTTTTGCACGCCATTCTCATTGGTTTATAGGAAATTTTTGTTGTTAGAGAACACGTTGAAATGAGTTGCTGTCATTCTTGACTTTAGACGTACTTCTTTGATGGGTTGTTTAAAGTTGATAAACATTTTTTGCTCTGCATTTCTTTGTGGTCGATTTGATTTTCCAGGTTAAGGTTAAGACATGGGTCGATGGCGTGGAAGAAGACACTCTCACGGGTTTGATTGCTAAATTCGGAGCTCTTTTACCTACTGTAGCTAACGATGGTTCCAAGTTGTCTGCTGCTGTTACAAACCCAATAAACTGCTGTGCCAAGTCCTCTACCAAGGTTTTCCATTGTTCTCTTATTCGCTTAGATGCTTTCTCCATGCGGTTGTGTCTGTTTATTGCTACTTATGAGTTATGACAGGTGCATAAAAATATATACTTTGGTGTCTTCGGCTGACTGGAATCGACTTTTAAAATTTTTTTTTGTTGAATATTACCTTTAATTAGGACATGTTCTCCTAAGATTGTCAAATTTTCAAGCGAGTGTACTTCCCTGTGAAATTCCGAGAAGTACAATAGGAATATGCACACTCCTCTGTCATCAACCTAGAATTGTGGGAATTACAGCGTGGAAATGAATGAAAGATTATATCACGTATTTTAAATATTTAATTGCACTGCACAAATGTCTTAAGTTATGATCTGAATGATAAGATGGAATTTATGGTTCTTGTTCTGTCATCTAGATTTCTGGTTCTATCGCTGTGTCTGCTCGTGGGGATTGTTCTTTCACAGAAAAGGCAGAAGTGGCACAGTCTGGAGGTGCTTCGGCGCTTTTGGTGATAAATGATAAAGAAGGTTGGAATTACAGTGCCTTTATGTCTGATATAAAAGTGTTGTAGAGATGATTGTAGGTTTTAAAAATTCGACAGTAAAGTTTTCTGAAATTATTCATTTTTGTTCTTTTTATGTTCATTGTGTAGTTCTCGATGATATGGGCTGTGAAAATAATAGTACTCCTCTGGATATTAAAATACCTGTTGTGATGATCTCAAAGTCGGGAGGGGATCATCTTAATACACTATTGACGAATGGAAAGAAAGGTAACATTTGGAATTTCTACACTGTAATCATATTCATTGACTCTTCTTTCCTATCGGGTTCTCTGAAAATTAAGTCACGAAGGCTAGATAAATGAAGTGCAGGGTCTTGACAGGTAAGAAAAATGCAGAGGAAACATTTTTCATGTTGCATCCCTGGTATAATAGTGTTGATTTTTGTGCTGGAGTACATTATTGTATATATGCTTTATATTTAATTGAATCTTTGTTAACTTGTTGCAGTGGAGATATTGTTATATGCACCTAAGAAACCCATAGTGGACTACTCAGTGATATTTTTGTGGATGATGGCTGTTGGAACAGTGATTTGTGCTTCAATGTGGTCTCGCCTTGAGACTCCAAAGGAGACTGATGGGCGCTATGATGAAATATCACCAAAGGTCAATATAAAGCTTTATTGTTTGTGTTGCGCTTTGTACAATTTGTAACTACTTGTTTTCCAATTTTCTCTTATTCCCCTTTGCATGCAAGCTGCCTGGCCTTAGATTAATATGATCTTCTGTGCATTTATGGGAGCATGAACTCACTTATGTTTGACACCTGATCAAAGTTTTGGGTGAATAGAGATATCTCAATGACATGAAATAGAAATGAGAAATAATATACCTTCTTCCAATTGATTTTTAGTTAAATGGTTATATACATCTTACTATAGGAGAAAAACCAGAAACAATCTCTTATGATAGGAAATCAATCTCGTAGGTTCATACAATTTCCTAAGATAGGAAACAATCTCTTAGGATCTCAAAATCTTTGGGATATCAGGAAATTTACTTTCCTAAAACTTGTATACATCTACTATACAACTAGACAACCCCCTCAAGTTGTGGAATTGATGTCATCCACTCCCAATTTGAAAATAATATCATGAAAGCTTGAACTATTTGGACTCTTCATTAGCACATGAGCTAGTTGCCTTCCCAGTGTATGAGCTCTTCTTCCAATTTCTCCTTGATGAAATTTCTATCAATCTTAATATGCTTTGTCTTATCATGTTGAATAGGGTTATGAACTATATTGATGGCTGATTTGTTTTCACAATAAAGCTTCATTAGATTTTTTTACTTTACTTTTAAGTCATCTAAAATAACCTTCAACCATAAAAACTCGCACAAGCCTTGAGCAATTGCTCTAAACTTTGATTCTGTTGATGATCTATCCACAACATTTTATTTCTTACTTCTCCAAGTCACCAAATTTCCTCCAAGGAAAGGATAATAACCTTTGGTTGATCTTCGATCTGCCATAGGTCTTGCATAGTCCACATCAATATAGGCCTCTAGGGCAAGATGATCATAATTCCTTTCCCTGCATTATCTTTTAAGAAATGCAACATCCTATATGCAAATTGTAGATAAGACCCTCTTGGATCATAATGAACTAACTAACTATGCTCACTATGTTGGGTTGAGTATTAGCAAGGTATAGGAGCCTACCTACTAGCCATTGGTACATCTTTCTATCAATAGTGTTTTTTTTTTCCACTTTTCCAAACTTATGATTTGGGTCCATTGGAGTAAAGAGTGGTTTGCACCCAATCTTTCATGTTTCCTTCAAGAGATCAATCACATACTTCTATTAAGATATGAAAATCCTTTGTATGGATTATGGCACCTCGTTACGAAGGGAGTATCTCAATTTTAAAAAATCCTTTATCTTAAATTCCTTGATTAATCATTGCTTTAATTTTTGCTTTTCTCTTTTTCATCACTTCTAGTCATAATAATATCATCGACGTACATTAGCAGTACAGTCACTCCCCTTACATCCATGTGCTTGATAAAGAGAGTGTGATCATGTTAACTTTGTTTATATTTTCATAACTCTAGTAAATCTTCCAAATCAGGCATTGGGAAAATTGTTTCAACCCATGTAGGGTCTTTTTAAACCTACAAACTTTACTACCCATGTTTTCTTCAGAACTTGGTGGGATGTTCATGTAGACTCTTCATCTAAATCTCTATGAAGGAAGGCATTTTTGACATCATATTGCAAAGTGAGTTGCTAAGGATAGCAAAATCCATAGTATTCATTTTTTTCATTTGAGCAAATGTCTCCTAGTAATTAACCCTATAAGTTTGAGTGTACTCTTTAGCAACTAATCATGCTTTATATCTCTCTTCAGCCTTATATTTTAGTATGAAGATCCATTTATAGTCAACTATGTTTTTTCCCTTTGGTTTATTAATAATCTCCCATGTCCTATTATTTTCAAACACATCCAATTCCTTTCTTATAGCACTCCTCCATTCTCTTTTTGACAATGCCTCAGAAATGATATTAGGAATAAAAATAGTATCTAGACTCGCAAGGAATGTTTTTTTAGGCTGTTGACAAGTGTTTAAGTGACATATAATGGTCTCTTGGTGCACTCTCTGGTACTTTTCCTAACGACAAAAGGAAGGTGTAAGTCTCTGTAGGTGTTTGTATATATAAAAGAGGATAGGATCTTACCATGGACTCATTTTCAGAGTTTGCGTTAGATTCATTGACTTATTTCAGGTTTGGAACAATTGCTCTTATAAAATACAGCTATGAATATCTTGAAAAGTCTTGATTAACACAAACGGACATTGGAGAGGGCATATGTTCTAGAGGAGTGATTACTGTATTTTCTAGGACAGACATAGGACTAAAGGTTGAAGATGATTTTGGCAAGGGCACAGGATGCTCAAATGGCTCAAAAAACTCAATAAGTACTATCCCCCTAAAAATAGAACTTGTCAAAATAAGGTTTGTTTTTAGTGAAAATGACATCAATTGAGATGTAAAACTTTTGTGAGGAAGGGTTATAGTGCTTGTACCCCTTTTTGTATTGGTGAGTAACCTAGAAAGACACATTTGATGACACGAGGATCTAACTTTCTTCTATGTTAACTGTGAACATGTACAACCAAATATCCTAAGAGAGCTCATTTGAGGTTCTAAAGTGAAAATAATAGGTATTAAGGGTTTCCGTGGGACTTTTATTGTCTAAAACACGTGAGGAGAGTTTATTTATCCTATGGGTGGCAGTTAGAACTACCTCCCCCAATAAGATTTAAGAACATTCTCTTAAAAGAGTGGAACTTGGGTTACATGAAATAACTGCCCCTTTTTAAAATTGTTTAACATTTGAAGTCATGTATAAGTTTTTTGATAGACACAAGGTTGGTTGATAGTTTTAACATTGAAGAACGGTTTTTAGACAGAGAAAAGGTATAAATATACATCTCCCAGTCCTGCAACAGTAGGTAAAGAACTTCCTATCAGTAGGGCATGAGGTATAGATATGAAAGAAAATGTGAGGAGTGAGTCATATGGTCTTTGGCACCGAACTCAATCATCCAAGCATTGTTATAATACTTGTTTGAGGCATTTATACAAAAAATAAATAAAGGTTTACTTGAGATCGAGCCAAAGAATCAGTTCTAGAAGACTTCTCAAGAGATCCCAATAAATTCTTCATTTGCAGATTTTCATATGCCTTAATTCCCTTGTTTTTATTTTTTTGGTTTCTGTATGATGATGAAGCTTTTGTCTGCTTTCTATGGAGTTTTTAAAATATTTCTTTCTTCATTGAGCAGGCGGGTGGCAATGCTTCATCATCCAAAGATGACTCAGATAAAGAAATTGTTGAGATTAATGCAATGAGTGCAGTATTTTTTGTCATATCAGCATCTACTTTTCTGGTGCTACTGTACTTTTTTATGTCAAGTTGGTTTATCTGGATTCTGATTGTACTCTTCTGCATTGGTGGTATTGAGGTACTACTTCTCTTTCCACATTGTTACTTGCAAATCTATGTTTCTGGGAAATGAGGGCATATGTCATTCAGTAACTGCTTTTATACATTGGATAAAAAGTAGGTGAAGGAAGATTGATGTGTTTAATGAACAAACTATAGGGGCTTATATGATCAGGTTTTCCAATTATGGGGGCTTAATAATTCCTTCCGGAAAAGGATATGTCAAAGCACATATGGATGCTGTAATGCATCTCAAACCTGGTCTCTGCAATCAATTTAATTCCTGGAAATCGTTGCATTTACCTATCCTTTATAGATTTTCCTGATGTATAATTGCCCTTTTCATTCTTGGCATACTTTGAACTTTGGTCTTCATTATAAAGTATTACGTTTTTATCTTTTTGGATTTCATGGACAGTTGATGCATGGCCAATAGAAATCAGCATATGTGTGCACGCTCACCCAGATATGATCAATCTGTTTAGGAAGGTTATTGATTTCCATGCCATTTCTTAGACTAAAGTTTGCTGGGCAAAGATGACTCTAAATCAAAGTAGAATATCTTGACTTAGCCGAAAATGGAAAAGATACGAAAATAATGAATGTCTTTACCAAGTCCATTTCTCTAGTCGGGTCTGCAGTATTGTTTGTCCCTCAACTTTCAGAGCACTTGTATGTAATGTCATTAGTTCTCAGATATCTTTTATATTTTTAGTGGATAGGTTCTATCCTATCAACTCAATTTGTGCATTGTGGTTATTGAATCATTTTTTGCTGTTTTTCTCAGGGGATGCATAATTGTATTGTAACATTGATCAAGAGGTATATTTGGAGTTTTATTTTGGCATTTGATATTATCAACCTGCTTTTTTATGTCGTAGTTTCTGTCATGCGAGATTCTCTTTCTTGTATTCTGAGCAGAAAATGGAGAAATTGTGAGGAGAAGAAAATCAAGTTACCTCTTGTTGGGGAAACTTCTGTTCTCTCCCTCATTGTAGTTTTTTGTTCTGTTATATTTGCTGTTTTGTGGGCTACAAATCGGCGTGCATCATATTCGTGGATTGGGCAGGATGTTCTTGTAAGTTTTTTGTGGTAATATCTGTGCACTATCTGCTTTCGTTTTCTGCTTTTTGGTACTGTATCGAAATGCCAATGGTTCTTTTCATGCAATGCTGTCCTACTCCCATAGTCATTTCATGAAATGTGCTTAATTTGGACCTTCCCTGTTTAGTTCGTGTCAGGAATTCTCTTTGTGGTGCTTTTTTACATTATGCTTGGCTGATAGGCCTCTAATTAGAGAAGTTGCACACGAGGAAAAGTTTAGAGGTCAGTCGAAAATGATTGTTATAGTGGTTAAAGCAAATGCAACATGAAGTCCCACCTTGGAGTGTACTAGAGAGAACTTGATATACTTGTAAGGCTCAATGATACCAAAAAGCAACATCATTACAACCTCATAATGACTCACTGACATAGTCTCATTGCCATGTTGGTTTTCTTGTAGAATTTTTATGATCTCAATGTAGGGGGTTACCAAATGATATTCCATTGGCTTGATGAGGATGTTGTGAATTTGCTGGTGGGATTGAGACGTTGGCCTTGATGAGGATGTTGAAATTTTGTTGGTGATATTGGGATGTCTCAAAATTTTTGTAACATGCGGTTTATCCATGATGATTTCCATGCTAAAATTCCCATATATATTTTAAATGCAGAGACACCTACTAAATTTGAGCCTTCCTTGACCCTTTAAAGAAACTTTTGAGAGGAATTTAGGTGATGAATACGATGATCCACTGATACACGTATGGGGCCCAACCAGTATGTACTGAGCATGCACAAAGTCAGTAGCTAATGCACTTTTGTTAGGGAAGCTTTATTATAGTCTTGATATCTCAACAGTATGCACATCCTTAATTTGGGAAATTCCCAGCAATTGGTAATGTGATATTTTTGTTCTTATAGAATGGAAAAGAAGAGTTAATTATGGTGGAGCACAAGATTTTTAAATCTTGAAAACCAGGATTCCTAGGTGAAACAAGCACCAGAGTCCCTGATTCTATTTGAAGGGGCCTACACATAAGTAGTTAGGTTGTAGAATAGCTTTAAGTTGTCAGATGGACGTTACAAGCTCTGTGATATGTCTTGTTGATGTTTGCATTCGTCGTTAGTGTGTTTACCTTGTTTTATTATTGTTTTGTTTTTGAATGCTGCTTAAAACCTTCTTCAGACATCTTTTCTTCCTTATGATCGTTGACCCTTTCTAGAAGTTAAAAAATTTGGAGTTGGAAAAGGTGTAAGTTGAGGAAACTTGAGCCTGATTATCCTAATAAGATCTCTTCCTAAACCCTTTGTTTGTGATGATGAAGAATATGGAGCAAAATATAGATCTTACTCTCATTTTCACGTGTTTCAAGTAAGAATGTCCTGACTTTGGTGGATGTATGTAAGCTGATGATGTCTTGCATGTTAACCATGTAGTTTCCAAATTCTATATGTATGTTAACCATGAAGTATCCAAATTCTATAGAATTTGAGTCACTGATACTGTCGTTCTCATTTTCACATGTTTCAAGTGAGAATGTCCTGGCTTTGGTGTATGTATGTAAGCTGATGATGTCTTGCGTGTTCACCATGAAGTTTGTAGAGTCCGTAGAATTTGAGTTGCTGATACTTCTGTTCGAAGAATATCCTGAACTTTTCTTCTTTTTTTTTGTTCACTCAATTTAACTACAATATTAACGTTTTGAATTTGACCAAGTGGAGATGGCTATCTTTCTGTTTGATTTATTAAATGAAGATCCTCTCCTTAGATATTGCCTTGTTCTTGTCAGGGCATCTGCTTGATGATAACTATCTTACAAGTGGCTAGGCTTCCTAATATTAAGGTACCTAACATACCTAGACTCTTGTTACCTCATGTATTCATGATGTATATGATCCTTCACGATCCTTGTACCTTTATGTTGACTCAGGTTGCTGCTGTTCTTCTTTGCTGTGCATTTTTTTATGACATCTTTTGGGTCTTTATATCACCCTTAATATTCCACTCAAGTGTTATGATTGCAGTAAGTATTAATTTCATATATTTTACGTTTCTTCTGCTATGTAGTGAAAACACATTTTTGTTGCTTTTCATTGAGTGTAAACGAACGAAACAACAGCCAGAATGATCAAGTGTTCTTGACATTAACTTAATCGATTCGTGGAACCTCAGCCATATGGAAATTTTTTCTGACGATGCAACATTAGAATGAGAATTGACAATTATAAGTTCATTGGCTAAAAATCCACTGCCTATGAAAAGAACATTAATCAATGAAGCATTGACTTACTGTACCTTAAAGTCCTTATTTGATATTTATTGCCCGGCCTTTTTTTTGGAAATTGTATTGCCCGGCCTTTTCATGAACTGTTTGCTTTTCTAATGTTATATTATGGGTAGTCATTCATAATTCAGGGGTTGCTCTTTTTGTTTGCACTTTATTCATAGGTTGCTAAAGGTAACAACAGTGGCGGGGAATCGATCCCCATGCTTTTGAGGCTTCCTAGATTGACAGACCCCTGGGGTGGTTACGACATGATTGGATTTGGGGACATTCTTTTTCCTGGTTTGCTCACATCATTTTCTTTCAGGTATTGGTTTGAGTGCATTAAGTTGCTCTTTGCTAATAAACTACAAGATATTTCTCACATCATTTACTTTCAGGTATTGTTTTGAATGTATTAAGTTGCTCTTTGCTAATAAAACTGCAAGATATTGTAATCTAGAATCATATGTTATGCTTTTCCTACAGTTTTCCCTTTAACTATGGAGAGGACTTGCTTGATCAAATATGTTTCTTGTTTTGATTAAGTCAAAGTTGTAGAAATACTTTGCAAAGGAGAACAACGAAAAGCAATTGTTTGAGTGACATGTAATGGAAGAAAATGAACACTGCTATGCTCCAAAACACAGTGCAACTCTTAGAAAACTGGATTTTCACTCTTATGCCAAATCATTGGAGTGATTCATAGATCCATCCCTATGTTTTAATTGCTTATTTATAAGTTCCAACTCCCCAAATTGCAGCTTATACGTGTCTACTAAGTATTGTTGGCATACTCGCTGGCCATTCTACATTAAACAATGTTTATATTCCTCCTCTTGTTTCAGGTTTGATAGAGAAATGGGAAAGGGGATCAAAAACGGATATTTCTTTTGGTTGATAGTTGGCTATGGATTCGGTATGTGTATGTATTTGCAAAAGTTGGAATTTAGTATGGTACATTGATGAAGAAGCATTTGTTGCATGTTGATAAGCAAGACCCACCTAAAAATATGTGGTTGAGGGGAATTCCTTGGATTTAATTATCAGCTTTTTGTTTGTTGCAGTCTACTTTTTCCTGATCTTTATATGCCAAAGGATGTTTTAATGATTGTATGGGTTTTCTATTTACTAACAAAATGTACTAAATCAAATAGATGTCAAATATTAATGCTGTGCCAGTTAAGACTTCAGCAACTAGTATCTACTTAGAGTTTTCTTCTTTCTATGGCCATTAACAGACGTTCTTCCTATTTTCAGGCCTTTTCATGACGTACTTAGGTTTATATCTAATGGATGGGCATGGTCAGCCCGCTCTACTCTATCTTGTTCCGTGTACACTAGGTAATTAGCAAAAACTAGTAATGTGAAACTCAATATGGAGTCCATCTCTTACGATACTTAAATGGGATTCTTTTCCCTGGATATGTGATGTCAGGATTGTGTGTCATTTTGGGTTTGGTTAGAGGAGAGTTGAAAGACCTATGGAGTTATGGCTTAGAAGCATCTTCTTCATCAAAGGTTTCTCCTGAATTTGCCTGAAGAGTTATGGCAGTCGTCCCTCGGGTGCATTAGCCTAATTTGGTGCCATTGAGTACCCGCATGTCGATCGTGTCAATAACAACTATTTTTTCCTCCTAATCTTGGTGCAAAGAGTAGATAGAGGTGATAGAGACCGGAAGGCAATTCGTGATGTATGAACTTGCAATACATCTCGATGCATTTACCATGTGTCCATAATCATCACTACAGTTAGCTGTAAATCTCTGATCTGCACCAGCTCCATTGTGTAATGCGATTAGGATATGAACTGCATAACACAATTCTAAATTGTAACTTCAAACTATGGTTTATCTATGTAAAGAGCATCTCTATCTCTTTCTTTTCTTGTTGAACTTGTATACTAATTGTTCATTCCCTTCCTTCTGAAGAGAAGAGAATCATGTTATGCACCAGCATATATAAAATAATACCAACCAAAAACCGTTTGCTCAGGTGATTTGTTTTTGGTTTCCCAAATCATCAGAATTTTTAATGACTACTGTAAGAAATAAAAGAAGACTGTATCAATAAGAGCACATAAATCAGGGGAAACATTACAACCTGTTGTTCGAATATCTCAAAGGTTCTGAAGAACAATTGAAGTAATGCACAAAAGATCAAGAAACATAAACAGAAAAACAACACAAAAATGCCTCCAAGTTTCTCCATCTAAAAAGGACATAGATCTGGGTCGATAACCTACTTAAAAGCTTGAAGAGGATGATTGGTGGAAAGTAAAGACAAGTTGAAATTAAAAATCAGTCTGATATAACATCATTTCAAAATTAGAAAGATCCTGAATGCATATTAGCGGTGGAAAACGTTAAATGCTTTTCCTATAACTGAGAAAAAGGGGGGCATTTTATTGGTTCTTTGTACGAGATATTGCGAGACAAAGATGTTACATTGGATACTGCTGTTCTTGAGAATGTGATGCCCTCAGACTCAGAGAAGCAATGCTGGTATTTTATATATACACCTAAACAAACCCAAAATCAAAACTGGTCTGAGCAGCATAAACCATATGAATTTGATGAGGGAATCAATTTCTTTATCATGTACAAGATATTTGGAAAGGGCTAAGATTAATTGTATTCTAATTGTAATAGATTGCAATTTTAAACCATATTATGTTGTTGATAATTAAAGAAACAGTACTTTCCTAATCTTGGATGCATACTATTTAGTATTTACATAAGATGAAAAAAATAAAAAAGAAGTGAAGAGGAATCATAGTAATTGGAATATCGACTTGGATGAGCTACTATCACATTGAGTCTGGATTAGAGTGCCTTTATAATCATTTAGCATTTTGATGTTTTGATACATAAATGATGACTGCTCCTAAACTGAACGTTATGACAGAAGGACCAGAAGCTACTTTATAAGAGACAATGAAACAGAATATAGAGCCAAAGCCAAGGTAGAAGGCCACCATTTCCTTTTTCCATACTTAGCAATATTTGAATCCTGAATTTTTCCTCCTTGTCTTGTATGCATACCTTGCTTGGCAGCAATCTGATGAAAGCTTGGTTATGCTGTTTAAATATGTATGAAGATTATAGAGGAAAACTCTCAGAAACTAACAATCATTTCCTCAAGTTCGGTGACCTCCTTGTAGACACTTCAGAAGTGATTTTGTGGAAGATAAGGTTCCAAATGCTCCAAGTAAAGCACCAAAAGCTGTGAGTGCCATGTTCAGGATTAGGAGAGGCTTGGATATCTTGGACCAGCAGATCTTGGTGTAAAAGGCACAAGGCAAAACAATACCAATACCCACACCCACAAGAGATCCTGTAAGGCTAAGAACATGCTCGAAATAAGGCACAGAAAGTGCTAGAGCAAGTATCAATAACAGCAGAATGGAACCAACAGTACAGCGAACCATCATCTTAATCTTCTTGCTCAGTGAACTTGGAAGGCTAAGCTCCAATTGGATTGCAATTGGTGCGAATTCAAGGGCGTACTTGGTCATTGGTGTGAGCACAGTTGCCCATAATGCGATCTTTGTAACTATAAGATGGCGAGGCAGGCTGAGGGTGATTTGTGAACTGACTTCTGATCCAAACATTTTAGCTCCCAGAAAAGCTAGAGCAGTGTAGAGTGCTGTCACAGATGCGAAGCTCACTACACATACCTGCAGGAATATAACGTCGAGAGCACCGTCATCTTTGTATCTTCAATGCTTTTCCTAGTCGTGAAATGATAAAATGAACTGTTTTCTATTGTTTCTTAATACAAGATAAAGCATTGAAACCTTGAAAGGAAAAGATACTAGTTGATGCTCTTTCCAAGAATGAGATGCTCTTAGAGCATTAGTCCTGGTATATATGCCGCATGAGAAACGAATAGTAGAAGCCCAGCAAACCTGGACTTCAAGTTTTGAGCAACATATGAATCCCAAGTGACCATGGATTGCAAGGAGATATTGGAGAGGGCAAGCGGAATAATAAGAAAGTTACAAGGTTTAAATATGAGCAGACAACCTGTGATGTATTATGATGATTTAGACTGATATTGTGTCTACAGTGACACTATTATAGTTGCAGCCTGCAATTTAAAACCCTTAGAGAGTTTCATTATGTTCATTAATGGTATAACTGGTGAGAAAAGAATAGTAGTACCTTGGCAAACTTGACTGGATCTTTCATGGATTTATACAGATTGGGAAAGATAACATGACCAGCATAACTGAAGAGGTAAACCCCTGATATGGCAGGAATCTTGGGGAAGTTAACCACTGGAATACTGTGATTAGTTATAACACCTCCAAAGATGGCAGTGGATGTAACAGACATGAAAATGACAAGTGACATGAGAATCCCTCCTGATGAGAGAAAAGATATGGAAGACAAATCTCTTAGCCACAGACTAGGAAGTGCTACCAACACAGCTATAATAGTTAACAGCTGTGGTGTAGACATTCTTGGCCATGGAAGCCTAATTTGCATGCCTTGAAATACCACTGAAATATTATCATGAAGAGCGATGGTGTAGGACACAAGGGCCATGAAGATTTGCAAGTAGATTAAAGATGCTGCCAGAACTTTTCCTTTGCTCCCAAATGCATCTTGTCCAATGTCGGTGTAGCTTCTCGACTTGGGATTCTTGTCCAGACACTTTCCAAGGAGGTAAGCAGTGTATGTGCATATCCCTCCCAACCCAACAAGCAAGAAAACAGAAGTCCATCCTCCATTCTCTAAAGCGTATGGAGTTGAAAGCTGGCCGAGGCCTGTAATGAATAAGCCATTCCTCTTGAACAAAATCGTAAGTAGCAAGAATTGCTAAATACTTATTAAAAAGCCTCTTTTTCTTATTTAAAATTTACCTATGAGCATTCCAACCATGTTGATGACAGAATGAGCAAAAGAGCTATTAGGTTCATCATGCAAGCTATCTGCTATGCTCTTGTGATCTCTAATGCTGCAATCGCACTTGTCCCCTTTATTTTCCTCAACACAAGCATCACAGCTCAACCATTCTTCACTCTTCTCACTTAAAACTTGATGATTCTGACGAGATAAGCATTCTGATTGTGGGCATACTAGTTCTCCCATGGACTTCTTCGTCTTATCCCACTTCAATACTTATTATGAATAGAAAGGAAGGTGGCATATTTATAAGCGAGAGAAATATGCATATGTCACAACCATTACACCATTCTTAGAATCTACCTGCAGTACCATAGAGCCATTCATCATGTGGAAGACGACTCATACATAACAAGTCACTATGCCTTGCACATTGCACCAATAAGCATAAACTTTTGATGGGTTTGATCCATGATCAGCCAAATGTTGTCATTGCTGTAACAGACACCGAAGTCACTCTTAGAACTTGAAGCTAAGGATTTAATAGTTTTATCATTCTCCTGTTAATGTTATATCTGTGGTGTACTTAAACTTCTCGGAAAACAAAAATCAAGTTATTCTTAACGTTTTAATTTTATAGCCTTAAATAAAGTTTAAAAAAAATTATGAAGATCAACAGTGAGCCTCATTTTTGTCTCATTTTATTCTTTATAAAAGTTAAGAGTGGGCTCTATTTTGTCTTATTTTGTTCTTTATAAATGTTAAAAGTGCGTCCTACTTTATTCTTGATGAGAGTGGATCTTGAACTAAGTGTCATTTCTGCCCTTGCCCAAGATCATGCTGACAAAGATGCATAAATAATTAGAGTCCAGATCCTCTGTCCAATATTATGGTGTTTTATTGTATCCAATAAATCTCAGTCATTTATTTATGTGAGTCTCGTAAGGGTCCCGCGTAGGTCCCGCAAAATAAATGGTCGAGATTCTATAAAACAGAATAAGACAAAATAATATTAGACAAAATATCTGAATTCATATAATTGTCCTTAAATTTCTCATGAATCGTACTCCCTCTGATTCATAATAAGAGTCGTTTTAGATAAATTTTAATTATTCAAAATAAGTGTCATTCTTGACTTTATATACATG
>JANKOE010000001.1:30263284-30275760 GCA_026284465.1 Erythroxylum citrifolium | reverse complement strand
TCACATCTTAATTACACAGATTACACAGATTATATTTTCAAGGCACTTTAACATGTAATTAATAAGGGTATACCAGACATTTCATTAACTTTCTTAATAAGTGTGTATTCCTCTAAAACGTCACTTATTATGAATCGGAGAGAGTATATTCCATACTTTGGTCAAGTTTTGAAAACATTGATCTATTTATGAAATTGAAATGACTCATAGCGTACATGTCTGCAACCAATTATTATCAGATATCCATTATTAAAACCAGCGGCCTTACATCCTTTAAATTTGCTACTTATTAATTAAAGGGTGTAGTTAAGTGGCAGAGACTAATCCATCCTTAACTAAATGTCAGAGATTTGATCCTTAAATTTGGGTGTGGAGCAGCCTTAAATCCTTGGACTAGCTGTCTCATCCTGTGAGTTGCCTACAAACCAGCGAATTAATTAGTCATTGAATCCGCCGGTGGATACCCTTTTTTTAAGACAACAAAAAAAAAATTGCTCCTTATTTTTTGCAATATCAATTTCTATTGTAAACTTCAGTTCTTTTCTCTGTAGAATAAATGGATAGATAATATAGATTTATAACAGTGTTATTTCCCCTCATTAATTTTATCTCATAAAACCTATCTCTTCACATTATATATTACAAATGACTAGTTAGGGGCTGAACCTCTCTAGACTTGGCATGTTAGCGATATTTCGGTTAAGTATTGTTGTTGATGTAATTTTATGCAATTTCATATATTTAATTACATATTGCATCTCAAATGAAAATTAAGTTGTTTATATTTTCATCTTTATCTCTCCAAGATATTTATGCTTTCATCAACTAGTAGTTGGCCGTAATATGTAATCGCAGGTAATTCTCCTAATTTAAACCTAAAGTTGTGCAATTTAATTCTCAACTCTGAACGTTGAGGGAATCGTTATGAATAGCGTTAGGGGTGAAAAAATGATGCCTAAAGAACAAGATCAAAGCGTGACGTGACCTCTATCACCACTGTCTGTCTGGGAGATCATACCATAAAACAGATTTGAACATTGTGACGTCAGTACTCACTCACACCACATTTAGTAATAGTCCCGCTTAGATATATATATATATATATATATATATATATAAAAGGATAATCTCACCATTTTAAAGATATGTTATGGATGCAAATTTAAGGGTATAATTGAGTGGTAGGAACTCATTCATCTTTAACCAAAGATTAGGGGTTCAATCCTTGACTTTGGGTATGAAACAGCCTTAAATTCTTAGGCCAACCGTCTCACCCTATGAGATGCATACAAACCAGCGAAGAAATTAGTCACTAGATCCGCCGGTGGATACCCTGGTCTAAGAAAAAAAAAAGATATGTTATGGATGCCCTACGAATCTTATAAGATTGAAGATTTGAACCATATATAAATTCCCATACATGAAAAGAACTTATTATCATTTTTAAACAAGAATATCGAATCCACGTCATCCAATCTCCAAGCTTTTTGGGAGCCTAGAAAATATAACAAATCTCGCCAACCCTTGCTTTTACAAGTCCATATACATGCCTGATCTTGAAGGATAGATCAAAAATATAATAAATTTATTTAATAATCAAATTGCATTAACCTCTTCTTCATCCAACTATTTTGTATTTGAAAGAACTAATTTACTAACAAAAATACATGTTTTGAGGGTGGTCAATCAAATGAAACATATTGAAAAACTAACTAAAAATGGAGGGGAAAAAAAAGAAATTAAGAGGTCATGTAAGTTATGACCCACTACAAGAGGCTCACATACATCCTAAATTTCTCTCCAACTGCTTAAGATACCACTTGTTGTGAATGCCCGCAAAACAATAAAGGCATATGGATGTCCAATCGAGCCTAGTAAGATGCTTAATTTCTGATATTACATAAATTATATCCGATATCATTCACCACTCAATCTCTAGATTAGAGACTTCTCTCAGTTTTCAGCTTAAAAAGAAGGATTTGAGTTCCAGTCAGCTCACCACAAAGCTTGCTCGGCTCAACAACAATGCAACTATTTAAAAGTTTATATACATCCAAGCCTTGTTCTGGCTGTTCGATTTTAAATGATCTTTACCAACTACTGTGAAAGGAAGACATATTCAAGGTATCTATTCCACGACAATAAAAACACTAACTATTTTCCTTTGGCCAATTAATTTAGTATTCACTTTTGACTAATTATATTGGTATCAGCGTTAGAATTTCTAAAGAATATGACACAGTAACGTACTTATTAGCAGCCACATGATAAAAGCACTTGGCATATTGAAACTGCAGCCAGATGAAATGTAGTGGGAACCAACTAAATGCACTGTTCCAGTTTTTTCATCCTGCACTTTGATGCTTGAAGAGCCTGAAAATTAGGAATGGAAAGGTTGGCTTAGAGAAACAAGATACAGAAAACTACATAAAAGCTATGTAACCAATTCAACATATTGCCCTTGCTTCACTCAACAAACTCTCTAACCAGCCATCCAGTAACTTGCGTCGGAACTTTAAGGGCACTCGACCATACTAATGTGTTTAAAATTTCAACATTCATTTTTAGAAAATGAAATAAAGATAGCACTGGAACTAAAAACACTACGATTTTCTGAGTTGGAACTCTAAAGCACAACCAAGTAATCCCTATTCATCATTTCCCTCTCTTTGAAATACTGCCATTTTGCATTCCATCAAGACCTACACTCTCCTCTCCATTTTAAGATCCCTTCGACTAAGATCTTTATACTAAAAAAGAAGCTTAGCTAAGCTAGGAAACTGTACAACACAATTCCTTCAATCTAACTTTCCATCAAGAATTTTCCAAGTAAATAACTCCCTCAAAGAAATTCAATTGGACCCGACCAATTCTGATGGAGGCAATCATCAAAAAATTATCCAATGATTCACCAACTGTCGAGAAATTTCTCTAGAAAAAGAAGGTACATTGACTATATAACTCACATTTTAGTCAAAACATATCCTTGCCTAAGATGTGTTTGCTGAAGAGCTGTTACCTACATTGTTGAGGACAGTTACATCTTCTCAACAGAGGCAACTAAGTCCTAACTATTTGGTTCAATTCAAGGTAGGTATCTAATCAGTAACCACGGGTATTACTCTGAACTATAGAATCATTTACTTCCACTTGAAAAGGAACGGGTATGGTGAATAACCAGGGAATACCCAGTTAATGCTAAATGTCAAGGCCTGTCTTTCCAAAAGTTACTCCTCACCACCTAATTTCCTCCTCACCTCAGAGATCAGTAGAAAGCCAGTCCTGAACATTTCATTTTAACGGAAGCAAAGGCCAATTGAACTAACAGAAATATCAAGAATGTCTAAACTAACAAAGATGGCAAACTTTCTAATATATTCAGAAACTAAAGCAAGTTTTACTGCAAAGAAATGTAAGATGCAAGCACGACAGTTTAAAGCATGGATGATGAAGATTAACATCAGACTCACAGTTATATTCAGCCCATCCAATGGCCTGCTGTTCAAGATCATACAAGACCAGCTTATTTGAAAGAACTAAATCTGTACATGACAATAAAACTAGAACATATTAGAAGACCAATGATGAAGAAGATTAGTGTAATCCAGTAAATACAAACCAACATTTTTCTTCTTGCAATAAAAGATTTCTTGTTTTGTTCAAAAGAAAATCGACATATTTCAGTTCCTTTTTCCCTCTCTTTAAGGGATATTAGACAATTTTTTAGGGATCTTAAAAGTTTGAAAAATGTACTAAAGACATTACATTCTCAGTTAACGTATAAGAATTAGGTAATTGTATCATAGATCACAACCAACACCATGTATGGGTAGTGATAGAGTTAGACAGAAGAGATATCAGAAGAACTTTATAGAGGAAAGATTAAATGCTTTGTAGTCTACATGCATCTGGCATCAGAAGTAGGGATGTGCAACATTTCCTATTACCTCCCAAAAGAGTCATGTTCCTTCTGTCCCTTGATTGCATTCCACTGTTTTGCCAACCAATACACCACAAACCCTCCTGCAAATACCCAATTGAATGAACTCAGTTATGAGAATTACATAGTAAACAGACTAAGATACATGACCTATATGGTAAGAAAGATAAGCCATCCAGAAGAGACTGAAGACTTATATGTAACCATAAGGAACATGGACAGAAACAGCAATTATCCAATTCTCCTTCAGCATAATCAACTCCCAACATAAACCTGATTGATCTATGCGAATTCTAAACAATGCATCAAAGCATTGACAAATAAAAAGACCAGGGCCAAGGATACAACAGCTTGATTCAGGAACTAAAACTATGAAAAGGCAAATAGCAAGCGACAAAATATGTCAAAGGTAAGTAGCTAGGTGCATGAAGTTAAAATTAAACCTATATGTTCCTTCCAACTATGTTTTCTCCCCCTCTTACTATCCACACATTGATACATCACTTTGATTCAGAAAGCTCTATCTCTCAACACATGTTAAAAAAAGGGCCAGTGGTGCATTAATAATTTGAGCAATTGGACACAAATAAGGAAAATTTGCCAACAGCAGCAGCAACATTCCAAATAAAGAATAGAATGAGGGTAACAGAATGGTTCTCTAGCTGAATCAAATTCCAGAACAGAGACAGACACTAGGATAACATCAACTTTATAACAAAAGGAGACTATCCAGTTTTAACTCCATAAGAACCCACCCAAACACCAGACTGATATAATGGCTCCTTGAGTCAAACTCTAGAAAACACGTCAACCAACTATTAGAGTCAACTTAATTTTCATGAAAATTGAAATTAATTTTCGATGGAAGCATGCTGACTCAAGTTGTTTGAAACAACATGATGGAAAACAATTTGAGCATAGGTGTAGAATGGATCAGGAAAATGCAAGTTGACAACATTACATGGTACAACTACACAAACTGGAATTCAAAGCTATTTCAGGAGAGAAGAAGAGAAGAAAACACCAAAGGCAAAGACCTTCACGAACTTGCAGAATATACTTACAAAGGGGAACAGATAATCATGGGGATAGACCTTCAAGAGTACCAAATTTTCAAAATGGAAAGTGACATTTGGAAATCCATCATCCACACTGCAATTTTCATAAACACGCATATAAGTAAATTGGTTTTGTACCCTAGAGTTCGTTGTTGTTGAAACAATTCCCATGATAGATAAAGATGAAATCAGTTAATATGCATCCAGACAGTTATTAAGTTAAAACAAAAAGGCACTTCTTTTCTCAAATTTGCACCTATAGTCATACCTGATCTGTTTTATTATATGTCATCGATCAACCTAGAAATTAAATAGGCACCCTAGCCTTAAAAATTGGGTGAGTTGGGAAAAATTAACAATATTGCCACCAGACCAATTCTTTTCTCAAATTTGCACCTACATTCATACCAGATCTGCTTTACTATATTGTCATTGGTCAACTTAGAAATTAAATAGGCACACTAGCCATAAAAATTGGGTGAGTTGGGAACAATTAACAATATAGCCACCAGACCAAGTCCAAACATAAAGGAATCTAAAACATGAACCCTCTTCAAAACATCCAGATAAGATACAATTTCCTGGGAATTATGTTTTTTTTCACATTGGTAAAAATATTACCATTTTAAAAAGTCCAGCATGAGTTGCAAGATTCAGAAGGAGATATAGTAGCTTTCCCTATAAAATGATGTCCTAAAATTTAAGTGAAACACCATTTTCAAATTTTCATTCCCAAAACACAGATCATAAAAGCTAAATAGAAAATTGCAAAGCCATAATTACTACATGTGCATACCTTCCACTATACTGAAAACACGTATACTCATCATGAACAGTTTGAATTTTCAGATCAGGTTGCTGCGAGATTATCTGACGGAGATGCGAAGTACATAAGTTTGGAATTCTTTACTAGAATCTTAAATAGAAAGGACTTTTTAATCATACCTTGCGTACTAATGGCACATAAACCGTTTCTGGAAGATAGGCCAAGGTTGTACCACTATCAATTATTGCACCCCTTATGTCCCCTGTCTCAGATATACCTGTTGGAAGTTTTATCAAATCATGACCAACTTGTACTGCCGTCATATTGACATTGTAATGGGGCCTAGAAATATAGAAGCGAGACATTGCTTCAGATATAAACTTTGCTACATGAAATCCAGCATGACTGGGGACTAGGAAGAAAACAGTAAGCTATTAAGTCCTAAGAGATGCCTCCACAGAAAAAAAATATATCATCAGGCAATTCAATAAAGTAACATAAATAGGCCACACATAAAATGTAATAAAGGGGTCATGCAATTAGATTAAAAAGAAAGAAAAATGGAAAAAGAATATCATGATACGCTTGAAAAAAACCCATGCATGAATCATTGTTCGCTGTAATACCATCCCTCAAATCCATTTCGCTTAAATGAGCTATTTTAAGCTCAAAACTGATCGATTGGAAAAAAAGAAATTTTTTATTGAATCCTATAATCGAACCAAAGTTAGGATAATTTAGATAGACATAATGCACTTGAACTGACCAGTAAGTACACTGAAAGAAGTATTTATACAATAAAGAGAGAAGCAGTTAAAGTTAAGGGAAACTGGAAAATAAAGACCTATGTTTGAATGTGGTATCTTATATATCATGCCTTTAAAGTCATTTATAAGAATATTTTAGCCATGACTACTGATAACTCCAAAACATTTCTTTTCAGGTCACCTAGTTCTAAGTCAATTGGAGTCATTAAGTCAACTTAAGCTAAGATTTTTATGGATTTATTACCCCCTAAGTAGACTGCTTAGAGGAGTAAATTGGACCATCTTCAATTGAACCTAACGGGAATATGAAGGACTGGAGTGGTAGAGATTGTGATATTTGGAAAATTGTAAGTGTTTGTAGCAATTCATAAGGACATTCTGTTAGAACTCTAATAATGGAGTTCCTCTATATTACTATTATATATCTATAAAATATGTATCACTACCGGATGGTAGTGCCTAACCAGAGCAGAGTATGCTCCTAACCAGAGCTGAAAGCTCCTCAGAAGGTTAGATTCCTTCTGTCACTATTCATCTTCTCAATTTTCTGCCTATCCTCTCTTCTTGTTTCTCCCCTTTTATAAGCCCCCCCTCGTACATTCTGTTATCCTAACAAACTAGCCACCTCAGCTGCTAACTTACGCCCCCTTGCCCACTGTCCTTCCTCTGACATTCTCTCTCTCTCTACCGATGCCTAACACATTCAAGCCAGAATTATCAACAATCCTGACTAGTCTTTTTAGACCATGTGGTTTTAAACCCGTTCTAAATATTGCAAACAAATTACAAGTTAAAAGAGAACTTACTCATTTGGTATCAGAGGTGTCATGTTAACTTGTGGTTGTACAACATGGCCAATAGCAAAGATACCACCTCCATTTGTGCCATCTAAGCAGTGTGCAAACATCTTTTTCACATTTCCAGTTGCGGCAAGTTGTGAAATCAATGACGAATTTGCTTTTCCAAAACCAAGTATCCCATCAAGTGCTTCTTCATTAGACGATGATAAATCCCCTGATTGCCTAGCACCACAACTATGATAAACGAAAAAAAGCATCACATCAAATTATCAATTTTAATAAAGACACATATCACCAAAAATACGTGTATGAATAGATGTATTTAAAATGGTAGCTAATTAATGTTACTACTTGTTTCAGCAGATCTATCATAAATAATCAGAAAAAAGGATAATGCTTGGGGTTGGTTGCTTCAAGATTAACTCACCCAAATATAATACTTCCATTTGCTGATGTTGTTTGGAGATCCCCTGAGACTGAATCATATTGCACAAAATCCTTCACAAAATATCCTGCAGTAGAGCTCCCATCTCCATATATCTCCAGATATGGACAAGACATATTAGCTGTGCAACCTGATAAAGGACCTCCATTAACCTCATGGCAGAACTCTTCATAACAAGGAACCAACTTCCCCGTGCTTGACTCGTTTATATTGTACAGAGTAAGATCTATCTGTCATGAACAACACACGATTTTTTTAAAAAAAATTCTGGAAAAAAAAGATAAAGAAAGATATGTAAGAATAGAGAAACAGGTTTGTAACTAAATGCTATTGATACAGAAAAGGAAAAGGTAATAAACAAGCAAAGACAATCATAAAGTCGAGCTTACACCAAGGGAGCTTGTTCTTGGGCACTCTTTACACTGAATACAATTGACCCACATAATGTCGCTTCCCGTATCGACCTGTACATAATAGTCCTTGGATGGCGTCCCAATTCCAATTCTAGCATAATAAAGCCTACGAATTCGGGGGAAAAAAAAAGAAGAAACAAGAAAACCGAACACGAACTAAGCACTCAAATAACCATTGACTAAGCTACCAACAGAGCTTAATATAACATACAACCATCAAAATCAACTCAAAAACGAAACAATACTATACAATAACATTAGTATACTGGTCAACAGCATCAGAGCCTAAAGACATAACAATTTAACGCTAACCAAACACATATCCATGCGTGAAAAGGGGACAAACCCGACGCCATTGGGGCGACCGCTGCCGCCGAGAGGAAGATCGACGCCGGAGAGAATCCCGAGCTGACGACGATCGTCGTGAGCCTTAAGGTCACTGAGAGACTGTTCCTGACCAGCGAACTTGTACTTTACGCTAAATACACCGTTGGCGGCGTCGACACCAGTAAGGGTGAACCAGAAGATTAATACTAACAGAAAAGGCAGAGTGAACCAACTCCTATTAACCGTCCACACGATCTCCCTCATGGTCGCCGTAGATAAATTCCGTTAACAGAACCAATATTCCTTTTACTTCCCCTGAAACCAAACGGAGATGGAGAGAACGTGAGGCCTTTTGATTTTATGATTATTATTTTCACGTCGCGACGAGAAGGAGCGAAAAAAGAATGAAACAAAGCAGGCAGCAAGAGGGACGATGGGACGACTCGTGAGAGCAAATCAGTTGAAGGCAGAAGTGGGACCCATGCAGTATCAAATCGCCGTCGTTTTAATACAAACTCGCGGCAATCTGAAACAATTTTCTTCTTCTGTTTGTCTCTCCCACTTATCTTTTATTTTAGGCTAAAGGGGATTAAATTTTGTTTACGATAACAAATTAAATCTTCACGTTTCGAACGTTTAAATTAAATTTTATTATTTTAAAAATATTTAAATTGAACCATATGTTAATTAAAAAAAAGGTGACGAAAGCATAATGTAGATAGTGTAACCGCTACGTTATTAATTTCGTAAATTAATTTCATTTAAAATTAATTATTAAATTATTTTTATAGAGTTAAACATATATTAAATATTATTTGTTTAACTCTAACGTCTAGTTGTAATCAATAAGGGCATCATTTTCTAATATATCATCCAACTCATCTTCTGGTGGATCTTTCCTCGTACGTTGACGTATAAGATTGTGAATGTAACACCAAGCTAATATTATATCAGTTTAAGTCTCAAATGAATAATAAGAGGGACTTCTTAAGATTCCCCATCATAACTTTGATAATCCAAATGCCCTTTCAATAACATTTCTAGGTGCAGAATGTTTCATACTAAAATACTCTTCTTGATTATTTGGTTGATGTCCTGATCTCATTTAGTAAGATGATGTTGTTGACCTCTATATAGTGCAAGAAACCCCCCACAATTTCTATATTCAACATAACTAAGATAATATTGACCTATTACATAATATGTTAAATGTATAAACCACATGATTTTCATATGTAGGAAATTAATTTGGACATATAACATTGAATATCTCACCCCCCGAGGTACTAGATAATGCATCTTAAAACACCCTACCATCAGTAGTTGAACCTTCCCATCCAGGCAGTGCATATATAAATTGCATATCCATAGAACACACACCTAAGACATTTGTGGCAATCTCATTCTTTTTAATACGATATCGGGCTTTTTCGGTACATGTGCTTTAATATATGTACCATCTAAAGCTCCAAAACAATTATGAAATTAGTACAATCATAGCTAGTTATCATCAACCAAAAGTAAAATTCATACCAAATAAAACTCCATAAATGAATATTATTACCTTAAACCACCTCCATCTTTCATCAATGCTATTATAAGAGAAAAGTTCAGGGACTTTAAGTATAACTCTCCATAACTTAAGCACAGCTCTCAATACATTATGAAAATGTCATTCACTGTCTCTCCTAAACGTTGAAAATCATACTTGATTTCCCAATTTCTCTTGTCAAAGGCAAGGAAATGTAAAAATATAGCTACAATTTCCTCAATATATAATGCGTGCAATGTCACTGTCCACAATCATACAACTAAGATGTTCTATTTGAACTAATGGACTATGCCTATTAGGCTCTTTTGTCATTCTTCAAATGCCTCTTTAGTAGATATGATAATAAGCTTAATAATTTCACAATATATGTGAACCATAAATATAGAAAATCATAATGTCGAGGTGTACAAGCCATGACTGCCATTCAAAAACATAATACTAATAATAAAATATACTAAAAAATCAAAGTATTAGTGTTTAAGGAAAAGATTATTATTTTAGGTTTAAAATAAAAATAGAAATTTCAAAAGTGTCTCAATCTAAAAATTAAATTTGAAGGGAAATGAAATAAGGAGAAATAATATACACACATAAATATAAGCTAATTGTTTTGAAAAATATGCATATGATTCATAATAGACATGTTAAATTCTAGATTTGAATTAGGAAAAGATAGACTAAACAGATCATGTGATAAAAAAACATCTTGAGATGTTTTTTATTGGTTAATTTAAAAATTCCTTAATATATTTGTATTCTTCAATTTAGCATGAAACATATAGTTGACAATATGGAAAGAAATAAGCTTCAGATATCCATTCCAAATATTTCCACATTTTGAATAGATGTAAGCTTATGATAAAATAAGAACTTCACACAAATGTTAGAAAGATCGGCCAAACATTTGATAGCTTACAAAGAAAGTGTATGGCTATTTCCATTGATGATGTTTATAAGCTAGATGGTTGAAAAATAAGTGGTCTTTCCTATCATGTACGCTTAATTGATAAGTCATTCAAGTGATCTAAATCTTAAGATATACTACCTTAGAACCTATTTCTTATTTTTGCTAAAAGGGTACAAACAAATTGAGAAAATAATACTGAATCCATCGATCAAATTTTTATGTCAATCACTTAAGTAATTGCACCAAGCCCAATTAAATACTTCAAGATACTAGACTAAAATGTACTACTAGAATGGGGGAACTATTAAGTCAAGAAGACTTCACTTCTATTAATTTTGGTGACAATCAAATAATAATAATCTTAGAAATGTATGAACTGTTTTGATAAGTTTGTTAAGTGTGCAGAAAAATGTAAGTAACACTTAGTCATCCCAGATGATACGTCAGCAATATACAATACACGTCATCATAGACGATACATCAACAGTAGACAATACATCGATATCAGACGAAGTGCAACAACAGACGAAGCGCAATAACAGACGAAGCGTAACAACAGACGAAGCGCAATACCAGACGAAGCGATAATATTAGACGATACAAAAAGGAAGATACTCTAAAACGTTGGAGTTAGTTACATGACTCAACTAAATAACGGTTTTTGAAGATTCAAGAAGCAGTTTATAGTTGGAGACTTAGGCTATAAGTACTAGTTCTAGTCGAAGACTAAAACAACGGTTTTAAAAGAGAGAAAATTTTGATTGTACAATACTTAGAGAAATTCTGTATTCAAAGTGCAAAACAAGAGAGCGATTATAATTATAACGTAAAGCTAAAAAAATATCTTTCTTAGAGAGAGAAAGAAAGGCTAGAGTCTTGAGAGGCTAAGATAGCATAAATAATACATTGTGAAAGAGACCTGAAGAGGCTCTGGAAGGGTAGAAAGAATACTTGTAAAGTTGAAGAGTATAGTGAAATCTTAGACATACTTTGAGCACTAGAAGTAGCTCAAGGTTTGGAGTGAATCAGTATAAAATCGCGACATCTATTCTCTAACCCTTACACTTTAATTTTCTTATTGTTGGATAAGTAAATAAAATTACTTGCGATTTCAATACTTATCAACTTTAGTAAAATGTTTTTGTATTCATCTGATATTTGTAAAGATATTCAAGAAATCTCAAAAGATTAATATTTTCGAAACGAATACACAATTCAAACCCCCCTTTCTTGTGTATTGTATATACTTTACGTGATTCCTATAATAACAAGTGATTTACTCCAGTTCGTATCAGAGTTTGGTTTCTAAGAACCACCTTTACAAAGTGAGAACTAGGTCTAAATTTAGAAGAGAGGTAAATGTAGCTTTTATTTCTGAATTAGAACCTAAGAAAATTGATGAAGCTCTTCAAGATGAAGCTTGTATTTTAGCCATGCAAGAGGAGTTAAATCAATTTACAAGGAACAAAGTTTGGTCTTTAGTTCCTAGACCCTCCAATAA
>JANKOE010000001.1:30252413-30263184 GCA_026284465.1 Erythroxylum citrifolium | reverse complement strand
TTCTGGACTTTTCTTGTCCAACTAGCTGATTTTCTGAAATTGGATTTCCATGCATCCAAATAGCTGATTCTTGAAAACTGATTTTCATGCAATAATTGTGCTGTTCTCATACTCATGTTATCATTTATACTCATTTAACTCGATTTACCCATTCATCAAAACAATGTCAAACAATGGCATTTAATACATAATCAAAGCTCATCTCAAGGTAGTTAGAAACATTAATTTCCTTAGTTAATATAGTATTTATTACTTATAAGCATAAAGATAAAAATGTAACCCACCTGTAAACTTGCTTAGTCTTGCTTAGGAGTGATCCTCTCCTTGCTTTTCTCCTCTTTCTTGCCTGTCTTCAAGAATAACAGAAATCTAATTCAACATAACTTCAATACAAAACCCATACAACATCCTACATGAAATTGATGAAGGAATCACTATACCCATTCCATAACTAGGCTTTTCAACCCAAAACCCAAACAAAGTTCAACCTTAAACTCATGGCTTACCTTAGATCTTCAACCAAACTTTAAGTTCCTTGGATCAAAATGTAGCTTAGACCTTCCTCCACGTTTTTACTTCTTAAACTTTCTTTAAAATCCTCTTTGAACTCTTGGAGACTCAAACCCTAAAAACCTTCTTCTTCTTTCTCTTTTCTTCTTTCCACGACACTCACTCTCTCTTTCTTCTCTCAATTTTTGGCAACCCTCATCTACTAACACTAACTCACTTATTTCTTCCTCTTTTATACTTCAACTTAGGTTACTTAAGTCCATAGGCCCAAAGCCCAACTTAATTCCCTTTCTTTCTTATAACCAACTCACTTCTCTTCCTTTCCTATTTCTTTTAGGCCCATTATTTTCATTATCTCAAGCCACCTAATACATTAATGCTACCTTATTAATTATGTCAACTTACATAAGTCATACTAGACTTCTAAAATTAATCAAATCATGCTTAATTAAATAAATGAATAAATAATAAATTTCAGGGCTAACATCAAGGGAACCTCAGATGTTGCATTATATTATCGAGGGTTAGATTTTATTGTCAGAGGATATGTTGATGCTGATTATGCGGGTGATCTTGATAAAAATCCAATACTAGATATGTGTTTACACTAGCCAGAGGAGCTATGAGCTGGGTTTTGAAACTATAATTAGTTGTGGCTACGTCAACAACAGAAGCATAATATATAACAGCTACACAAGCCAGTAAAGAAACAGTATGGTTGAAGATGTTGATGGAAGAACTTGGGAATAAACAAGAGAATATTACTTTGTATTGTAACAGTCATAGTGCTTTGCATTTTGCAAAGAATCTAGCATTTCATTCAAAGACAAAGTACATTCGAGTTTAGTATCACTTCGTTCATGAGAAAGTGGAAAAAGCAACTATAGACATGCAGAAAATATATACAATGGATAACCTAGAAAATTTTATGACAAAAGTAATCAATGTTGACAAGTTTATGTGATGTCAATCCTTAAGTAACCTGACAGAGACATAAGCAACATGAAGCAGCAAGATAGAAAGAATTGTGTGAAGATATGATTGATTCTCAATTAAATCCTCAAAGTGGGAGAATTGTTAAACTTAGTAGGCTTGGCGTGTACATGCCTAATAAGACAAATAATGATTGGCCAATTTGGCCAACCATACCTTCAATCTCCTGCCTACAAATAGGCAGGAGATAATCAAAGAGAGTGTATTCCATTAGCAGAGAAGAGAGATGTGAGTGAGAGAGAAAGAAAGACAAAAATATTACGTATATTTTTGTGGGTCTAGTTTTTCTTTGTAATTCTCCATTTTTTAGTAGTAAAATTCTTCTACCCTTGCCCGTGGTTTTTACCCTAATTTGGAAATTTTTCACTGAAAATTTGTGTGTTCATTACTATTCTTTCAGTCCTATTTAACTGCGAACTTGCTCTAATCCGATTGATTTTTACAACATATGATTCATAACCACCAAAACATTGCGATAATCAGTTGTTGTTTATTGCCTCTGTAATTGGCAGAGCAATATATGGATGATTATGTTTAGTTTTTGGTCCCTAATTTTCAGCTTTCAATTTTAAAAAAAGTTTACACCATTAATGTGAGAGTTTGAGAGGTTAGAAAATTCATAAACATTTTATTTTTGTCATTAGAATTTAACTAGTCGATCAAGCTTTTCGGATAGCAATAGCTAGAGGTGTGATTATTTGGTTATATGCATACATATTGATATATATGTGTAAATGTTGTGTGTGATACAGGGATTGCATGCAATTGATTTTCACAAATACTTGTAAGCAAATTTTGGAACAAAATGAGGTTTTTATTGTTGAAAAATACACCAATGAGACAAAGGTGTTAAAGAAACTCTTTAGTACTATGTTTATTACAATGCAATACACCTTGAAGTTGTTTTATTTTTAAAATTTATCTAGTTGAAATAGGGTTACATGAATTATATTTAATATATATTTAACTTTATAAAAAACATTTAATAATTAAAATTTAAATATATGAATTTCACAATATCACGTGACACTTACTTGGCTCTGTGAAACCCATAATAACATTAAAATAATATAAATCTTTACCACGTAAATAATGACGTGGTAGCAAACAAACAACGTTATTTCTCAGTTATCTTTTCAATTAATGTAGGATTTAATTTAAACTTTTCTAAAATGTTAAGATTTAATTTGAACACTTTGAATTATTAATGTTTAATTTGTCATCAAATGCAAATGTTTAAGGTCATTTTTGCTTCTTTAGCCTTTCTTTTAAGGTAAATTGTAATTGAATATTTGGAATTTAAAATTTTTAGCAAATCTCAATTTAATATTTATCAAATATTTCTTATTGTAATATTATTAGTGGTATGATTTTATGGTCTTTAAATATATTTAATCATTACGAACATAATTTTTTGCGATGTTCTTTAAATTTTAAAGATTTTTTTAGCTATTTTTATTTTTATGTTTTTAATTTTTATCATTTAAAAATTACTCAAATATTTTTCAAAATTTTAGTAAATATGCATCAGATTATTCTTAAGAGGAGAAGGTTTTTGCGTCTTTGGGTTTTTTTTGTTGGGGAGTTACTATCCATCCAGCCACTACCGTAACATAATTGAAAACAAATTGAGTAATTCTCAACCATGAACCCTTATTGTGAATGATTTCGCTCTGTTGCTTCCTTTGAGCTCTGACCCTAGGCTGAGGTTATTTGTTATTCTTCTCTGTCATCTCATTGCTGCTTCCTCCCACCTCCAAGTCTTCGTCATCAGTTAGAATCACTGATAGCTAATGCCTATTTCTTAGTTCTTACATATAAAGTCACTGTTCACGAATTCCTCATTCCCGAGGTGTTAGGAGTCTACAAGGAAAGATTTGAAGGATAAGCTCTGAGCCACAAGACCAATCTTTGGAGTTCCTCTATTTCTAGCCTTTTTCATTGTCAATTTTTGGTTTTTGGGTGAACTAGTAGTTTTTTTTCTTCTTGTGATCTCTTTCCAGGTTTGTTTGAGAAAGGGAAAGGGGCCTCCCTCCCATCGCCATTTCTTTGAGTTTAAAAAATATGTTGGATTTTTTAAAATCTTATTACACATATTGCGCTTACTGACCTTTAATATTGTGAGATTTGGAGTATTTCTTATTTGCACGAGAATTAAAAGGAGAAGCTTTTGATCGTGCATTTCAAAAGGTTGATTTAGAGTAAGCCCCCATAATAGAGAAATTTTTAGCGAACGGTGCTAAATATGATAAGAAAATACATAGTTTGGTGTATGGCTTCCTAAACAGATCATATAGGATTAATTAGTATCTCAAAAAAATTTCTTCTTTATCATATGTATTTGTGATTGGTTTTAGATTGTGTTTGCTCTTAGTTGATGCATTGCTCTTTGGGTGTAAAGATTTCAACTTTCAATCTTTATCCATCCATTAAAAGTTTTAAATTTTTTATATAGTTTTCAATATTTTATTTGTTATTTTTAACTATTTAGTATTGTGTTTTACTGTTCTGCATGTTCCTAGTTACCATTAGTGGTTCGATCTTCGGATCATTTAATTCAAATTGATGTGTGGTCATGTGTACTTGTGGTTCTCACATTAGTTTATTGTGACGTCCATTTTGAGATTCAATATCAAACTTTGTTCCTTTTCTTAAGTAATATTAGAGTCGTTTAAGAGCTTGCTAGGCTTGTCTTTTATAACTTGTGTTGGGCATTAGGTCGGAGTGGTGGCTTTGACATCTCATGATAGAACAAGGGCTAGTTCATTAGTGAGCTTCAAGTCTAGAAGAAGAAAAGATGTTGACAGATTATAGATAGGTTCTTGAAACATTGGGATTTTTATTGAGAAGTCTTTAGAATTAGTGAAGATATTAGACAAATATAAGATTCATATAGTGTACATCCAGGAGACAAAGTGGACAGGTGTTAAAGTGAAAGAGATTGATAGTTTTAAACTTTGACATTTAAGGTGTTCGAGATGAAAGAATGAGGTAGATATCTTGGTTGTCAAATAACTCATACATCATATTGTGGAGGTAAAAAGAACTAACGATTATGTCCTTAAAGATTATAGTGAAAGGTATTGTTTTAAATATGATGTGTGCTTTTGCATCTCAAATAAGGTTAGACGAACAATTTAAGTGTCGATTTTAGGAAAAGTTAGATGAGGTGATTCAGTATATCCATCTTGACGAGAGAGTTATTCTTGGAGGAGAATTTAATAGTCAAGCAACCTCATACAGATATTTATGAACTCATGGAGGTTTTATGTATAGTAAAAGGAATGATAATAAGACTGCTTTGTTAAATTTTGCAGTAGCATTTGAGTTTAGTTTGAGGTAAGCCTGAGCTTAAGCCTATCTCATAGATCAGTCTATTCAAATACTTGAATTTAAGAGCAATCGTCATTCCTACCCATCGTCAACCATCCCCAACCTCTCATATCTTGTAGTCCACAAACCATTATCACTGGGCTAGCACAGTAGCACTGGAAAATGGTTCATTGGGTTGGTTTACTAAAGGCCTTTGATGAGATATAAGTTATTATTGGACATACCTGACAAAACATTTAGACTCTTTTCATTTAGCCACTCTTGCAGCATCGCGAATCCTCTGAAGATTGTATAATTGGTGTGTGTTTTTAAAATAAAAACACAATGTTGCTGTGCAATAGTTTGGACATGAACAGAGATCCCAAGAAATGGACAAAACCATAAAACTTTGTGCAAAGAAAGTTGGAGGTGGAAATTACCTTATCATGAGGTTAGTCTGGTCAAGCGAGTGATAGGCCTCACGTTAAACGTATTGATTCAATCTCAACCAGAAACGGTACGCAAAGAGACGATTGACGTGACAGAGCGAATTAGGGTTACAATGCTAAAGGCTCAACCATTCTAGGCTATATGTAGACTTCACAATGACATAATTAGCTTTTTCACTTTATGATGATTTTGTAGGCTTAGGGATTGGAAAAGAGAAGAGGTTGGTGTGGAAGTGGCAGCCAGCTTTTAATGTTTTATAAGCTTTTTTTTTTTTATCAGAATATAAGCTTTGAATAAAGTGAAAAAAAAGTTTCAACTTATTTTTACGTGCTTATAAATCATAAATCAGTGAAGGGATTAATTACTCAATTCACTGGTAAATACTCGGATTTAAATTTTAAAAAAAGTGCAAATTTTTTTATTTCTTTTCATTTTTTTATAAATATTATAATAGTTGGCTCTTTCTTACAAAATAAAATAAGATAAAATAGAGATTAATTAAAAATAGGCCTTAAATAGGTATCTTTCTCAAAATAAGATAAAAAAGAGATAGATTAAAAATAGGTCTTGAGTGAGACATGATTCTTGATTTAAATCTTGGTATTTAAAATTTATTCACCATTAAATGAATATATTTGATGGATAATTCAAAATTTTTGCAATTATCATAACAATTTTAACTATTTAATACAATTATACGTAAACTTTACAAAAATTCATAATTAAAAGAAATTATACTTATAGAAATTAAACTTGTAAAATACTAATTCTTATAATAATTCACATATAATATAAAATGAAAAAGAATAATATTCATTTTAATAAGTGAATTTAACCCCAAATGTATTTTTGGATATTAATTTTAATTTATGATAGAGTTATGTAAAAGTAGTTTCACAATTTTCATTGTCTCGTGAGTTATATGTTTATTATATCAACAAATATATGATAATATCTCAATAAATATATTTATTTCTACCTATGCATAAATCAAAAGGAGTCAATATTATGATTTATCCTAATGCATTAAAAAAAATTGTATGCTTCATATCTACAAAGGATGTATATAAAAAGTATTAAACATGCATATATTTAATTATATAAAATTCAAAAAATAACTGATATTGTTATTAATCCTAATGTATCAACATTCAAAAGAGGGTTAATTATTAAAAATAATAATAAACTTTCGTCAAATTTTTAATTATAACCCGAACTTTAAAAAGTAACAATAAAGTGCTCAAACTTTCAACTTTTCAATTCTAAACCGAATTTCAAAAAGTAGCTATAAAATGATCAAATTTTCAAAAATTTTCAATTCTAGCCTGATGTTAGTGTTTCTGTTAAGTTTGCTGACGTAGCTTGCCACCTGTTTTAGAAACCGTAACTATTAATACTCGTCAGTCAAAATTAACACAACAAATGAAAGGTTAATGAAACGACGTCATTTAATCATATAATTTAAACAACGTTGTTGTTTAAAAATGACCTAATCCAGATTACGAAATCTGGACGATCTTACTCTTTGATTTTAGTTTTTCCTTAGATTTCAATTTGTTTTCTTGACGTCTCACCTTTCGATTGTCATATTACACAAACCCAACGTCCTCATACTAAGGGCATCAGGAGAACAAACTAAAAACGAACAGCTTGCTGATATAGTACGTTATAATATGAGGATAGTTTGGAGCATCAAAAGAACAAACAGAAAACAGAGGACAGAGGGCATCAGGGAAGCAACAGATATTATCGAGTTAGAATTAAAGAAAATTAAAAATTTGAGCATTTTATTGTCACTTTTAAAAGTTTGAGCTAAATTTAAAAAAAAGAAAATTTAAGCATTTTATTGCTATTTTTTATATTTTTGGCTATAATTGAAAAATTGATAAATTTTTGAATCTTTTTTATAATTAACCCTTCAAAAGAATATAAAAGTAAATAGTGTTATAAAATATGCTTATGTGGTGCATTATTAGAAGCAACTATTATTTTATTAAAACCTAACATATATTATAAAACTTTAGATGTTAATTATAAAAATTCAAACGTTATTCAATTTTTCAATATTAATCTAAACTTAAAAAAGTAAAGCTAAAATACTTCAATTTTCAATTTTTTTTCAAAATAAAAAGACGTTAAATTTTCCATTAAGATTAATGACGTGGTGTGACATATCATATTAATGTTTTCGCCACTTAGCTACCACGTAGGACAATAGTGTCATGTTTTAAATTTGTTATTTAATAAAATAAAATAATGTAAATTACTGAAAACAAGTGGGTTCGTGCATAACAGTCATAGTTAAAAACATTAAAATGATGACATATCACACGATTGATCTTAACAAAAACGTTAGGCTATTTTAAAAAAATTAAAAAATAGAATATTTTAATGTTATTTTTAAAATTTAGATTAGTATTACAATATTAAAAATAGTTTGAAGTTTTTTATAATTAACTTAATTTTAAATTATTTAATAAAATAATTTTAATAGATATTTACAATAAAGTTATCACATTTATAAAAAAAAGGGTACTTATAATAAGATTCTATATGTATATTACAAAAAGAAATAACAATTATTGCAAAATGTTTAACTTCTATTATAACAATTTAAACATAAAACAAAGTAAAAAAAATAACATCTAGGATGTAAAAATGATTTCAAATACTATCTTCACATATTTTAAAAATTGTTTTAATCGTTGGTTATATGCAAGTATTATCAGAAGTATATTTGAATTTTTAAAATATATTTTTAAATTCTACCATATAATACTTTTACACTTTTCACATGTTTCTTGAAATTGTAAATTGAAATTAATATTATATTTGTTCTTGTATTTTTTTCCTTATATCTATAGTTACTATTTCTATATTTATATTGTTAGAATCCAACTGTGATCGAATCACGGGCGGAGCGGAAAACAAAAATTTTTACGAATTCCGAACGAATCCCAATAATTGAATACACTTGAATAAAACACAAATCGATTTAGAAATCGTACCTCGTTCGCTTTCTGTTGAAAAATCTTTAAACTTTTTCAGATTGATCAATCACGAGCTGTCCAAGTGTCTAGCCTTTGATTGTATCCACAGAGCAATTTTCAAATTACTTTGAGAGGAATAAAACAAAAAGTGCTAGCTTCTAAAAAACTCTTCCCTTTAAATAGTATTTGATTCCAAAGTTTCTCAAACTTTATAATTAAATCCAACTTAATTAAATTGATTTTTCTTTCACAAATTGCTCTTTAATGTGTGACCCGTTAGGTTCTTAATAAATTGGTAATAATTTAAATTATAATTCTAATTTACAATTAGAATTAGATAAATTAAAACTCCTTTTAATTTATCTTTAACTCTCCAATTAAATAATTCATAATCATAAATCATGATTGATATCTAACAACATGTCATGAATTACCCAAATATGCCAATGTGATTGACTTAACTTGTCCATGCATGGCTATAATGTATAATTTAATCCTTTCGTCATTCAATATTCTAATTGGATAGAGTATGGATACAATGTCATCCCTTATCATCCAATCATGTTCGTTCTTGATAATTAATAATTGATTTATAATTGAAATTTGAAAACTCCTTTTTAAATATCAATTCGCTCTGGTCAGACAATTCTATAAATCATTACTAATCAAGAATAGTAGGATATTCTCTCTAATTACTTTTGATGAATCTTATATTGACTTACTCAACTATCTACATATGATTCATACTGTATCTAATTACTACCGACTGAATTATCCTAAAACGATTTATAAGTAGCATCAAAACACAGTAATTCCCATACAAATACCTTGGTAATCGCAAGTTTGAGGATCAATTACACAACCATCATTATGAAATAATCCATAGACACATAAGTAATATTCCATTCGGAATTCTCATAATCGAGTCAGTTCAGCGACTTATTCTCTAATAATCAACCATATATTGGTTTAAATATCTCTAAACTTTAATTTATGAAATCAATTACTTTCTTCATAAGAAAGAAACATAATGTGTGCTAGTTTTACTATTTCAACAGTATCTAGTCTTAATGAAACTACAACTAGGAACATTTAGGAATAACACTTAAGTGTAAATTGAATCTCATAATTATGATCTCATCATAATTTCAATTACACAGTAATTATTCCAAGGATTTTATCTTTAGTTTTAAAACATAAAATAGTAATTAAATTAATTCATAAAGATTAAAAAAGTCATTTTCATTAATTCAAAATAATGTTATACATTAATTTGCATCCAATTGATTGGCAGCAAGGGCATAAACCATCAATCTCCTACTTGCACTAAAACCAATCCCCTATCAATCTAATACTATATCCATCCATGTGTCGATCATGTCTCTTTTGAGACAATGGCTTAATAAGAGAATCTGCTATATTCTCTTAAATAGGAACTCGCTCCAATGTTATGTCTTTCTGCTCCACTATCTCCCTGATCAAGTGAAATTTCCTGAGTACATGTTTAGACCATTTGTAGCACCCCATTTTCGCAAGACCCGGACCCGACATCGACGATGATATCCAAGTCCGTGCCCGCAAAGGTAGCATGCTAGAACAATCAATCATTCACAGACTGGTATAAAATTTTTTTAAAACACTAATATAGACAGAAGTCCATTTTCAATTTGGGCAAAATAAAGTTAAAAGTTGTTAGCACATTATTTTCAAGATATTACAATCCACTTTGGGCCATTCAGGCCCATTCAATACACACAAAACTCTTACAACCATTTCCAAATATTCCCATTTAATCAATCCCATATACTCATATTCCCATGTTTCATCACTTATTACAGACTAAAATGTTCAAATACACACTGTACAAAAATCGCGGAATACACTTTATACAAAAAAATCCTAATGCAGACACTAACTGATCCCAACCTCTAACTTTACCATGTGATCAGTAAGTCTACTCCCGTTGCCTAACGGGTAATCTTCTGAATCCTGAAAAAAATAGATGCAAATTTTGGGTGAGTTTTGCGAACTCAGCGAGTGACCATCATTGATGGCTCACTCAGTCACGCAACACATAATTTCATTCCCATTAGGTCACATATCATATTCACTATCACACTTCACATTCACGTTCTATACAATTTCACATTCACTTTAAATACAATTTCACATGTCCATTCAATACAATTTCACATTCTCATTCAATACAATTTCACATTCCCATTCAATACAATCTCACATTCCCATTCAATACAATTTCGCATTTCCATTCAATACAATTTCACATTCTCATTCAATACAATTTCACATTCCCATTCAATACAATTTCACATTTCCATTCAATACAATTTAATCAACCATATTATGCATATGTGCATGAGACCCACTTTCTATTTATTGCTTCGTTGTGACCGAGTGCCTAAACTATCCCGTATCCACTGGATATCGGGCTCATTGATAACTGTCCCATATAGGGCTCATTAAACGTTGAGCCTGAGGCTCTGAATCACTATCTG
>JANKOE010000001.1:30231318-30252313 GCA_026284465.1 Erythroxylum citrifolium | reverse complement strand
TTCGGATTTCATGGCTTCTTGCCATTTTAAAGAATCAATGTCTGACATTGCTTCTTTAAAAGTAGTAGGCTCATCATGTATGAGTGATACGTTATTCTTTCCATGCTCTATATGTAAATCTAATCTAGTAGGAGGACGATGTATCCTATTAGTTCGTCACGGACTATGTGTTTCTTGAACTCTCGGCTGTACATCATATGTATCAACTTGAAGTTCTTGTTCCTTGTCGATGTGAATTTGTGGTTTTTGATCTTCTCTAAGTTCAACCTCACTCCCACTACTTTCTTTGAAAATAAATTCTTTTTATAAGAATGTAGTATTTCTTGAAACAAACACCTTTTGCTCAATAGGATGATAGAACTGATTACCGAAACTTTCTTTTGGATACCCCACAAATTTGCATTTATCTGATTTAGATTGAAGCTTATCAGATATAGCACGCTTCACATAAGCTTCACATCCTCAAATCTTTAAGTGTGATAATCAACGTCTTCTACCAGTCCATATCTCATATGGTGTCTTATCAACTGATTAGATAGAACTCTATTTAGAAGATATATAGTGGTTTCAATTGCATATCCCCAAAAGGATATAGGAAGGACTGCATGACTCATTATGGAACGTACCATATCTAATAGTGTACGATATCTCCTCTTAGAAACTCCACTATGCTGTGGAGTTGCAGGAGGAGACCATTGTGAGAGAAACCCATTCTCTTTTAAGTAACCAAGAAACTCGTGGTCTAAGTATTCACCACCTCGATCTGATCTAAGTGTCATAATACTGTTGGCAGTTTGTTTCTCTACCTCTAGTCTAAATTCTTTAAACTTTTCAACTAATTTAGACTTTTGCTTCAGCATTTGTGAACATAGGTCCACGTACATCTGAATGTATTAATTCTAGTAACTCACTAGCATGTTGTCCATTTCCCTTAAAGGGTAGCTTGGTTATCTTTCTCAATAAACAAGATTCACAAATTTCATATGATTCATAATCAAAAGGATCCAAATATCCTTCTTTATGTAATTTTGTGATTCTAGTTTCATTCATATGACCTAACCTACAATGCCATAAATAAGATGGAGTTTGGTTACTTAATTTTCTTTCTTTACTATTAATGTTAAGAATTGGCCTTTCTAGATCTAACTCATACAAGCCATTTGTAAGCAATCTAGATCCATAATAAACATCATCTTTATAAAAAGAACAATTGTTATTCTTATTTATAAAAACAAATCCATTCAAATACCCAAGAAGTAGAAAGATTGATCTTAATCATAAACATACCTGAAGAAACAACTTCCTTAAGCCTTTTATCTTTCAGGTTAGTAAGATAAGATGGGCAGTTTCTCTTCCAACGTCTGTTGACTCCACAATGAAAACATGTGCCCTTGTCATTACTCTTCTTCTTGACACCTTCTTTGGCTTTTACTACATTATTAGAAGCCTTCTGTTTCTTGTTATTATTCTTCTTAAAGCTCTTTTTCTTTCTTTTAGAAGAACTAACAACAAGTACAGAACTGAGTTCCTTCTTAAGGCATCCTTCCGCAGTCTTAAGCATGTTTAACAGTTCAGGCAATGTCATGTCCTTCTGATTCATGTTGAAGTTCATGAAGAACTATGAAAAGCTCGAACTCAGAGACTACAACACCAGATCAACGCTTAACTCGTGGTCCATGACAAAACCTAATTGGGCCTATTTTTAAATATACCCAATCATCTTCAGCACATGAACGTTGACTGAAGATCCTTCTATCATCTTGCATTGAAATACTGCTTTGGAGATTTGATATCTCTCTACCCTACTTTGTGCACCAAATAACTACTTAAGATGCAGTATCATAGTAAGTGCATCTATGTTCTCATGCTACCGCTGAAGTTCAGGAGATATGCAAGCTAATATCACACATGTAGCTTGTTCAACGTCATCAACATAATGCTAATATTTCTTTCAATCTTCATCAGTTGCATCCGAACAAGGTTCTGAGGTAGTAGGAGTATGAAGAACGTACAACTTCCTTTCTTGCCTAAGAAATATTCTTAAGTTTCGTAGCTAGTCCGAAAAGTTGGGTCCAGCCAGCTTGTTAGTATCCATGATGCTCTTTAATGTCAGGTTAGCACTCATCTTCAAATTCAATAACCGAAAAAAACATAAAAGGAGTATATATTAGTTTATATCCAAAAATCAAATAAAATAATGACTTTAAAAATATTTGATTACTCTCACTATTTTCTACAAAATAATAGCCCTCACTATTATATCGAAAAATTATCAAATAATTTCTTAGTGGGCTAGAATCCTATTTAAAATTAATTGATCTTGGGTTTGCTCAACAAACAAACTAAAAATAAATTAGGTAGAAAACAACTTTTCAATCACATCTTATGTGATTTCTAGAACCGTTAGGTGACAATTTTTGCCAAAAATATATCACATATATTATTCCTTACCCTACCTCTAAATTTATATGATCATGAGTTTACTCATTCAAATCATACAATTTTAGTTAAGTAGAACCCATTAATTTAAGATAAAACATATCCGGGTTAAAGTGATTTTGAGTTTACTCAACAAGCCAAATATTAAACATAATTATAGTTTTATTCTCAAATAATGGAAGACAACTATCACGTTCATAACATATACTTAATATTTTATTGAGAAATTTAAAATTTCAAAAAATTTTGGCATCGTCAAATAATATAATCTCATTATATTTATAATTTCAAACATAATCCAATTATGAAAGAAATTATTTAAAACTTTTGCTTGATTCTAATTATTGATTTGATAAAAGTTTAATTTAATAATTCAACTCTTAAAAAATTAAATTAAATTCTAAAAATTTTCTTCATAAAAATTTCGTTTGAAAACAATTTGTAAAACACTTTCCAATTTTATTAAGAGTTGAAATTAATATAATCTCTATTAAATTAATTAAATGACAATTTAGGGTTTTAAAAACATTTTTAAAACACATAAAAAGGGTTGGAGGTGTCTGGCGCGTGGAGTACGAGTCAAATGCACACGCCCTGCGGTCAAAGGGACTTTGACTGGCGCGTGCACTGTAATAATCAAGCCCCTGATTCAAGATTAACAATTAAAGGAGGCTCTGATACCACTGTTAGAATCCAACCATGATCGAATCACGAATGCAGCGGAAAACAAAAATTTTTACGGATTCCGAACAGATCCCGATAATTGAATAAACTTGAATAAAACACAAATCGATTTAGAAATCGTACCTATTTCACTTTCTGTTGAAAAATCTTTGAAGGTTTTTTGGGTTGATCAATCACGAGTTGTCCAAGTGTCTAGCTTCTGATGATATCCATAGAGCAATTTCCAAACTGCTTTGAGAAGAAGAAGACAATAAGTACTAGTTTCTAAAAAGCTCTTCCTTTTAAATAGAAAAAAATCATAACAATCTTTTATTAAAATTAAATCTCTTTAATTATAATTATAATTAAAATCAAATTCTAATTCTAATTAATTTACTTTTAATAAAATCAAATATCTCATATTTGATTCCAAAGTTTCTCAAACTTTATAATTAAGTCCAACTTAAATAAATTGATTTTTCTTTCACAAATTGCTCTTTGATGTGTGACCCATTAGGTTCCTAATAAATTGACAATAATTATAAATTCTAATTCTAATTCACAATTAGAATTAGATAAATTAAAACTCCTTTTAATTTATTTTAAATTCTCCAATTAAATAATTCATAATCATAAGTCATAATTGATGTCTAGCAACATGTCATGATTACCTAAATATCAGGAATGTCAAAGTGAGTGACTTAACCTGTTCATGCATGGTTATAACGTATAATTTAATCCTTTAGTCATTCAATATTCTAATTGGACAGAGTATGGATGCAATGTCTACTCTTATTGTAAGATCCCACATCGGTTGGGAAGGAGAACAAAGCACCATTTATAAGGGTGTGGATACCTTCCCCTTGCAGACGTGTTTTTTATGCCCTAACGCATCGGATCCCATCAGAACTCCGAAGTTAAACGTGCTAGGGCCAAAGCAGTACCAGGATGGGTGACCTCCTGGGAAGTCCTGTGGAAAAGCAAAACCGTGAGGGTGCGAGGCTCTAGAGGCCGAGGCCCAAAGCGGACAATATCTGCAAGCGGGTGGGCGCAAGGCCTGAGAGGCCGAGGTCCTTTGGAGAACGCGAGGCCCGAGAGGTCGAGGTCCTACAGATTGGTATCAGAGACAGGACCCGAGCCGTTCTGCCAGCGAGGACGCTGGGCCCCCTAAGTGGGGTGGATTGTAAGATCCCACATCGGTTGGGAAGGAGAACGAAGCACCCTTTATAAGGGTGTGGATACCTTCCCCTTGCAGACGTATTTTTCATGCCCTAATACATCAGATCCCATCAGAACTTCGAAGTTAAACGTGCTAGGGCCAGAACAGTACCAGGATGGGTGACCTCCTGGGAAGTCCTGTGGAAAAACAAAACCGTGAGGGTGCGAGGCCCTAGAGGTCGAGGCCTAAAGCGGACAATATCTGCAAGTGGGTGGGCGTGAGGCCCGAGAGACCGAGGCCCTTTGGATGACGCGAGGCCAGAGAGGCCAAGGTCCTATGGATGCGAGGCCCGAGAGGCCGAGGTCTTACACTTATTATTCAATCATGCTCGTTCTTGCTAATTAGTAATTAATTTATAATTGAAAATTGAAAACTCCTTTTCAAATATCAATTCACTCTAGCCAGAGAATTCCATAAATCATTACTAATCAAGAACAATAGAATATTCTCTATAATTATTTTAGAGTGACGAATCCTATGCTGACTTACCCAACTATCTACATATGATTCATACTATATCCAATTACTACCGACTGAATTATCCTAGGACGATTCATAAGTAGCATCAAAATATAGTAATTTCCATACTAGATACCTTGATAACCTCAAGTCTGAGGATCAATTATATAACCATGATTATGAGATAATCCTTAGACACATAAGTAATATTACATTCGAAATTCTCATAATTAGGTCAGTTTAGTAACTTATTCTCTAATAATCACCAACACATTTGTTTAAGTATCTTTATACTTTAATTTATGAGATCAATTACATTTTTCATAAGAAAGAAATATAATATGTGCTAGTTTTACTGTTTCAACAATATCCAGTCTTAATGAAACTACAACTAGGAATATTTAGGAATAACACTTAAGTGTAAATTGAATCTCACAATTATGATCTCATCATAATTTCAATTACACAGTAATTATTTCAAGGATTTTATCTTTAGTATTAAAACATAAAATATTAATTAAATTTATACATAAAGATAAATAAAGCATTTTCATTAATTCAAAATAATGTCATACATTAATTCAAAATAATGTGTTGCAAGGGCATAAATTAACACACACACACACACAAATATAATTAAAGAAAGTATGAAGATATTTTTATATTTTGGGTAAAAGAGATAGACATCCTTAGTTTTAGAGACCTTAAAAAATCACATGATCTTTTAAATAATCAAAACATTTTATCCCCCTTTTTTTCAAAGGTTTTTTAATTTTCAGTTTTATAGAAAAATATCTTTTTTTTAGATTTTGGTCAAAAAATAAAGACAAAATATATATAGAACAAACATCAAACATAGATTAATCAAATGTCACTAATATAATAACCCAATTTAACTCTTTACCCCGATTCAACTAATTAAATTCAACTTAAAATGATATTTTAAGATAATTATAATAAATTATTAGTTAGAGTTAAATTTAGTTAGTTTGGCTCGAGTTTAGAAGTTGGGTTGTATCATTATGTAAACAATATTTAATTAGTCTATATCTGATATTTATATTGTGTGTATTTTGTCATTATTTTTAACCTAAATTTAAGAGAATTTTTTTAAAAAACTAAAATATAGAAGGAGATTTTCATGAATTTTATATATCAAAGAATTATTTAAAAAATTTTAAATTACATAGAAGGTCTATGTCTTTATCTTTATATTTTAATGTAAAATAGTGAAAATTTTAAATTGTTCTTATCTATATATATATTACCATCTTACACTAATCTTATATTTTATAAATTAAATATTAAAAAATAATTAATTTTATCATCTTTTAGTAACTTTGTTGCTTTTATCTGAAAATAAAGTTTTAATTTAAATACGAATATATAAATAACTAATTTTTAATATTTAATTAGAATTTTTGGAATAGATTAAAATTTATTATCAAAATAATTTTTGTTCACCACATGCAAAATTATTTTGAACTTAACTAGATTAAACTGATTCAGTTTTTATAGTTAATTCAAATGAAATTATTTAATGATATATAAAATTAAAATTTATGTTTACAAAACATATTACTAACTAATTTGATATACATTTAAATAATCGATAATAAACTACAACATATAAGGTATAAGTAAAGTCACATATAGTGTAATTATTATATCATTGAAAACAATAATTACATTTAAAATAATTAATTATATTAATTTAACAAAAATTTAAATAAAAATGTGAAAAAAGACAAAGCTTGATTCTAGTTTCCCTGTATCACATGGAGTTAGAAGCTCTCATTTTAGTTACTCCTGTAGTTGGTACGAGAAAAAAAAGGGTACAAATTATAAAAAAATATTATGATTAGATTAACAATATTTTTATGTTAGGACAATTTTTTAACTTACATACCTTTCGATTATACGATAAACATTATAATTACCATTTACATTACTTTAATCAAATTTAGTAGGATGTATTGCTTACATTCAAGATTATCTCAAATTTCTTGTATAACAAGAATCTTATGATACTGCGTAATCATGTCACACATAGCTCTTCTTTGGGTTGAAAAAAACAAACAAAAGGCTTGTTTAAGTAAGGGAAGAGTGCTGAGACAGGACAGGGCAGGACATTTACATAAATAGCATAAATCAGACATCTGCCGATCAATCACGCACGTTTCCACTTCACTTTCCATTTAACAATAATAATAAGAATAGCAACACTTTTTTCTTTTTCTTTTTCTGGATAAGGGTTTTGGTTAGGTCAGTCATGTTAGGCTCAGGTTTAGGCCCAGGCGTCGACGGCTCATTCGTAGGTAATAACATCTCATGCATACGTAAAGACCTACGTGAAGGCCTAAACTTAGCGGCTATTCCATATATAAGGTACTATTTTGCCATGATACAAGTACGATATTAGAACCCTGATTTTCTCTTAATTCCTAGCCATCAAAACCTTCACAAAAAGACTGACTTGAGCGTCAGAGGGGCCTATCGGGAATCAACCCCCGGTGCTCCTTTATTTGTTTTGCAGATATCTCTAAGCCAAAGCCAACCAATCTCATGGATCCAAGCAGTAACGTCCAATCTCATCAAGATCAGATAGAACCATGTTTAATTGACGCATCACCCCATAGGAGGACTAAGCGGGCGCATCTCATCATCGAGAGCTCAATTAGTTCTTCACTTACAAGTAAAACCTCGACTATCCTAAACTCTTACAAAAAGAACTAGCATAAAATCAAATCTGGTACCTAATCAAAATAAAGTCCTGCTCTCAACTATCCATCCACGCCCTTTCTCGAGAATAGCAACACATTACACACAGAGAGGTCAGACCTGTTCGTCACATGATGACACCGCACAAGTACATTAATTTCTATTGCACTTGCACAGATAAGTGTTATTTACCATGTTCGGTAACTTTTAATATTTTTAAATACTGTAACATAATTTAAAGTCATTCTCAACATTTAATTGAAATCTATTAAAATAGAGAAATTATTTTGATAAACCTACATGTGTCATGATGATTTTAATATTGTAATAGAATTGTTTACAAAAACTAAAAATACTCTACATTTGTTTAAAACACAACAAATTATTACAAAGTAAATATTTTTGAAATTTTGAAAGGATTATAATTTATTTAGCATCAATCTTGTTTTATCATGATCATTATTAACATCTAGTTGAAGTTTCATTGAGGTGTTAAGTTTGATAATACATAGTCTTACTCCTACCGAATAAAGAGACTATTTTCGATAAACCCACATATAATGTGTCATGAAGACACTAAAAAATTAAAAATGATTTACGTATATATGTGAAACAAAAATATTAAAATAAAATAACCAAGTAAGTTAAATAAACATTAAAAATGTAATCTTGAAAACTTCAGTTGGCAAGCTTTTTGTGATGGCGCCTTGTTTCAAGTTGAAAATGCCACCGGCAGTGGCGTGGTATTTGAAGATGGTGAAGGGAGGTTTCTTCAAGCTTTATCAAGCCACTCTATAGGGTGTAAATCTCCGGCAACGGCTGAGGCGTTGGCGTTAAGAACGGCGTTGCAATTCGTCATGGCCCATTACCCTTCCCGCGGTCAGTAGCGAAGCTACTTGCAAGAGAGGGTGGGCAAATTCCCAAAAAAAAAAAATTTATTAAAGAATATATATATGCATATAAAGGTTGCCTACCTAAAAAATGTCGTTGCCCATGCTGGATTGGATAAAAAAAAAAATTTGCCCTCCCTAAAATAAATTTCTGGCTTCGCCACTGCCCGCGGTTACATTTTTATTGATTGTTAAGCTTTATTTTTTGCCCTTAATTCTCAATCCTTAGACTTTTCTGAGTTTGGTATTATTGTTTTGGATTGTAAGACATTATTAGAGCTTCGACCGGATATCCAAGTTCGATGGATATGCCGTATTATGAATGGCGCTGCTCACTCTCTTGCTCGAGCATCCATTCAATTTTCTCCTTTGTGTATTCAGGGAACTATTCCGGCAGTTCTCCACTCTCATTATCATTAATTCAAGTGTAGGATCTTCTACTTTAAAAAAAAACAAAAAAAAGAATGCATGTTAGAAAAGAAAAGACTTGTACATCGAGTAAACTTTAACAAGACTAAAAAGATTAGCATTAAATTTTTTATTAATGTTATTTTAATTATTAAAAATTTTAATTCAAAAATTTTAAAATTTACAAGTGAAGATCTATTTTTATTTTGAATTTTAAATTAATTTTTATTCTGTTTCAACTAATTTTGATATTATTATGCAATTTAAAATTTAAAATAATAAACTATATTTAATTTAGGAAAATACTGGGTAATAAAACAGTGAACCCAAACCAGATGTATTGGTTAGTTGGGTTTTATAGTTAAACGAGCGTAAACCCTAGTGATTTAAATAGTCTACTGCCACACTCTAGGTGTTTTCCTCTGCAACTCCTCTCTCCTCTGTTGATCGTCACATTCTCTCTTTATCTAAACCCTACTCTGGTTTGAGCTAGGGTTTAGTTTCCTCAGAACATTCAGTTTCAGTTTTCTGTTTTCTCGATCCTCAGTCATGGATCTTCCTAGCCTTGCCGTTATCCTCCGGGCTGCTCTCAGCCCCAATCCCGACGAACGCATAGCCGCCGAACAAAGCCTTAATCAGGTCGTTTCATTTATTAGTTTCTTTGCGATAGTTTTTATTGGATTGCTGTTTTAGTTAGACATGATCGTTCGCTAACTCAAAAATTATGCTTGAGAGCTTATTCGATTATGATTAAATCTATTTTGGTTTTCTGATAAGTAAAAATGCGTTTTTTCGGTGTAGTTATGTTTATCAAGGGTTATGCTTATCCAAAGGATGAAAATTCTCATATCATATGTGTTTGGTTATATGTACAGTTCCAGTACGCTCCACAGCATCTGGTTAGATTGTTGCAGATCATTGTGGACAATAGTTGCGACATGGGAGTCCGACAAGTTGCGAGTATTCATTTCAAGAACTTCATTGCAAAGAACTGGACTCCGCTTGATCCTGGTATGTAACATTTCTTCTGTGTGTTAGTGATGCTATGAGTACAATTCATCGAAAACTTTAACTTGTTCAACTTGTTTGTATTTAGAGTATAAAGGCTATAAATTGTGGGTGATAGATGTTTCCCTGTTCGGTTTCACGTCTTTTATGTAGATGAGAAATCAAAGATCTTGCAAAGTGATAAGGACTTGGTGAGGGATCACATCCTTGGTTTTGTTGTGCAAGTCCCTTCTCTGCTGAGGTACTTCTTTCAGATATTCTTCTGCTTCATTGATTTTTTCTGTTTAATTTGATTTTTTTGTGTGAAATGAACTGAAAAATTCATGTTTCATCATACGAACTGAATCAGTTTCTCAAATACTTTTTTTGATTTTCAGGGTACAGTTGGGTGAGTGTCTTAAGACTATTATACATGCTGATTATCCAGAGCAATGGCCTCACCTTCTGGATTGGATTAAGCATAACCTACAGCTACAAGAACAACACATTTATGGAGCTCTTTATGTGTTGCGTATTCTTGCTAGAAAATATGAGTAAGCATATACTTGGAAATTCTTTTATGTACCTATTCTCTGAATGTCTATACATTTATAAAAGTTATTGCGTTTCAGCAGGCAGAGTTACTCATTTATTTTTTTCAGGTTTAAATCAGATGAAGAGAGGACACCGGTATATCACATTGTTGAGGAGACATTTTCACATCTTCTCAACATATTCAACAACCTTGTTCAGATACCAAACCCATCTATTGAAGTCGCGGATTTGATAAAGCTTATTTGTAAAATTTTCTGGTCTTCTATATATGTAAGCTCTTTTAATGAAAATTGAACAAATCAAATGCTAGTAAATCACTGAATCTGTTGTACTATTCTACCAACACAGATTTCATGGGGTCAATTTCTATTTTGATAAAATAACGTTCACTGCACTTGTGATGTCTAAGACAATCTCAACTGGTTCTGTTGTTTCATGTGCAATTAAGTTTTGGATTTGATCATATTGTGCTGTTCTACATTTTTCCTACCTTAATTCTTTAATTTTCCTTTTGACTTTAAAACTTTGTGTTCATGCCAATGTAAAATAGTTTCAACCATCCTTGTACTCATATTTGATGGATTTCAGGTTTCAGAATTGATTTGCATCTTAATGTATGTCATAAGCTCTGGTTTTTAGCTATAAATTGGAAATAACAAAAAAGGATTTTACAGCACTTGCTTTCATCGCGGATGTTATAGTTACGTTCTTCTCTCCAAATACTAGCATGAGTCTAGTTCAATAATGAGTAGCGAACTATTGATAAATAGGCAATTCTTTATGTTTGACTTTACTGAAATTTTTTGTTAGTAAGTGTAGCTTATTTTGGAGATTATAAGTTTCATGTCGTAATTAATTGTTCATAATTGTCATCTTTCTTCAGTTGGAGATTCCAAAAAAGCTCTTTGATCCCAATGTCTTTAATGCATGGATGATTCTTTTCTTAAATGTTTTGGAGAGGCCAGTTCCTTTTGAGGGTCAACCTGTGGATCCTGATCTTAGGAAATCATGGGGTTGGTGGAAGGTGAAGAAATGGACTGTTCATATCTTGAACAGGCTGTATACTAGGTATATCTTTATCTAGGAAATATGTTATGAGTACTTGGAGGAGTAGGTGGTTTATTTCCGACTTTTGACCATATAAAACTTGTAGGTTCGGAGATTTGAAGCTACAAAACCCAGAAAATAAGGCTTTTGCCCAAATGTTTCAGAAGAACTATGCAGGGAAGATTTTGGAGTGCCACTTGAATTTGTTGAATGTAATCCGTGTCGGTGGCTATTTACCTGACCGAGTTATAAATTTGATTCTTCAGTACTTAAGCAATAGGTGTGTGAAATATGCTGCCTTGCATATTTATTTTTTTGTTCTCCTTTACGTTACATTTGATTCTATTTCTTATTTGATGGTGCAACTGTTGGTAAATGTCCCAATTTCTGCACTATGTGCTTATTTATGTAAAAAATATTCAAAATTTTATCGATGAATTGTAATATCATATTAAGTTCATGCTATGAAGTTACCTAGTTTTTGGAGCACGTTGTGAAATCTATTTCAATATGAAATGAAGTGCAAACCAAACCCGGAGCATCTCGTTTTGTGTTATATTTTATCATTTTCTAATGCTAATTTTTCTTTTGTGTAGTATTTCAAAGAATAGTATGTACAATCTACTGCAACCACGACTTGACATTCTTCTGTTTGAGATAGTGTTCCCTCTTATGTGCTTCAATGATAACGATCAAAAGCTTTGGGATGAAGATCCTCATGAATATGTGAGGAAGGGTTATGGTGAGTGTCTAATCTTTATCAATTGTAGTAGTTGATTAGATTGGAATTGTCATTTACATGTAGCTTTCTTGCTACAGATATTATTGAAGATTTGTATAGCCCTCGTACTGCTGCAATGGACTTTGTAAGTGAGTTGGTTAGAAAACGTGGGAAAGAGAATCTTCAAAAGTTTGTCCTATTCATTGTGGAAATTTTTAAGAGGTAATTTCTTTTCTTTTTAGTGTGAAGATATGAGATAAACTGTGGTATGGCTACTAGCTTTAATTTTGGTTTTCTAATATACTTCTGTACAGATATGATGAATCACCTGTTGAATATAAACCATATCGACAAAAAGATGGTGCTTTGCTTGCAATTGGTGCACTATGTGATAAGTTGAAACAAACTGATCCTTACAAATCTGAGTTGGAGCGAATGCTAATACAGCACGTCTTCCCTGAGTTTAGCAGTCCTGTTGGGCATCTCAGAGCGAAGGTATTTTAGACCTTAAGATCTTTGAATTTTTGTATGTTTTTGACCATATACATGCATTTCAGTTGACTTGAATCCTATTTTGACGTTGATCATGTGTCATGATATTTTCATTTTTTAAGGTCTGTTTCAACTGATGCTCTTTCTATGTTATATTTATTCATTTTCCGTCTGTGCATATACATCAGGCAGCATGGGTTGCTGGACAATATGCCCACATTAACTTCTTGGACCAGAACAATTTTCGCAACGCCTTGCATAGTGTTGTTGCTCGCTTACGTGATTCAGAGCTTCCTGTTCGTGTTGACTCAGTTTTTGCATTGAGAAGCTTTGTTGAAGCTTGTAAAGGCAAATGGCTTCTCCTCCCTCTCTTTCTCTGTTTCACTTCCCCCTACCCATGTTCGCTCTGTCTTCAATGTTATCCTCTCTCTGTCTCAAATTTTTTTCCTAATTATGCAGATTTAAATGAGATCCGCCCAATTCTCCCTCAACTGCTTGATGGTATGATAATGGAACATTGCTATATTGTCAAATTCGTTGCTATTTATGAGCTTTTTTGAAACACTTAGTGGGTTAAATCAAGAAGGAATTTTGTGAGGCTTGGCAATCTGTTTGATAATAGATTGTTTCTGAAAGTTACGTTCTGTCAATTTATACCTTAACTATTTTAGTTGAATTTTTGTCCAAATGCTAACAATGGCATCTGGCTTTTATTTATGCTTTAAAACTTTAGATATAAGAGTACAATGAAAGTGTATTCTGCAAAGCATGAGCTGAAAAATGCCGAGTGCAATTTGTTTCTAGGACCTTAATGATTCATTTCACCTTTTGTTTAGTATTTATTAAGGCTTTTTGAGATTATGGTGGATTATTAAGATTCTGATATACTTGTTCGTTTTCTCTTTTCACCCCATTTGTCCAGAATTCTTTAAACTAATGAATGAGGTTGAGAATGAGGACCTGGTTTTTACTCTGGAAACTATAGTAGACAAATTTGGCGAGGAGATGGCACCCTATGCTCTTGGTCTATGCCAGAATTTGGTAATGATTGTTTATTTTCATTGGAGCTAATTTATGTACTTTATGTTGCTGATTAAGGAATCTTTAAATTCAGGCAGCTGCATTTTGGAGGTGTATGAACACTGCAGAAGCTGATGATGAAGCTGATGATACTGGTGCTTTGGCAGCAGTTGGTTGTTTGCGTGCTATCAGCACAATTCTTGAATCAGTTAGTAGGCTGCCTCATCTTTTTGTCCAAGTTGAGCCTACTTTACTTCCTATAATGCGTAGGATGTTGACAACTGATGGTCAAGGTATGCATATGTTAATTTTCATGTTACCCTAAATCTTGGACCTGTATTATGATTTCAGCAGCTGGACATTAATCAAAACTTTTTGTTTATGACTCAAATATTCAATTCATATGGTTCTTTCTTTCTCTGCATCTCTGCAGATGTATTTGAAGAAGTCTTGGAAATTGTTTCGTATATGACCTTTTTCTCGCCAACAATATCTTTGGATATGTGGAGTCTTTGGCCCTTGATGATGGAAGCATTGGCAGATTGGGCTGTTGATTTCTTTCCAAGTATGTATTCGTAGCTGCACTTTACAATTGATGATATGCTGGCAATTTGTTACCTCTCTATCCGTTTAGTTGTTAACTGTGCTTGGAAACTAATTTTCCTGAACTTATTTTTACTTTTCATTTCTACTAAATTTCACAACTGTATATGTTGTGATGCACTGGATGGGCCTTATGTTTTGCTTTCTTATGAGGACCATATTCTATTATTTTCTAAATATCTTTTTGGTCTATTTTAATGCAGACATTTTGGTTCCTTTGGACAACTATATCTCTAGAGGAACAACTCATTTCCTGACATGCAAGGAACCTGATTATCAGAAAAGCCTTTGGAGCATGATTTCATCTGTTAGTTTCTTCATGATCATAAAAAGATTTATAATGTTGTTGTCTGCTTACTTCAATAAGAGTAAAAAAGAACGATTACTCCATTGAACATGCTGTCATTGTTTACGTTTCATTGTTATTATTTGTTTTACACTTTTACTTGCTATTGCTGATGTGTTCCATGTTTTGTTGGTTTTTTTTGGCAGACCATGGCAGATGAAAACCTGGAGGATAGTGATATTGAGCCAGCCCCAAAGCTTATCGAAGTAGTTTTTCAGAACTGTAAAGGGCAGGTGGACCAGTGGGTTGAACCATATCTGAGAATTACTGTTGAGAGGTTGCGAACAACCGAGAAATCATATCTGAAATGCCTTCTTATGAAAGTGGTATAGAGGCTACATTTTTTCCATTTACACTTATAAGAATTCCCTTTTTCAAATAGCCTTAGTTCAGAATCCTCGTTGTTGCACTGATGTTTATTTTGGTTCCCTAATAATTTCCCTCCACTTAATGCCAACATTGAAGAAGTTATAGGTTCCGTTGTTAATAATCTCATTGTTTTTAATTCATTGTTGGAAAAGCCTGATAAGCTAGTTAGTCATTTTTGTAGTATTTATTAAGTGAAGCTCTCCTGCCTATAACTATTTATTTCTAGCCACTCTACTCAGAATAGTGTCCTTATCTTCTAACTCTGGTTGTTATCTAATTGTTTGATTGACAGTTAGCATATAAACCGTGTTGAATACTTTTGCAGATTGCAAACGCTCTTTATTACAATGCAGCTTTAACACTCAGCACATTGCATAAACTTAGTGTTGCTACAGAGATTTTTGGTCTTTGGTTCCAGATGTTGCAGCAATGTAAAAAGAGTGGTACTCGAGCTAATTTTAAAAGGTAATATCTGTGTTGTGATTTCATCCAAGGTTTTGTAGAAATGGTCAAGTGAAAATTTGGAGTTTGGACTTAGTTTCTCTTCTGTTCTTTTTTGGACAAATTCAATGCTTAATTTCTACTTTTGGGGTAGTAGAATCACTAATCTAAATGATTCTCTGGTGCAGGGAACATGATAAGAAAGTTTGTTGCTTGGGGTTAACGTCATTGCTTTCGCTGCCAGCTGATCAATTGCCTAGCGAGGCTCTGGAGCCTGTTTTCAGGGCTACACTTGATCTCCTAGTTGCATACAAGGATCAAGTTGCTGGTCTGTCCCATAGTCTCCTTTCCCTAATTCATTTGTAGGCGAACGATGTTTATGCTTCCAGCCATAACACTTCTTGATATTATGTTTTACAGAAGCTGCAAAGGAAGAAGAGGCGGAAGATGAGGATGATATGGACGGTTTCCAGTCTGATAATGAAGATGATGATGGTGATGGGTTTGACAAGGAGATGGGAGATGATACTGAGGATGGGGATGAAGCAGACAGCATTAAACTTCAAAAGTTAGCTGTTCAGGTGTGTTAATTTGCTCATAACTATGCCATTTTGTTTTCATATATCAATTTACTAGGATTATATAGGTATCTCCACTAATATTTAATCATTTCAAGCAAGCATCCAACTAGCACTCGATAACATGTGAAGATTTTTGACATATCAAATATCGTCTGAGGGATACTGTATTTCTTCATTCTATCCACCAAAGCACTTCAAATTTTTTTCAATCCTTCCCACAACCTTGATTGTATTATCGCAAGTATTTTGAAACATAACTAATAAGTCTGGCAGCAGAGACTTTTACTTGTGCAATCCTAAACTCTGTTTCAGCACAGACTTGTATTTGTGCATTCCTTTTACTTTTTTGTGGATATCTTGTGGGTTGAAGGTTAAGGTAAAATTAAAGGGAACAAATATTAACTTTTAAAAAGTAATACAGAACCCCTGAGATTATGACTGCAGTAATTCTCAATTTGTGGCAATAATATGAAACACTATGGTTGTAACATGGAGCACAATGGAGTAAAAGTTAGTTATTTTAAGTTTAAAATCAGCATCCTTCTTTCTAGTTCTGGATTTTGTTTATCAAAAGCAAAAGGGAATAGGGACCCAGATTGTTCATTCTTGTTGATCCAGATTTAAGAAGATGCAGAAGCACTGCTCTTTCTGCTCTTTATCTGCTAACTTTGTTTATGGAAGGCTCAGATCTTAGTCTTTGCAAGCAAGATGCTTCCTTGGCTTTGCTGTTTTGGATGCTTATATTTTCCAAATTTATCTTCAATCGAATTCATCCAAATTTAGGTTATCCAAATTGGTTGGTTGAGCAGTTTAATCTTATTGGAATTGGACTGAATAAATGTCATACCAGACAATTTGTTGTTCTTATGAGCTGTGTTGACAATAATGAGGATATGCTTACTTATGACATGAATTCATACAAGCACATTGATTTTTATGAGCTGTATTGAAACATATCCTTATTTATTTGCTTTTTCTCTTAGATATCTGGATTAGGGCCAGAAACAAAATTGTAGATCTAGACTATATCCTGATGAGATTGTGTGTCATGATATTAGTTCAAGTCTGATAATTACATTGCTATGATGTGTTTTGCTTGATTTTTAACTGAAATATTCATTTGACAGGCAAAGGCTTTCCGTCCACATGATGACGACGACGATGATTCAGATGATGACTACAGCGATGATGAAGAGTTGCAATCGCCAATTGATGAGGTGGACCCTTTCATTTTTTTTGTGGATACTGTCAAAGGTGAGGTTTTCTTCCTTTAATCAGACACTATTTGGCACTTTCTGTCAACCATGTGGCTGCAACCTCATTTTTGTTTGGCTTCAGCTATTCAAGCTTCAGATCCTTTGAGGGTCCAGAAACTTATGCAGACGCTAGATTTCCATCACCAAGCATTGGCAAATGGTGTTGCTCAGCATGCTGAAAACAGAAGAACAGAGATTGAAAAGGATAAGATGGAGAAAGCATCTGCTGCCACTGCCGCTGCTTCATGAGACACGATTTGGACACCGTATGACTCAAATTTGCATTGCTTTCTGTTTGCTGCTTATTCCATCTATTGAGGAATCGTTTGAAGTGACCAGAGGTGGTCATTCTCTTTGAAGATTTTTGTGAGTTTGGCGGTCATGCAACGGGCATTGAAATGCTGAGCTTCAAAGTAAATGGAGCTTTGCATGCCTCCCATTTCTTTTGTCCATAGTGGATCGGGAAATTTGAGTTCTCTCCACCATGTGCTTGAATTAATCATTTTTGGTGAGTCTGTTCTAGCCAATTACACGTTAAAATGCTGCTATCAAGCAATTTGCGGGGTTCTTTTTTCATTTTCCACTTTCGGTTCTCGAGTGCTTTTTAGTTGCGACTTCTACGTTGTTTCTCTTTTGAGACAAGATTCATCCCATGTCACTTGGCTTTAAATGTTAGAAAGCATAGGGGCTTCACGCACAAGGTCTCGTGTGTCTGCCCACTGTCATTACAAATTAGGAAATTTTCGCCATGATTGATGGCTGTAATTTATAAATTTTGCTAAGGGTAGCCTGCTTTATTCTTCTTTATCCTCGCTCTCTTCCTTTCCCTTTTACAGGGGGGAATTTGTAATGAATATATATATAGTGTATGAATTCAGATGCTCAAAAAGTTTGGGTTTTTCTGGTAGAGGGATTCTATTGATAGCCCATTGTCACCGAATGTAAAACATTTGATATTCTTTGTATAAATAGAAGGAAAGAAATGGTTTTTACGTGAGCTTTGTTGTGACCAATATAATATAAATAGATCGTTGTTGCCTGAGTGATTAGTATCTCCTCTTGTATTGCCCCATCTTTATGTTTTACTCTGAACAAGGCTCTCAAAGTGATTCGACCACATTTCCTACAAGTCCTACTCGGGCTTGGCTGCTTGTTTTCGGTGGAGTCAGGAGTGCAGACTCTGACGCGTAAAAATAGGTAGCATGATGGCTTTTGCAAGTATGTTTACGGTATAACTTATACGAGGGCAAGACGCCAACTTCCTCTGCCCATCCCATGGCCATGTGTTTTAAAAATTGTGGAAATTTTTCGTCATTTGTGAAAAGTTGGTAATTCTTCACATGTGAATGTTCATATCGCATGAAATGCTTTGGAGTTAAAAATCTACAGAAATGATATTTATCAAAAGCCTCAAAATCGATTAATTTATTCATTATATTAAAATTTAATATAATTTCATTTGATTAAATATAAAAATAATGAAATTTATTAAACGTTCATTATATATTTATTAATTTATATAGTAATTTTTATGTAATAATCAGTGTTGTGAATACCATACCGGCCCTGATATCCGATTGGGTTCTAATACGGTACTGTATCGGTACCAATCAATATCAAGTATCGTTTTGGGTAATTTTTTTAAATTTATGAAATAGTTTCTAAATTTTTTTAAAAGTTGTAAAATAGTTCATTGTCATATTGTACGATTATACTGTATATTTTATAAGTTTACATCAATCATGTCTCCAAAAATCATAATAATAAATAATAACCACAATTAATATGAAATAACAATAATTTTGAGATATTTCACATATAAATAATAATTACAATTAATATAAAAAACAATAAGAATATAAAATTAAAAACAATACAAAGTATTAAAAAGATTACAATGTTATCATATAATAAATAATAATTATATCAAAACATCTAATAAAAAGAACAAATGATATTAATTATTACAATTTACGACAAGAGTTCGTGATGAGGAAACAACCAAGTAGATTTAAAACCTAGAAAAAAAACATTTACAATTACATTACATATATAAAATTTAACACATACATCAAATATAAGTAAAATTAAATGAAGAGGAAAAACAAAAACTTGGAACTTCATTCAATCGTCTACGAGAGGATACCGCTAGAACTGCACTGACCCCGGTTATTATTTGGTACAAAATCTTCATCATTAAGAGAAGTCTCACTATCATCATCATTCAAATTCAATGCACTAAATGATATGTTAATACTTTTCCATCCAAGATTATCTTCTAAGTCATCCATATCTACCAAACTCGGTTCTTCAAAAACTCAATATGCCAAAAGATCGATATTACCAATGAAAATAGGATCTGTTGAACTACTTGCACTATTAAGAGTCCTAGCAAACATTAAAATTTAATTATTAGAAAATTAAAAGAAAATTTTTTGAAATTAATAACGATAATAACATACCTTTCTCGAAGCTTTAAATTGTAATGAACGAATACCAAATCATTCAATCTCTTATGCTCTAATCTATTCCTTTTTTTGGAATGGATGAATTCAAATGTGCTTCAGTTCTATTTATAGCTTGTTGCACTCATCCATTGGCTTAAAATTTGAATTGCAAACCTCTGCAATTCTGGAACACTACTTTCGAATTGATCCCACCAAGAAACTGTAAGTATTAAGATAACAAAGTAGAGGAAACGACCAATTTCTGGAAAAGGTTTTGCTCTTTGTCGAATAGCAATCAGCAATCCAAAATTTCCAAAAGACAACTTATAAAGCTCTATTTGTGAGCTCAAGAGATCTTGCATCATTTCATGGCCAACAATTGATGTAACTCTCAAGTCAGACATATAGCTCAAGAGATCTTGTGATCTCAAAACCAAGGAAGTATCTTACATGTTGAAGATCTTTGATGGTAAACTTATCATGTAGAAATGATTTTACTGCTGCAATCTCTCTTCTTCAAAATTTCCTGTAATCAAAACATCATCCACATACATTAGCAAAGCTAGAAATATACTGGATTTAGAAAAAGAGGCAATTATCATGACATGATTGTTTAAAACCATATTCCTGCAGTTTCATTGTCATTTTTGTATTCCATTTTCTAGATGCTTGTTTGAGGGCATACAATGACTTCCTTAGTTTACACACTTGAGTTGGTTTAGCTTTATCGTATCCTTCTGGTAACACCATAAACACCTCTTCATCTAAATAACCATGTAAAAATGCATTGTTAATATCAAGTTGGTGAAGGCTCCATGACTTTGATGCGACAATGGCAAAAAAAAATTCTAATGGTTACTACCTTAGCCACAGGTGAAAAACTCTCATGGAAATCTACTCCTTTAATTTGATTGTACCCCTTTGCTACCAATCTTGCCTTGAATCTATCAACTTTTCCATTTTCCTTCAGTTTCACTTTGAAGATCCACTTACATCCTATAGGCCTCTTTCCTTCGGGTAAATCAGTGATGTCCCACGTTCTATTCATTTCTAAAGCCTCAATTTCTTCATTCATAGCCTTTACCCATCTTGGATTGTTTTTTGCTTCTTGGTATGACATTGGCTCTTGCATTTCAGACAAATTTGCAACAAAACATATATGTGCATTTAATATGTGTTTCGGTATAGTGTATGGATAGGTAAGAGGAGTGTATTTGGTGGGTTTACTGATATGTAAGGGTCTTTGGTGGTTTGATAAATTATGCTCAACACTCGACACATAATCATTCATCCAAATTGGAGCCTTTTTAATTCTTGTACTGTGTCTAATG
>JANKOE010000001.1:30217262-30231218 GCA_026284465.1 Erythroxylum citrifolium | reverse complement strand
AATAATAATATTTTAAATAAATATATTGTGATTTATTATATTTTAATTAATTAATTACAATATTTTAATTAGTTACGGAATTATATTTTTATTAGTTATATTTTGATTAATTAATTATAATGTAAATAATAATAATAATAATAATTTATTAATTATATTGTAATTAACTACAATTTTTAATTAATGAATGAATTATATTTTAATTAATTAATTGTAATTTAATTAATTAATTAATTATATTTTAATTAATTAGTATTAAAGAATTTTAAAAAGAGCCACTACTAAAGAATGAGCTTTATTCCTCTACTAAATGGAGGGTACGGAGGATTCTCCAAAAGTGGGATATTAAACTATTGCCCTTATAATAATAATTAACAAGCAACGACTCACTTTTCATTTCTTCCCTATTAATCCCTTTCCAAACTCATCAACTAAGCACTCCTTAATAAGTTAGATTTAAAATAATTGAACTTTAGAGAGAGTTCAGTTTTGGGAGTTGGTATGATCCAATTCAATAAAACAATGTCATTTTAATATAAATGACCAAAAATTACTTTTTAAATAATAATTTTTATTATATTAATTAAAATGATATTAGTTAAATTATTTACATTTAAAAGATAATTTTTTATCTTGCAAACATAAACTAACTAAATTTAAGTCACAACAACACAAGTTGGACAAACATAAGCTACAAAAAATATATATATATATATATTGTAATTTTGATATTGGAACTTTTAATTTTATTTCTTAAATTAAAAAATAAACTTTCCTGATATTTTTTTATTATTATCAAAATTATCTTAGTTGTTTCAAATTTATATCTTACTGAAATTAATGGATCTACAAACCACGAGTCCTGAAAAGCCCTCTAAGCCCAAGATTCTTCAACCATGATCACGTACTCTACACGCACAGACAACACTTGCACACATACTATAGACCAACTCTAGCAGTCAACTTGGCAGGACACAAGATGGGACGATGACATGACAGTGAAATACTGAAATACACCACACCAAAAATCCAATTTACTGATATAGTTTGTATTTTAATTTTCTTTTTTCTCTTCTATATTTGTAAATTTACATTGTCCCTAAGAAACCTTCAACCGGAGTTAATTAGATCTTGGTGGATCTAACAGCCTATCACAGTCACGGGTATATGTAACGAAGCTCAGTGATAAACTTCTAAGTATGGCATGCCTCGTGTCCTGAAATTGCGAATCTGAATATTCCCATATGACCATACAATCCTTGTGCTAAACGACAAACATTCCCTTGTACATCTAGCTCTCCTGTATAGTCCTGGTTTGGTTGGTACATCGGTCTCTATATCTCTCCCTTAGAAGTTACTTCTACTTAGTTTGTTCCATGTCTGATTCCATTTTTGGCGTCTCCGAGGAGTTGTTGCAAAAGGGTCTGTGAGAAGTTTAGGTTTTTAAGCTGTAAATTGAACAAAGATCCAGGTTTTGATTTCGATACATGTTTTAGCTTGTGCCCATTTGAGCTTATACGCGATTTTGCTGCACAGGAACCTGTGTTGGGTTATTCATCCAACGATGATGACAGAGGTTAACAAGAGGAAGTTGATGTTGCCTCGTTCGGTACTAACATTTCTTCTCCTGTTTACTTCTATTACCAATGTGGTCGCCGGAACGACAAGTAGATTTGTCAGATCGGAGTGGCCTTCCGTCGACATCCCTCTTGACCATGAAGTGTTTGCCGTTCCAAAGGGTCCTAATGCCCCGCAACAGGTGAATCTTCCTCTGTGATTAGCCTATGCCCTATCATTTTGGTTGGTGTTGTTTATTTCAATATGTGAAACACCTTATCTGCAACTCTCCTTGTTTGATCCAATGATAAGGTGCACATAACCCAAGGCGATTACGATGGGAAGGCTGTGATTGTCTCGTGGGTGACTCCTGATGAGCCAGGTCTGAGCCAAGTTCATTATGGCACCTCAGAGAAGAAGTATGATTTCACAGCAGAGGGGATAGTTTCAAACTATACGTTCTACCAGTACAAGTCTGGCTACATTCACCAGTGTCTCCTTGATGGCCTTCAGGTAATTCACAGCTTAAAACCATTGAAAAAGGCACAAAGAATTTCACTACCTTAGGACTGGAGCCGGTAGCAATTTACTTATGATGGTTTGTGATCAACCTCTGAACTGGGTATTGAAATCAGCTGTGAGTGTTCTGTGTTCTGAGTCAGCAGTTTCTTGTTTCTTGTTCCAGTATGACACCAAGTACTATTACAAGATCGGTAATGGTGAATCTGCTCGTGAGTTTTGGTTTCGAACACCTCCAAAGATAAATCCTAATGCTCCTTATAAGTTTGGAATAATAGGTTAGTTGTTCGTTTCTCCTATCTGCTAAATCTTCTAGGTGCAACTGCTTCAAATTTTGTTATATATTTGACACAATTCCTAGTCCACGAAGCTGGATGATGTTTCATGGGATAGATCTTCTTCATCCTTGTTTCTCATTGCTATTTGCACCGCTGGATAGATCTTCTTCATCCTTGTTTCTCATTGCTATTTGCACCGCTGCAGGTGATCTGGGACAAACATATAACTCTCTGTCCACTCTTGAACATTACATCCAGAGTGGAGCCAACACTGTCTTGTTTGTTGGAGATCTGTCATATGCTGATAGATATCAGTACAATGATGTTGGAACGCGTTGGGATTCATGGGGACGTTTAGTCGAACGAAGTGCAGCGTATCAGCCTTGGATTTGGTGTGCTGGAAATCATGAGATCGACTATATGCCTTACATGGTCAGGGTTAATTAAAACTTCTTGTCATCTTTGTTTATTACATTCATCTGTAACTGATGAATTCTGCTGGGAAGTACCTGACAGAGTTGGTGATGTTGAACTATGATGCTTAGGTTTTGCTTGGTTTTTTATTTTAATGGATCACTTTCACTTTCCATTTCAGTTCCTGAGCTCTTTTAGAAATCATACTCTTTACACAGGGGGAAGTTGTTCCTTTCAAATCCTATCTTCATCGGTACCCTACGCCTTATATGGCCTCTAAAAGCAGCAATCCTCTCTGGTATGCCATCAGACGTGCATCTGCCCATATCATCGTTTTATCCAGCTATTCTCCATTTGGTAACTTCTCATCCCTAATCTTCACAACTTTTAAACCGTTCATGCTCGTCATGCACACCATAAGTTGGTAAATAAGCACATTGCCTTCTTGGTTCTCTGCTATGGCATCCTGCATCGAGTACATTCATTCTGTTTAAGGTCTGAGGTTGTAACACATGCCATTGGTGTTCTGACCTTGAGCAGTGAAGTACACACCTCAGTGGCAGTGGTTCAGAGAAGAATTTAAGAAGGTTAACAGAGACGAGACGCCTTGGCTCATTGTCCTTATGCACGTGCCCATGTACAACAGCAATGAAGGTCACTTCATGGAAGGAGAAAGCATGCGAGCAGTTTTCGAGGAATGGTTTGTTCATTACAGAGTTGACATTGTCTTCGCTGGCCATGTCCATGCTTATGAAAGATCAGTATGATTCTTTCCTTAGACTTTCCCATAATCACTTCAATAAGTGAATTGCCATGAAAGAGATCACTGAGTTGTTGAATTTCAGTATCGGATCTCAAACATACACTACAACGTGTCAACTGGTGATAGATATCCTATAGGAGACAAATCTGCCCCAGTTTACATCACTGTCGGGGATGGAGGAAATCAAGAAGGTCTAGCTGGAAAGTGAGTGAAGTTGATGAGTTACTGCTAAGTTCATGGAAGCTTCTTATGAGGTTTAATGTGATGGATATGTGCAATGTTACAAGAACTATGAATTGAATATGTGATCTAACAGGTTTAGAGATCCACAACCAGATTATTCTGCATTCAGAGAGGCTAGTTATGGACACTCAACCTTGGAGATAAAGAACAGGACGCATGCAATCTATCACTGGAATCGCAATGATGATGGGAAAAAAGTGCCAACTGATGGGTTCGTGTTGCATAATCAGCACTGGTGAGTCCAAATCTACTCATTAACGCACAGGAGGAATTTGTATTGATGCTTTTTTATTTCTGCGAACTGTGTTTGTGTGCAGGGGAACCAACCTGAGAAGAAGAAAGCTGAAGAAACACCATTTGAGGGATGTTGTTGGATGGATTGCCAGCTCCTGATTGAACTTCCAAGCCCAGAAGTACTGTACTAAAAAAAAAAACCACCATTCAAGCACGTGCATGAAGCTTATAAGAACCACAAACTGAGTTGTAATGGAGTACTGTACAAGATGATGTTTCATTCTGTAAATTTCGTAGCAGTTCATTCGTCAGACATTCATAATAATATCCCTTCTTCTATAGTTGAGTGCCTGCTTCAATTTGCACTCCCATTAAAGCATTAGGAGCTTCCCATTAATATAACATAAATGAAAAGGAACAAAAAAGCTTACTCTCAAATAATTAGTTTAGAATTTTGTGGTTATGTTGGGCAAAAATTATTCAATTTACATGTAAATATTCGTAAATTTGAGGTTATTTTAAATATTTTTTAATTATAGAATTTGGATACGTATTAGACAAATTATTAAGAATATATAATGACTATTAATAATTAATGGATTCACGCATTCTAAATAGTTAGGAAAAAATTAACATTAAATAAGTTTGATTTAATATAAAAAAAATTAACTTTGTATGCACCGGAACTTTTTTGGAATATGAAAAATTCTGTTTAAAATAGTTTTATCAATATTTTAAAATTTTGAGTAAAATTACTTTAAAACTTAAAAAGTTTAGTCAATATTAAATTGTTATATAACTTATTAAAGATGGAATAGAATTGAAAATTTTAAAGTAAAATTAGAAAAGCCTCTTTAAATAAAAATTAATTTATTAATTTTATTTTAATCAAAATTAATTAATTAAAATACAATTTTTAAAAATTAAAATTATTAAAATAAATTTAACTGAAAAATTGAAAACAAAAAAGGGTGTTTTTGAACGGGTTCGATTTTTTAATAATATTATTAATAAATAAGATTAAAACGGTTTAAAATTATGATATAAATGAGCAAGTTCCCATGGAAAGCGTTGTAGATGAACGACGTGTCGTTTCATGAGGTTAAAATTAAAGATATGATCAGACCCATGGTCTTCTCTACGCAGGGTTGATAGTTTAGGGAGTAATAGATAAAATGGCAATCCACGGTAGTGGTCGTTGGTGCTCTACTGTCACGCTTACCTTCCCCTATTCCAATACGACATCGTTTGAACCTCCTCTCCGTCTTCCGACTTCTTCTCCTTCTGCTTCCATCCGCAGGACGAGAGGATTGAGGATGGTAACGCGCGCGGGGCCCAGCACGAACAGCTATCTTGTGGCGTTCCTACTCCCTCTGTCTCTTCTCGCGGGCACCGTCTTCGCTTCCATTAAAGTCGCTGATAGGCTTGACAGACAATTTCTCGAAGATGTGCGTGTGTTTCCTTTTGTGTTTTTGGTAGTATACTACTTGTTCGACGAAAGTCCTCCACGGGCTTTGAACGACTAAATCACTTGTGTTTGAATTCTTAGTTCTTCTGTGAAGTTAAAAATAGTAATATGGTTTCTCTGAAACAGCTTGCAATTAATCAAGCAATAAGGGAAGCAGAGGAAGAAGATGATGATGACGAATATGAAGAAGGAGACGAAGCTGGGTCAAGCTATGACGATGACGATGATAATGACAATCTTGATGTTGTCGAAGCTCCTGCGGAGAAAAAAGTAGTGGTGGTAGAAGAAGAGCCTGCATTTCCAACAAGAACACGCCCACGCAATCGGCCCAAACGAGAGGCCTAATCCAACACTCTTACAACTACCATTATTGGTTATTATATTTACCGTACGATCAGTTTGTTATTCTCTTTTCGTGTTAACGAAGATTAACGAAGAACGAATTCTGTCTTATAATCTTCCATATTAGGATTTTTCAAGATAGCCATGGCTTAATGCACAAGTTAACCCAAGAATATGTTAGACATTTTTGCCCTTAGAGGCAAGAATATGTTAGACATTTTTGCCCTTAGAGGCAATTTGGTCAATGTCTCGTAAAGTTGGACTAACATTAATTGTAATTTTGGTTTTTAAGTAAATTACTGGTTAAGCTATGCCGTTTGATCCTAATAAAGATAATAAAGTGACCCAATAAATGATCTAATTCAAGGGGTCAAAGTCCGGGTAGAAAATGGGTCCTGATTAGTGTGGACCGGGTCCATATCGGCCTTGTGATGGGGAAGCCCGATATGGAAGCTATATAAAGGTAAGGTCTCCTGCAGTTACTCATAATAACAAAAACGGCCTTCACGAGCATCAGGTTCTCTGACCCATTGAGAGAGCTCGAAACTGAGGAAACTGCAGAAAGGCCTTGCCTGTGCTTAGGTGAGCACTTTCCGCTAAAGGACCTCGGAGATTCGGAATCGTTTGGAGCTCGAAATTGGCATCGGAATCAGAGATGGAACCGAATCCAGGTATTCCGCATTACTTTCGTTTTTGATCCTTTCACGAGACCCTGGGGTGCGTAATAAGGTCCCCTTTACGCATTAACAGAAGAAAGAGATAGCACCTTAGTAGCATATCCATTTGAAGGTTCTCATTGCTTGAGAGATGCAGGACAAACACGACAGATAAGAGAGAAGCAAATTAAAGAAAGTTCTGACTTAGAAAAATGCTTTTCACGATATGTAGGTGACTTTTCTTTTTGAAAGAGCATGTGACACGTGATTTTATTTAGAGATTACATGTGTTAGATTTATGATACTTGGATTGGTTATTTTTTAAAGCATGTATACTTCTCCAATTTCATTAATGTACTGTAATTAAAAAAAACAAAAGAAGCTACAATATACTTGCTAATGGATGTGTTTGTATAGAATTTAAAGAATTAAGATTTTCCATGGTAGTGAACCTTTTGTTGGAAGATCATAAATTTGGACTATATTATAATTTTAAAAAAATTTAGGGATTATATTATGATTTTAAAAAATTATCTAAAATAGTACTCAGCATTAACCGGTATCGTTACAGTACCATATCAGAACCAAATCTGGTACCAATACCGGTACGGTATTCATAACATTGCTTTTAGTCTAATTTAATCATTAAATAAATAAAAACTATTTAATAATTTAATATTAACTGCTGATAAAAATTAGAATTAATTTAATTTAATTATTTAAGTTGTTATTCTTAAGAATTTAACATAAATTTTACAATCTAAAATATAAATTTATAATAGGAGAGTAAATTTTAATTATATAAATTTGAGAAACTATTTTATAATTTAAAAGATTCAAAATAGTATCTGGTATTAACTATTATCAATATTGTATCATACTAACACTAAAATAAGTACATGCTCCACTGAGTTTACTTTGCTTGAGAGGCAAAGACAAGGAAAATGGTGAAATGAGTTTTTTCTAGGGTAATTAAATTTTAACTATGTTGTCACTTATATGTAATTATTTTTAATGATGAAAGCTTTAAAAATGAACGATCCCACTAATTGTATAGAAATAAATAAAAAGGACGAAGTATATAATAATGCTACGGAGATGCATTTAATAAATAAATAGTATAAAATGTGAGTGTAATTAGTAAGGGCCCAATCCTATTGTTAATTTTGTAGTTTTTGTTTTGAATTTTTAATAAAATTTATTTAATAAAATTTTACTATTTAATATATTCCAATTTTATAACATATTCCTAGTCAAGTTGGTAATCTTAAGGTTCTTAAAAGAATTTCACATAAATTATACCTTCTAAAAGAAAATTTTTATAATAGAAGCCTAAATTTTAATCATATAAATTTGAAAACTATTTTTATAATTTCAAAAAAAGATCGAAAATAATATCTAGTATTAACTGATATCAATACTATATTATACTAGTACCAAAATCAGTACGCGCTCCGCTATAATATTCATAATAATGGTTAAGGATTCAAACTTTATGTTTGCTTTCGTTAAGAAAGAAAGACAAATAAAATGGTGAAATAGGGTTTTCTTTGGGTAATTATATTTTAACTATGAATCAATCAATTTTGTAATATTAACTCTTTTGTCACTTCTTTGTAATTATTTTTAGTGATGGAAGTTTTGAACAATAAGAATGATTTGTTGAGTATCTGTGCTTTTTTTTTTTCTTACTTTCGATAATCGTAGACAACTTTATGATTCGTAAAAATGACGAATAAGTAAAGACAAGATGGATGAAACTCTTTTGAGGAGATACATGGCCGTGTAGAGTGCTACAAGCCTGTTTCTTGACTTACGCGGCTATGTGGATCAATCGTGTAAATCTCTGTGTGTGAAGGAACTTGTGAAGAGTGAATATGTACACGATCATGTAGATGCCTCTGTGGAGATTGTATAACTCTTTGTAACCGTGTACAACTACAAGTGAGACATTGCTAAAGATACACGATCATTTACACGACAGCAAAAAAGCTTATTTCATGGTATATAAGAGAAAAATACATAGTTTTTTGTAGAGGGTGCAACCATAACGTCCAAAAGTGAAGAAAAACAAAAAAAGGCCAAATAGTGTTGTATTATCATGCTTGTTTGATTGTTTTTGGGATTGGTTTGAGCATTTGTTGATTGTTGATTGTGATATCAACTTTGACTTCAATCCTGAAACTTTGTGAAACAACCTACTATTATAGGAGTGAGAAATTAACTTTTGTAAATCTTTATTGAGTTTAGTGGATTTGCTTGTCGTTTTGTCCCATAGTTTTCTCCTTCTACACTAGAGGGTTTTTCATGTAAATCTTGGTGTTTGTCTCATCGTTAAATTTCTTATTCTCGTATCATTTTGTTAATGCAAGTTGAAGAGTTCTTTCTTGTTGTTGACATTTGATTAATCTTTAAGAGAATTGTGTTATTATCTCCTAACAAGTGGTATCAAAGTCACGTTAATGAAAGGTGGAAATAGCTTTATGATCAATTTGACATCATCAAATTACTCAATTTGGAGGCCCATTATGGAGGACCTTCTATATTGTAAGGATCTCTTTGATCCTATTCATGTGGACAAAGGTGTGAAAGATGACATTCCTTCAAAACCTGAAAAGATGTTAGATAACAAAATAGGAAAATATGAAGTTGAAAACTCTGGGTATTATCAGACAATGGGTTGATATCAATATATTCAACTATGCGTCTCAAGAAATGGATCCTTTCAAGCTATAAAAGAAGCTAGAAGGTCTATATGAAAGGAAGACTACTCATAATAAGGCCTCTTTGATTAAGAGGTTTGTGAACTTAAAGTTGAAAGTAAGGAAATCAGTGTCAGAGCATCAAACTGATTTCCAGGACATAATCAACAAGCTTACTATAATAAAGATCATTCTTGATGATGAGCTTCAAGCCTTGTTCTTGTTGAGTTCGTTGCTGAATAGTTAGGAGACGCTAATGGTGACAATGAGCAACTCAGCTCTTGAAGTGTGCTCATTGTAGATGTAATCAAAGAGAGTGTGTTTAATGAAGAAATCAGAAGAAAAGAGATTGGAGTTGACAACGTGCAGACTTTCGTGATATAAAGTAAGGGAAGGAACAAAAGTAGCGGTTCCAAAGGTCGTGTTAAGTCTGAGAATTGTTCAAAGTCCAGAGGTGACAAAGATGAGAAGACATGCTACTATTGTGATAAGCTAGGACATATTACGAGGTTCTACTATAAGTGGAAGAGGGATCAGAAAAAGCAAGATCATCGTAATGATAATGAAGACAAAAATACAACAGTAACGACTTCAAGCACGAATGATGAGGTGTCCCTAGTTTATGAAACTAGTGAATGCTTCCATCTCAGTAATTTGGATTCTAAATGGTTGATTGACACGGGAGAATGTTATCATTATATTCCAAAGGTGTAGTACTTCTCAAACTACCAGAGCGAAGATTTTGGAAGTATAAAGATAGGAAATCAAAGTTCCATTAAGATAGTCAGTATGGGTGATATCTGAGTTCAAATAAACGTTGAATGCTTATTGAGTTTAAGAGATGTACGATACATCCCTAATCTAAGGCCAAATCTATTATCAGCTAATATGTTAGAGCAAGAAGGATTTCAGCATACTTTGGGGGATAGGAAGTGGAAACTATCAAAAGATGTAATGACAGTTGCGAAGAAGAGTTATGTTGCTCATTGTGCAAAACACACTTAAAGGTGTGTGGTGATGGAGAAGTATACACAGCTGAAAAGTAAACTTTATCAAATCTATGGTATCAACGATTGGCACATAGGACTAAGAAGGCATTAAAGTTGATGGATGGTAAATCCCTTATCCCAATTAAGAACTCACAACTACTTAATCCCTGCGATCATTGCTTGACTAGAAAGCAACATAGAGTCTCTTTCAAAAGAAGATCTCCAAAGAAGTTGGAGATATTTGAGTTGATGCACTCAGATTTATGTGGCCTTATTGAAGAGGAGTCACTAAGAGGTACATAGAGTCTCTTTCAAGAGAAGATCTCCAAAGAAGTTGGAGATATTTGAGTTGATGCATTCAGATTTATGTGGCCTTATTGAAGAGGAGTCACTAGGAGATAATAAATATTTTCTTACATTTATCGACGATTCTTTAAGGAAGACTTGGTTTTACATGTTGAACTCTAAGAGTCAAGTATTCGAAACTTTCCAAAAGTTTCATGTTATGGTAGAAAAGGAACGTGCGAGGAAGTTAAAGTTCTTGCGAACAAACAATAGAGGGGAGTATATTTTTAAGGAGTTTGAAGAATATTATATATCGCGTGGCATTATTCATAAGAAAAATGAACCAAGGACTCTACAACATAATAGGTTTGTTGAGAGGGTGAACAAAACCATTGTCAAGAAGGTTCACTGCATGCTCAGAATGTCTATGCTGCCAAAGACATTTTGAGGAGAAGTAGTTTGAATTATGATCTACATGACTAATTGAGCTCCTTCAGTTTGTTGGATTTTGTTGGATTTTGCCAATTCCTTGTACTATTGAATAGTCACAGGTGAAGATTAAGTGTGTTACCAAACACACATTGGTGATGATCAGATATAATTTGATAATGATGAACTACATGAAACACATTTAGATAATACTAAAAATGAATCCATTGATGATAATAAGTAAGGGGAGCAATTTGATCCAACAATTGATGAAACATAACTTCGAAGGTCGATAAAGGAGAAAAAGCCTTTTACAAGGTATCTAAGTTCTGAATAACTATTACTTATAGTTGATGGGGAGCTAGAAAATATACAAGAAGTTGCATCTTTTGAAGACAAAGATCTCTGACTCATAGTTATGAAGAAAAAGATGGATTCTTTGAAGAAGAATAATACATACGAGCTTGTAAAACTTCCAAAAGTAAAAAAGCATTAAAGAATAAGTGGGTGTTCAAGATAAAGAGAGATGGTAACAAGCTGGTAAAGCACAAGGCAAGCCTAATAGTGTTAGGATTCAATCAAAAGAAGGTTATATACCTTGATGAAATATTTTCACCAATAGTCAAGTTGATCTCAATTCGAATAGTTTTGAGTCTAACTGTTTGTTTAAATCTTGAATTTGAACAACTGGATGTTAAAATAGCCTTCTTATATGGAGATTTGGAAGAGGAGATATAAATGGAGCAGCTAGAAGGTTTCAAAGAAAAAGGCAAGGAAAATATAGTCTGTAAGTTAAAGAAAAGACTATATGGCTTAAAACAAGGTCCAACGTAGTGGTATTGAAAGACATTCTTCTTCTTTATGTCCATGATATATTGATTATGGGTCAAGACATTGGTATAATCTAAAATTTGAAGGAGAATTTGTCCAAATATTTTTACATGAAAGATTTGGGACCTGTAAAGAAGATTTTAGCCATATGGATAACTCAAGATAAGGAGAATAGGTGATTGTGGTTGTCTCAAGAGAGATATATTGAACGAGTGCTAAAAAGGTTCAATATGAAGCATGTCAAGCTAGTTACCACGCCACTGACATCTCACTTTAAGTTGTGTAAGCATACATGTCCCTCAATAGAAAAGGATAAATACAATATGTCCTCTGTTCCCTACTCATCTACAGTTAGGTCTTTAATGTATGCAATAATATGCACAAGGCCAGATATTGTTCAAGCTATTGAAATGGTGAGTAGAGTTTTATCAAATCCAGGGAAGGTTCACTAGGAAGTATTGAAATGGATTCTGAGATATTTGGAACGTCGAAGTAAAGATTGTGCTTTGGTGATGGTGAGCCAACTCTAGAAGGTTTTACAGATGCAGAAATTACAAGAGATCTTAATGGAAGAAAATATACTTCGGATTTTCTGTACAAGTTTACAGGGGAGCTCTCATAGCAACCAAAGCTATAAAAGTGTGTGGCTTCATCCATGACTGAAGCAGATTATGTAGCTGCAGTGAAAGCTTGTAAGGAGATACTTTGGATGAAAAGTTTCCTTCAAGAGTTGGATGTGAAGCAAAGAGACTATGTAGTATTATATGTTAGTCAAAATGCTATTGACTAGAGCAAAAATGCTATGTATCAGTCTTGTACAAAGCACATAGACATTAGGTATCATTGGTTGAGGTCGTGATAGAAGAGCAATAATTAATTTTGAAGAAAATTCATAAAGAATTGAATGGAGCTTATATACCGACTAAAGTGGTTCTTGAAAATAAACATGAGCTTTGTTGTAAGCTTATCGGGATATATCTCAAGTGGATGATCGAGAATAACATGTCTTCCCCATATTTGGGCTAGAAGGGGAGATTGTTAAGTACGCAACCTTATTTCTTAGAATTTCAGTGATCATAGATGCCTTTATAGTTCATGAGAATGACGAACAAGTAAAGACAAGATGAATAAATCTCTTATATGGAGATACACAACCATGTAGAGTGCTACACACCTATGTCTTGACTTACACAGCCGTGTGGATCAACCATGTAAGTCTCTTGAAATTTGTGAAGGAACATATAAAGAGTGAAGAAATACACGATCGTGTGAAGATATACAATTTTGTGTGGAGACCATGTAACTCTCTATAACCGTGTACAACTTTGAGTGAGGAAGTGTTGAAGATACATAGTCACTTACACAAACCGTGTAAGGTGTAAAAAAACCTATTTCATTATATAAAAGAGAAAAATGCATAGTTTTGTAGTTAAAAGTGATCGTGTACGGTGTAAAAAACTTTTTTCGTGATATAAAAGAGAAAAATACATAGATTTGTATAGATGGTGTAGCCATAACGTCCAAAAGTGAGTAAGAACAGAGAGAGGGAAAATAATGTTATATTCTTATCCTTGTTTGATTGTTTTTAGGATTAGTTTGAGTGTTTGTTGATTGTGATATCAACTTTGGTTTCAATCATAAAACTTTATGAGATAACCTATTGTTGTGGGGTGAGAGATAAACTTTTTGTAAATTTTTATTAAGTTTAGTGGATTTGGTTATAGGTTTGTCTTGTGGTTTTTTTCTTTTACACTAAAGGGTTTTTCACATAAATCTTGGTGTTTGTTTCATCGTTAAATTTCTTATTTTCATATTATTTTGCTGGTACAGGTTGAATAGTTCTTTTTTATCGTTAATATTTGGTTGATCTTTTAGATAACTGTGTTATTGTCTCCCAACATGATTTTAAATGATTATATGGAAATAAATGAAAAGAATTGTTGGACCCCGAACTTTTAGGTGAAAATTAGAAATATTAAAATGAATTTTAATGAGAAAGAAATTGGTGAGACAATTTATGAATTTAAGAAAATTTGATGAATTTAAGAAAAATTTACGAGAAAAGAATTGTTTAGTTTTGAGGACTTTGATATTTGAGTGAATTTATATGGATTATGAGAGGAAAGAGAATTGGTCAAGAAATAAAGAAAGAAAGTGAGAGAATTTGAAAAAAAATTAAGAAAATTGACTTTTGGAGATAAAATGTTTGACTTGAGAGTTGACTTTTTGTTTGAGGCAAAATTTGA
>JANKOE010000001.1:30180063-30199221 GCA_026284465.1 Erythroxylum citrifolium | reverse complement strand
AAAATAATATAAAATAATAAAATTTCATATTTAATAAAAGTCTAATAACATAATTATATCTACAATTATATATATTTATATGAGGAAAAAATATTGTCTTAATTTTGAATATTAACATGGACAAATGAATATATATGCATATGAATTGAAATCTTATATTGTATTGATTACTACATCATATATTTATATGATAACGTTTTCTTTTAAATTTTCAAGCTAGTAGTCATAAAATTTTAATTAAGACTTCATTTTACAAATTTATTATAAAATTTAAATTGTAATTAATGTGTCAAGAGTGTGTATCTTCATTTCGTATCAAAATATTTGCACTCATTCATTGCAAAAATAAAGAAAAATATATATTTCTTTGGTATATTTCAAGGTTTAAATATAGTTAAGTAATAAAATTTTAGATAATAATTAAGTGCTAATGATATATTAATTACCAATAACTTGTAAGAGAATTTTAGTTACATTATATCAAATATATTAATTTTGTTAAAAATTGAAAGAAAATTATGACAATCAAGAAGATCATATAAACTTTTTTTAACTTAACAAAATCTCAATTAATTTTTTAATCAAATAATCGATAATATAAAATTAGTAGAAATACATTCAAAATATTGAATCATCTGTCACATTATAAGACAGAAAGGATACGTTACAACACTGCGTAAGAAAAAGGGCATGTGATTCGGGCTTAGATTTCTCTACAGCATCATAAGACATAAGTGCTATTTATTTTCTTTTAATTTACGGTGATCGTTCTTACCTTAAATGCTATAACACAATTTCAATTATTCAAGAAATGTCTCAAATACTCCATGTGTTACTGATAAGTATGGATCTACCACATTTATTAGAAATAAGTAGGGAAAGTCACATTTAATAATAATTAGTGCACAAGAAGGACTTTACACTATAAAAGCCGAAGAGAGCCCCGAGTCTATGCACGAAACAACCAAAAGTGAGAAGCTAATAAGCAAAAGAGTTGAAAATGAAGAGGTTGATGGGTTCTTCTGGGTTCATGTTCATGTTCCTGCTTCTGCTTGTTAGTGCAAATGCAGGTGCAGCCATTACATGCGGCGACGCAATAACTCGACTTTTGCCATGCCTGCCATATTTGATCGGTACCGACAATCTTCCACTCCCCACTTGCTGTATAGCAGTAAAATCTTTGAACGACCTGGCCACCACCACACCTATACGTAGAGATTTGTGTTATTGCTTTCAGAATGAGGCTCAATCCTTTCACGTTGATGCTGAAAAGGCTAAAAGGCTTCCTGACTTATGCCAAGTCAAAGTTCCTGTTCCCATCGACCCTAGCGTAGACTGCAGCAAGTAAGTGACGACTCCATTCTCTACTTTTGTTAACGAAGTATGTTAGTATATATATATATAATCAATTAATTTTTAATATTTTTGCATTTTCAGGATCAATTGAACGATGAAGATTGTCTATGGAGCAGGAACGTCCAATGTGATGAATAAATTAAAGTGGCAAGAGTAGATTTGGTTGTGTTTAATTCTTGATGCAGCTATGTCTTCGAAATTATCTACGAACGAGCTTTTGTCGTATCGTTACGGTCCTTCAATTGCATATGTACTTTGCAATAGATTGAAATACTATGGTAATTTTTTTAAAAAAAAGTATGCTTATGTAATTTCCAATGATCAATAGATCAATAAAAATAATTGATGGAAACGACATAAATGAATCTAACAACACTCACTTGTCAAATATATATGATGATGAGGTGAGTGTTTATGAAGTTCCATTCCAATAGATTTTTAAGTGCCAGCATCTATGGACCATTGAGCACTGTGCAAAAATTAGTATTTACCGTCAGTGTTCAAAATTATGGCAGATCTTATGATAATTGTACAAGTAATCAACTCCTAGGAATTTTTGGAACTCATTCTCAACCCAGTTGCCAATTGAAGTACTGTACAATTACGCATTACGGGTAAAACTTTATATCAAAAAGTGACAAAATGACAAAAAAAGAACAACAATCTATTCAAGTTCTAGGTATGCTTGCTTAAAAATGAACTCAACTTTGATTCATTTTCTCTCTAATAGTGGCAATCCCTCCGAAGATCCAACTCTAATAGAATTGCATTGCAAATAGAAACAATACAGAACCAACCAGAAACAAACAATTGTATGTTTCAATCCACAGCTTACAGACTCTTGCTTTTGGTTCCACAAAAGGGTAGTGCAAATTGAGAATAAGGATTTAAGTGGCCTGCTTCCATGTCACCAAATGAAAATTCCAATATAGAAAAGGAGAAGATATGTAACAGTACCACATTTCAATTACGTGTACAATATGGCAAAGTATAAAGATGCCATGAGCATAGCATTGACTTCTCATTTGCAAGATGAATGTTGTTTTTACAAAGATGTACACCATTGAATTCATGCCTATCTAGGGTTAAAATTTGAGAAACAAATTAGGATATAAATTTTAAAAATCGGTCCATAATTAGTGAGTTGAAAGGAAGTTACAAATTTGAGCACTTTTTACAAATTTGTTTTTTGAGGGCAAGGAAAGAGGTAGACCAAAAGAAGCCGAATCATCACTTGGTTTGCACTTTCTCAAAGATACAAGAAGAAGAGAACGGGAAGGCAAGGTTAAAATCATCAGAACCCACTTTTTTTTCCTCATAAAATGGCCCGCAGACAGTAGTCGGTGTAGGGGAAACAATCCAACATTCACAAGATCCAACCCAGCATACTCAATAATGACAAACCTCTGCAGAAAGAAACACAAAGGTAAACAACGACTGTTGGTAGAAACTGTAGCAGGAAATTAGAGCATAGGAATATTGGAAACCCAATAATGAAAAGAAACTCCTTTAACCAGGGAAAAATGATAATTTTAGTGAAAATAGTATGACGATTGCCCAAGAAGACGAAAACTATGATCCTGCTCCTTTGACAACTTATAATTGATGTTGGTCAAAAAAAGAGTCATTTTATCATGGAAATATGATTTTTATTTCTATATTACATCGTACTAGGTTTTGGAATTCATAACTCAGTGTTGGTATAGTTCCACATTTCTGACGAAGATTATCTAACAAAAGCATCTGCTCCTAATATTCATCTGACCATGAATTAGAAGTATGTTCGCTACAAACAAGAAAGCAGAGAGAGAGAGATTGCACAAGTAGAAAAACAAGTCATAACCATACCAACCATTTTTCACTCTCCTTTCCAGTCTATTAATTCACTGCAAGGTGCATATAGCTTTGCCACCTGCTCCTCTGCTTCAGTGTCATTTACCACACCACGGCATCTTGGGAATCCACAGTAGCATGCCAATTGTTCATCAATTGAGAAAAATCTGCAAGGGAAAAAGTCAGCATACATCTCAAACATACAGATGAACACGGGATGTTGAGAAATTGAGCAAAACCTATAGTCATATGTGAGTTCTTCCCATCTTCTAATATCTCTTTTTGCAAATATAATAATGTGCTCATCACCATTGACACTTATCACTCTTGAGTAGCAATTGGGCTGTGCAACAATAAACAAAGGGAAGCAGAAGTATAAATTAGTGCTCCTATAATCAAGCATCTAGAAAACAAATTGATTGAACTGAAATTGCAACTACCACTAAGCTTTCAACTTCCAGTAATACTCTCACAAGTTTAAAGACAGAACAGTTGAGACCAGAACATTTAACATTTACAGTAGTCAAACTAATTACTTATTGGAAGTTTACCACAGAACTACCTTTTTTCTTCTTTTGAAAAAACAAGTCACAAGTTTGACAACAAAAAATCATCAAGAGAAAATGCACACCTCACATGAGTGATTGATCAAATGAGCAATACTTCCTGCTCTCGTAGCATCAATTACGCGTTCATCATCAATTCGAAACATATAAGTCCCAGCACCCTGAATTTAAAAATCTAATCAAGATTTTGACTATAAAAACAACAGAAATAACTTTCAAACAGTAAAGATCAGTCTTATGATGGTAGCCACGAATTACCAAAACCAGAAATATAAGCATACACAAAGAAACAGAGACGAAAACATAATGCAAAGAAACATACCACCAATGAATTGTATATGAATCGTTCTCTCCTATCAGCAATAGGTGGTCTAACAAGTTCACCTATATATTCAATCACCTGAAATTATAGCACCATTATACTTGTGAACTTAGAATATATTAATATGCAAATTAATTTTATCATACTTGATATGCAATTTAATTTTACCATGTCTCCAGCCCTAAATGGCTGCTTCGCAAAGATGCCAAATCCATGTATTCCTGATTTCCCTAGAACCAAAAATAACAAAACAAGTCAGTATATAAAGCTCCAAAATGATCCTTGCGTATTGTTGACATTGACACTTGCGTGAAATCCTAAGATACTTACCAAATGTCAATCTCTTCCTGAATGTCTCCCGCATGTATTTATACTTCTCAGCCATAGAGAGAATGTTGCCATGAGAATCTAGCTGAGAGGCCTTAAACCTTTGTAAGTTAAAAGAAGATCTAGAGGCAACAACTCCATTTGGCAGCAATTTACCAATCGATGAATCATGCTTACAGAAACCACCAACTAAATAAGGCTGATTCTCTACAAACAAGCGCTTCAAAGATGCAGCAGCAAGTACTTCAGGTTCCTTCCTTCCTCTTCTTCCAAAATGATTGTAAGGCTCTATCAGAATTCAAGAAGATCAAAAGAATTTATGAAAGAACCTTTTCCTTAACCAGATTTTGTGGAATTAAGTAGCTAAAAATACGAAAAGAAATCCCAGGACTTGGAAGGATGGAGTGCTACATGGAAAATATTACTCGGTGGTTCTTGAAAACCAAACTACCATAACACAAAACCTTGAATCAACTCTTACAGAGTGAAAGAATACATACACGAGATACCATACTGCATCATTGCAAGCAAGCATCTAATATACTTGAAACTAAAGAAGAAGCTTAAAAGGCATACCGGTACGAGCACAGCCAGATGGATTAGATGGAGGTATATAATCAGAACAGCAACGAGCAATTCTACTAATCCTTTCATCAGTGACTGGCCTCTCATTAGATGGCTGTTTGTGCCTCTTACAGAAGGAAAGTAACCGGATACAGTGGTGATCTTCATCATCATCAAGAGAAAGGAGATGTAGTCTGTCCTCATCCTCAAGCTGTTGACCATACAGAATGATGCAGTTTGAGTAAATATAAGCATATTTTCTTACCAACAACAGCAATCATTTGAAGTTTAAATAAATGAACAAACTAAGCAAGCATCCTCAATAATTGCAACAAAGGAAAAGCATACCTCAACGCAAAGTCCAGCAGCACGTGCACAGAGAGGATGATATGCTACCCGGCAATTATTATTTGAGCACTACAGGTAAGATTTCAACAGAGTTAAAATTCACAAATTACTAAATGCATGTATAGATTACAGAGAGAACAAGAGAACAGAAGAACGATTGAATATGCCACCCAAGCACTATCGATTGTTTTGTTGCTTTTGCGTACTTTGACTCACTGTAAAACTTGTAAACACATATTTACCTTGTGATGGGACGTCATTCTCCACTAAAGCGGGAGCAAAGTAAGTTGTCAAGATAACAATTAACTTATCAGATAAAGAAATTTAGAAAAGAGAAGGAAAAAGAACTTCAAAAGGCTGTTACACTAAAAGTCACCAAGACTATTTAAGTTGTCAGACAAAGAAATTTGGAAAAGAGAAGGAAAAGGAAAGAGTTTAACTTCAAAAAGTTAGTAACCTCCTCAAATATAGAGATGAGGTGACTTATTAACCTCATCAAATATCAGCCAATGCTTTTTTAACCCCCTTCTTTTTCCCTGTTATGTAAATTATTGCCCATAAAGACCTGATAAATGCCTAGAAAGGTAGCAAACAACAAACAAAGCTGTTGGTTTGCTTCTCGTCTCTAATTTTTATGAGCTGCAATTCTTGAAAATTGGACTTCTAGAAAACATTGCAACGAAACAAAAGAAGTTCAAAAGCAATTTAAACTTTGCCCCAGTTGAATACAAAATCTTTATCAGGAATTTGAACTTAATTCTTGCATTAAGCTAACAAGACCAGTTGTGCAATGACATCGGAGGACTTAGAACTTACGTTTAACAGGTCCAGTTGCATGAGAACATTACACTCAACTGACAGTCTGAAATAGACAAGCATAGCAGTTATTTAGTATCTTAAGATAACAATCTTACTTGGATGCAAGCTCCATAAGCTACACCACAGATGCTGCATAAGAGCTTCCAACGATCCTGTTTTTGAACCAAAAAAATTTAAAGACCAAATTTTTGCATCAGTACAAGATTACAGCTACCAAGTTCAACAAATGAAATGTCCTCAATATCACCCACAAAATAAGCAAATGATTATAATAATTAAATAAATTGCTTATCCGCAGAGGTGATAGGATTATAAAGCATAAAAGTTCAAGTTAACCATCCTACGTACCTTATTGATCCTATTTAGGCCATCAATGGGCTCCATTCTCTTGACATCAAATAAACAAGTTTCTGAAATGCATAAAGTGAGAACACATAATCTAATACAACAGACAAATAAATGAATGCATGCATATTACAGACACAAACCAGGTATCCATATTGCACAAGCCAGATGAGCCCAGCGACCATCAGTAGTTGGCTTCATAGCACCACCTGGAAAAAGTAAATCTAAATTTTGAGGTACATATGATCCATAGCCTTACAGGGGACAAAGATGCATAACAATACATTACCAGTTACAGGACAAAGGCAGCAGGGCGGAGGAGACTCAGGGGCCCCTGGTCGGCATAAATTACATAGCCACAGGACACCATCAACAGGTTCTAATTCCCCATAGCATCTGGCATGGACCTGAGTAAACATTACTCCTATGAAATATATGAATTAACTAGAAGATTAAAATGAGCAGTAATAAAACTTTTCACAAGTACATGAAAAAAGGAACTTTTCAAGAAAAACCATTAAAGGAATTAAATTGACGAAGAGTAAAAAAAAAAAGGATCTACGTATCATATCTCAAACCGCTTATCAGATGGAAAGTTAATAGTGCAGAAACCAGCAGAACCAGTATACAAGGTTTTACCATCATTCTGCATTTCTCACATTGCAGAAACAAATTGTTTTCATATTCCTGGAAACAAAGAAACACAATTAGAGCCTCCACACATAAAAAATTGAAAGCACTATTAGGTTAGAGACAAAACATCAGCCCTCAAACAATAAATTGAAGACAAGGAGATGCAAAGAGAAAGGACAAATAAAAATTAAAGGAGTTACAGCTATAGCAATTAAAGATAGAAGGTTCTCTTGCACCTCATCCATGTGGCAGACATTGCACTTATCAAGATCTTTCCAATTTACACGAACAGGTCGATAGCCAACTGGCAAGTTCTGATATCTATCAGAGGTAGAATTGCACATAGATAACTTGGACGATAGTCTGGATTTCAACAACCCCTGTTAACATCATAGGGAATCAATATACAATCTAAGCAGGTACCATCAATGTACACATCTCCATAAAAAATACAAATGATTGTCAAACTACTACAAGCAGAAAATAAGTCACCCTGAGAATGTCAAAAGAAGAAACAATAGTTATTTGCATTTAAATTTTAAATCTTTTCCTTCACTATTAGAGTTAATATCACAATCAGAGAGAAAAGAACAACTAGAAATGACAGGACATTCGACTGGAAGCAGAAGAAAGTTAACCCTATAGAGTAAAATGGCGAGCAAAGTCATTAAGTTTCAAAAATTCCATGTCACTGCCAATCAAAAAGTGTTTTGTCTTCTTAATATGCATGTCAAATGCTCATTTACCAACTATATATTCAGCATATAAGTTCATGAGTATACTTTAATATCAAGAGTCATTTATTTAACCTATGATTTTTGGTAAGGAGTTTCAGGGAAAAGAAAATCCTTGTACCTTTATTAGTTTTATTACTTGAGGATTGGAGAAACCAAACATGTCAGAACCCGATTCGTAGACGCTTTCCACCCCATTTTCAGCATTGATGCTGTTGGAAGTACCATTTTGCAGTTTTTTCATTCTTTTGTATATTTTGTTCCAGCAAGCAGATGGAGTAGATCCTTTAATCTGAAGAAAAAGGAGATAACTATAAAGGTTTAGCAAATCATGAGCGATAAAATGATGTGTGCAATAGTAAGATGTGTGATGCCAATCAGATCTTAGCTTTAAGTGCTAAGAGGCATGTATTTCAAGAGCAATTAAAAGGTCACAGAAAATCCATCAGAAGAAAACAAACAAGCATAAGTAAATCCTGAACCCCTAAATGCTCAATGCTTAGCTCGGTAGACTTGATCAATAGAACTCTTGTTAGTTACAAAAAGAAAGCACTTAACTGTGAAATCACTGTTCATCATTGGATAGAAAAGCTTACGCCTTAAACCATGGTTATCTTAGATACATATAGATCTTGTGACCAAATATAAAAAGTAAAAAATGCAACTCAACACTAAGATATGCATATAGTACGTGAAAATGTAAAGTTTCCCTCTTTCATTGATCTGAGCAAACAAAATTTTGGGTCCATAGCAAATAATTAAAAACTGAATTTCAAAGGGTTCTACCACAACATGCTTTACTGTCAGTTCTACTGACATCAAAGAGATATGGAGTCCCAAACACAAGCAGAGACACACAGAGACAGTGAGTGAGCGCGAGTGACAGACAAAAAGGAGAAAAAAGAGTGCATATGATGGTCTTTCAATGCATGGAGTGCATAATCAGATTACTGCAAAAGAAAATCCTAGCTAAATGGCAATAAATTGCAAAAGGGTCATCAGCATGTTTATAGAATTAGGATTTATTTTATCAACCTTACCTGTTCTCCATTATCCAATGTCACTCTAAATAAAGGCCGAATCTTTGACTCTGCATCTCTCAACACTTCCATCTTATATACTGTACAATTATTTGGATCTGAAATACTCAAATTTGAGAGACAATGTCATGTAATATCAATTAAAAATAAAATTAATTTAAAAGGGAAAAGTATAACACCTCAAAACAAAGAGCAAATTGAGAAAAGAATTTGAAGTTACTAGAGAATAATTCCCACAATATTCACCTCCTATTGACTTGAATTTCCTCAAAGCAGTATATCCTTCAGGCCAGATAAATCTATCATCCTGAAAATATTCCGAGTCCTTGACAATCCTTCCTGTTAAAAAAGGTTTGGTGATTATTATAAGTACCAATTTATTAAAATTTCCAATAAAGAGTTGTTTGCTAGTTTATAGTAAATGACAAGCTTCCAAAGCTCATTATGAAGTAAGAGTCGTGACTTATAGACATTTCAAACAAAAAGGAGGGAATAAAAGTAAAAGTTAACAGGGTACTACTTTAATTTATAAGTCAATTAATCTGAGTAATAATAACAAGTGGGAGAAAATACAGTAATAAGTACTTGGATGTCTTGAAATAGTAGAACCTTGAAGAATTGGTTGATTATGAATATCTTAAGGATGACATTGAAGCATTGGTTGATTATGAATATCTTAAGGATGACAGTTAAGTTGAGATAAAATGCATGGGGAACTTTGAACAGTGTTTCCGAATAAATACTCAAAATTACCAAGGCTTAATATTTGCAAATCCCCAATAACATAAGGAGAGGTACTAAGGCCTCCCAATATCTTTTGAATTCCTTCATCTTTATAACAATCTCCACCAGAATATGTACTCCCTTCGTCCTCACTACCCAGAGTCTCAGAACTATCAGCATTCTTGCCATTTTGCAATTGTAGCATTCTTTTTGGAAGTTTTTGCTCACTCAGATACCTGCTAAAATCCCAAAATTTGTTCATTTGGAAAGCTTAAAAGGAAACTGAAACATAATCAGCGAGGCATCTTCAATAAAAACAAAAAAGAAAAGCAATTTTACATATCAATATGTAACCAGTGAAACTTTAGGTTTAGATGAGACTAAATAAACACAAATAAAACACTTGTGTCATACTTAGTTTGAAGTCCATCAACTTGAAGAAAGCTTTTCCTACTTTTAAAAACCATCAAATCTCAAAGCTTGAGAAAATTAAAAGTAATCATAGAATCTAGCAATCCCTAGACACAACCAAACACAAACTTTTTGACATATTAGCTCAATGGATTAAAAGCACTTATTATAGCACGAAAGCCATATCCAGATAAACAAAATTAATAGATGCTATTCTATAAAGATTTAAACATATAAAGGGCATCCATTTCATCAAACAAATCATTCGCAGTGTGATCCTTTGAGCTATCAACTGCATCCAAAATGCCCAATTGGCATAGTATTTCATATTCAATTTGAGTTGTCCACCTGAATGGAATTCTTCCGGTGCTTTTAAAAGGGAAATAGAGAGGCAGAGTCAGAAAAACAAAAAAGGCTTGCAGCAGTAAAACTGTTGGGATTTTTATATCTGCATGACAATAACATGGGAACAGATGATAGTTCATAGTCAAAGCCGGCCTTCACCATGGCATTGTTCTTCAACATTTGGACAAGTGTCCATTTAATTTTCTCCCCCTGCCTGTTTGTTCTACTGCTTATTTTCACTGGTAATAGTGTTTATAACTTACTTTAAAGGAGACAAGCTAAAAGATGGAATATGCAGACTTATTACAAACCATCAGCATTGACGAAGAACCTTTAACCTCTTGAGATGTAACAGATACTGGGTGCTTTGCACCCTAAAATTATGGATAACACAAGCCTCTGGATCTAAAATTACCAACCTTTAATATGGCATTTCACAAAAGTTTAACTTGATAAACCTAGCTTATAGGCTGCATGCACTATGATGTGTTTCAAACATAATTTCCTTTTATTTATCAATCAAAGTCTGATATTTGTACCAGGAGTTGTGAAGAAGAGAAAAAGAAAAGTTAGATAAATTTCACAAGATATAATCAAAGATTTACTGTGAAATGCCAGGTTAGCATCAAAATTAAAATAAAGATAAAGTAAAAAGGAAGTAACAGGCTATTGTAAAAAAACATTACATTTTTGCTTCTTCCAAGCTTTGAGCAAATTGAGGCTTCTTGCACTTATGGTGGAAACAAGAAAGAAGCCCTTTGAGAAAAGAAATTATCTGCTTTGGTTTTACTCTGAAAAGATTACAAGTATTTCAGACTCCAACAAAGGCATGTGTCTTAACCATCTGCTAGATAAGGCAGTGATCAACCCCACAGGATAAATCCCCAAAACCCAAGTGTATCACAGACCTTGCAAAATCATGGGTACCGAAAAATTGTACAAGTACTGATCTTCCTCCACTAAATCTGTTTAAACCCTTCCGATCAGAAACAAGGGCTTCATCTACAATAATAGCTGGCCACATTGCATGACCTGCACCATAATATAAGAACATATAGTTTCTACGAAATAAAAAAAGGGATAGTCACTATTGAAATCTTAGTTCTTTGAAAAGGAAACTAAGAGAGTGGCAAATAGAGAATGTCACAGAAATGATCTCACCAAGTTTGAAAAACTAATATAACCTGGAAAAGTAACCAGTAAATATGATCATTAACCAGATTCTCAAATCAGCTCAATCAAGATCCAATAACTGGTTCACATTCTTTTATATCCAAACAGTAAATTTCCAGTCACATGCTAGATATTGTGTGTTGAGTTGTGAAGCTCCATGTTGGCACTGGAATTAATACTCAGCTAACTACTGTTCATGGCACTAGAACATACGTTATTCCACATACAACAGAAATCTCCAAGAAGAAGATCAAGTATAGAACAGAGTAATTTTTCTACACCACTTACCTCACTAACTGATGGACAATAAAGGCATTAATAAAACCATGAACTTCTGCAAATGCTTATCATCCCAGACTTATTATTTTCACCTCTATTTCTTATTTCTTTCCTCTTAAACATTGGCTCTGACTTTTAAATTAAAGAAATATTAAAAGAGAAAGGTAAAATCACTCAAGTACATGCACCAGCAAAGAGAAGCAAGATTCAAAAGTTTTAAATAGATAAGAAAGATTTTGATCAAAACCAGTAAGTTTTGCCCATATGATATCGCCAGGCTCCAGATCTTGGCAGTCATCCAAGCTAGCAGCTAATGCAACCATCTCATCATAATTGTCGCTATCAGCATCAGTACATGTCATGTTGAATTTCAGGTTCAGATTCACCACCTCCTCATGAGAGAGGAAAAATTTTATTTTTTCATCTAAAAGACCAAGATCCTCCTCATCACCATCTTCATATTTGACCTGAATTATGTTTCACTTAAGGTCAGGCATATGCTACTGATATTTCATCGGTTTTAGCAATCCAAAATTATCAGAGAGAAATAAGTTGGCATGTGAACTCATACATGGTGTTGATTGGTCTCCAAACAGTAATGAGCAACTCGTCCAGAATACCAAGCAGCATCCAATGGCCAATAAACCTGGGCATATGCAGCTTAATTATGGAGCAAAAGAAAAGTCTAGACCAACAAATGTTGCCATAGGTTTTTACCTTGCACTGTAATTAGAAGTACCCTCGCAAAATGATTAATATGAAAATATGAGCATATGATGCAAGTTCTTACCTTGCACGGTAACCCAACAAATGTTTCAGGATCAACGCCATCAAAGCTCAACCTATGAAAGTCAAAAGTCACATGCGTGAATAACAAAAAGATGAAAGCTGTAGACACGCAGAGATATCAAAAGGCCTCTTTTGGTGGCTGATAAAGCCAATGAAATAAAACAATATACAAGTGAAAACTGTTTGCTGCTCTTGCAAAGTAATGAGCAGTTGTACTGAACTTGCTTGAATGCTAGCTACTTTCATTTCAATTCTATATCGACTGTGATTCAGGTTTCCAAGCAATATCGCCCATTCAACCCAATATACTTACTTCTCAATTGATAATTTCCCACCTTACATATAAAATGCAGTTTCAACTTCAATTTCAGTACTCCTTAATCCAGCCAAATACAAGCAAAGAGTACACAATTAGAAGAAAAATGACAACAGGAACCCCACCTGACCCATCTTTTAGTAGTAGGCAAAACTTTCTTCTTCGAAAAATTCCCACGCTTTTTATTTTTATTATTATCACTAGAATTAATATTCACATTGTGAATTCTACAATCCCTCAAACGCCGCCTATCGGAGTCCATCAAAACAGTGGAATCGACCTCCAATTTTTTCAACTCAGAACACCCAATCCTCGTCCTCTTCTCCTTCTTCTTCTTCACCTCACGCTCAATTGATTCCTGAAAGTCAATACTTTCAATCTTCACAGAGCGCGCAACCAAAGACTCAAAGAAGGACAAACTTCGATTGCAATCTCGGCGTCTTTTGCTCCGGCGAGAGTAGACGTGAAGAACAGGCGGTTTAATCGAGCACGGATCGTCGTGAACGACGAGCTTCCTAGCTTTAACCTTCTTCGACATGACGTTTGACGATCCAACGGCGCTCACGCAGCGAGACGCCGCCGAGTACACTCGGTCCAAAGACACGTATTTAACCGGAGTCCCCGCCCGATTGCCGTCGATGTTAATGTCACCGTCTCCGTCCACTTTCACTTCTCGTGCTTCTAGGGTTTTTTTGTTGTGGAGGTGAATAAATGCCATGGAAAAAAAGGGAAATTATTAATTATTGGCAGAGGAGAGAACAAAAGACTGTTGCTTCCTTTTGCTCTCTCACTCTCCACCTTCACAATGTGAAGTGAGAATTATTGATGAATTTGAGAAACTTGAAAGCACCAAAAGGGATTGGGTTTTAGGTTTGGGGTTAGGGTTTAAAGGGAGAGGAGGAACTTTTGGATTAGGTTGTTTTGGAGGGAGGGGGAGGGAGGAAGAGGGATTTTCCCGAAATTGCCAGTTTCCCGCCGGGTGTAACTTGCACTCGCCTCTGCTAGCGAGTGGGAGATGGTATTCTCTTTTGTGCTATATATGTATTATATTACAAAATAAAAAAAAATTCAGTTGTTAATCATCAGATGTTGTTTTTCTCGTACAAAGACAGAAAACTTGAACCCGCGATTGCTGTGGTGGAGTGGCCGGGGCTCCTCCTTCCTTAATCAAAGTCTCGGTTTCGAGTTTTGAGAATGGAGTCGCACTTGTGAGAGAGAGCTTTACCGCCTATATGATCCTACCCAGCTCGAATCCAGATTAGTCAATTACCCGTATGGTGTCGGATACTGGATGGTTTAACAAAAAAAAAAGAGACAAAAAACTTGAATCCATGACCATGATCAATGCACAGTCTTAACACTTGTAGTAGTAGAAAGCTCTGGTTTTCTTTCTTTGATCGAAGAAAATAGAACAGCTGCTTACAATACACTATAGACTAAAAAGACAGACAATGCGGACACCAGTCTCTCTAATGCTAAAAGTTATGAGTTTGAGTTTGATACGTATGTCTCCATCCAGGAGATCCGTATTAGTCGTCAGCATATCATGATTCTCATGCTGGACGAGGGTCTCGCCCCAACTAATTGCCTACACCTTATTCCGTATATTACAAACACCTCCTCCATTTTTTACATCTTTAAAAAATAAATGTTGAACTAAGTTAAGTTCTAAGTCGTTGATAATAAAATATGTTCTTATTAATATTTATATCTTTAGTGACATTAGTATGTAAAAGATCATGTCAATAAAAAAGGTACAGTGAATTAATGAGTCAATTAAATCACTTTAATAATCAAATATTGGAGAAAAAAAGTAAAATAAAATAGGCAATTCAAGCAAACAACTAAAAACAAGATGCGAGCACGTAGCAAAGACTCCTAAGCCTCTTGTTCATGTTTTAGCGCATAGCAAAAATGTCAAGACCAATGCAACTAAGGGAATGGATAGAGGAGTTTCTCTCATCTTGTCTTGTGACAAGTTATGAAAGATCACAAACGTGATGATGTTATAGTCGAGATGGCCAGCCTTTCAGTGGATGAAGGCGAAGGAGGTTTGGTCTATGAAGATGCAGATTTGGAGCAGGAGGACAACAATAAGTTGTGTTTGGTTGGTAGGTTTTTGACTAAAAGAACTATATACTACAACGCTATGATTAATACTATTTGATAATGATAACATTATTGATAAGAGATAACAGTGGCTTAATCTCTAGACTCAATCACTTGATGGTCAATTATTCCAAATATATTGTTGTAATTATGGATAGAATGTATACTGATCGTTAATACCTGTAAGTGTATATAAATTGCATTACCTCAATAATACGATATGAGACTTTCCATTCTATCCAACCTTTAGATGGTATCAGAGCCATTCTTCTTTAACGAGATTTTTTTCCGATCCATTGCTGACAAAAACCCATCGGCTCCTCCTACAATATCTTTAGGAACAAGCCAAACAGTCAACACAACACCTGTTGCCCTTAGCATAGGCAACATTCTCCAACCAAACCAACTAATCTCCTTTAACCCAAGCTCTCAAGTTCCACTAAAATAGCCAAAGAGTTTATTTTATTTAAAAAAATGGATGAATCATGTGTTTATAAGAAGGCTAGTGGAAAAGATCTCATCTTCCTAGTAGTATATGTGGATGGCATATTTCTGATTAGAAACGACATACCTATGCTCCAATATGTAAAGATTTGATAGTCTAAGAACTTCTCTACGAAGGATCTAAGAGAAGCAGCCTATATTTTAGAAATAAAGATCTATAGAGATATATTAAAATGACTGCTTAACTTATCCTAATCTATGTGCATAGAGAAAGTACTAAAGAAGTTTAACACGGATAACTCTAACGGGGGATTCTTACTTGTACCACATGGGATTTCTCTAACACAAAGCATGTGTATTAAGACAAAAAAGAAAGAGATAAAATTGATTATATTCCATATACTTTGGTAATGGATCAGTCATTTATGCGATGCTACGTACTAAACTATATGTCTTTTATGCTTTGAGCATAACAAGTATGTTTCAAGCAAATCCTAGTCATGGTTATTGGATAGTTATGAAAAACACCTAAAGTAATTGAGAAAGACTAAAGATGTTTTCTTGGTCTACAGAGGAGCTAAACTGAGAGTTTAGGGGTATTCAGATGATAGTTCTTTGTCTGATCCAACTGATAATAATTCATTGTTAGGGTACATCTCACTCTGAATGATAGTGTGGTAAGTTGGAGAGTTCTAAACAACCAACCATTGTAGATTTTACAACCAAGGGATAATGTATTTATATGTCAGAGGTTACAAAGGAAGCAATTTGGATCAAGAAATTCATCATCGAACTTGGAGTAGTTCCTAACATTGTTGAGATATTAGTATTATATTATGACAATAATGGTTCCATTACATAAGCAAAAGAATCAAGGTCTCATCAATAGTCTAAACATGTAATTAAGGAGCTTCAATTAATTAAGGAGATAATGGAGTGGAAAGACATACCATTAGAGTGAGTTCTCACTAAAGAGAATCTTGTTATTCCTTCCACTAAGTCATTGTCTCAAAAGAGACATATTCAACATATAGATGGATATTGTATTAGATATGTGGGAGATTGGGTTTACTATAACTGGATTTTTAGTTTATGCCCTTGCAACCAATTGGTAGGTTTCAATTTTATGTATGACATTATTATTTTAATTAATAAAAGGTGTTCTTTATCTGTATTTATTTTGTTAATTACTATTGGTGTTTTAATACTAAAGATATATTCTAGAATTATTGTGTAATTGAAATTATGGTAATATTGTAATTATGAGATTCAATTTGTATTTATACATTATTCTTAAATTGTTCCTAGTTATAGTTTCATTAATATAGGATATAGATCAAATGATAAAACTAACATATGTTATATTTTTTCTCATATGAATAAAGTAATTGATCTAAAGTATGAAGATACTTAAATAAACGTGTGAGTGCTTATGAGAGAATAAGTTTATTGAATTGACTCGATTATGAGGATCCCAAACGAAATATAACTTATGTGTATATGGATTTTCTCATTATAATACTTGTATATTGATTATTAGACTTGAGATTACTAAAATATCTCATATGAGAATTACTATGTTTTGATGCTACTTGTGACATATTTTATTTAAGGTACTTTTGTCAGTAATACTTGAATATAATATGAACCACAAGAAGATAATTGATTAAGTCAATAAAAGATTCATTACTCTGAAGTATTACAAAGAATATTCCACTGTTATTAATTAGTAATGATTTAAGAAATCCTTTTGTTATAGTAAATTGACATTTGAAAAGGTATTTTCAAATATCAATTATTAATCAATTATTAATCATCAATAGTGAATATGATTAAATTTATAAGAGTAGACACTATATTCCCAGTCTATATCCAATTAGATCAAATTGGATGATAAAATGATTGAATTATACATTATAACTATGCATGAACAAGTTAAGTCAAACTATTTTGACATTCCTAATATTTAGGTAGTCATGATATATTATTACAAGTCAATCTTAATACATAATTATAAGTTATTTAATTAGAGAACTAAAGATAAACTACAAGAAAATTTAATTTGTCTAATTATAATTATAAATTAGAACTATAATTTATAATAATTGCCAAAATATTAGGAACTTAATGAGTCATGTATAAAGAGAAGTTAAAAAGAGAAAAATTAATTTAAATTAAGTTGAACTTAATTATGAAGTTTGAGAAACTTTAGGACTCAAATATAAGATAATTAATTTTATTTAAATTAAATTAAATTATAATTAGAGTTTAATTTTAATGATAATTAGAAAATTTAATTTTAACAAAGATAAACCCTATTTTTTCTATAAATAGGAAATAAGTGTAAAGGAATTGACATTTGTACTTATTCATCTCAAAAGTTAAGTACTTTTTCTCAACTTTATAGTTATTATTAGAAGTTGGACGATTGAACAACTCATAATTGGCACTTCGTAAAAGAAGTTTCAATGAAAATTTGAATCAGATAAAGATTCAATTATCTTTATGATTCATTTTTTCAGGTTATTTAATTATTAAGATATGATAAAAATAATAAAATTTCATTTTTCTAATTAAATAACAGTTAGTTTCCCAACATCTTATTTCGTCTCTCTTTTTCAACTCTATTTCACTATTATTGTGTTTAATATAAAATTATTTTATGTAAACTTGTTATAATTATTCATAATTTAGAAATTAGGTTAAAAAAGTGAATATATTCAATTTAATCTCCTCTGCCCTCTCGTTTATAATCTATAGGCCAACAATAAACATATTCAGTATCCAACAAATAATTCTCCCATACATATAACTTACTTATTTTACATTAGAGAAAATCTCAAACAACTTTTGCAAGTGCCTAAACATAGTGTGTAAAATGAATGGGTCCATATATTGATAAGTGAAAGGTCAAATATAAACAAATACTTAATAATGTAAAAGTAAGAATCATCTAAATCTTTGGAGAGGATTCTCTAAAAACTCACTCATAAATTTAGTGTTAGTTGTTGCATGTGCACTTACTGCTAAAATCTATTATTAGTTAATAGAATTGAATTGATGGATAGTTCCATTATTAAGAAAATAGATTGAGAAGACAATTCTTCTTTTACATCCAAATTAAAAAAATGTGTAGATATTTACCGTCTCTTACATCTAAATACTGAAATCATGAGTTTTTGAAATTTTAAATTATCTCTTAAGAGTGGGATGTATTTACAATACAATGAATGATTAGCACTTTTGGATAATATAAAAAAGATATGACAATGTTAGACCTTACCGAAGATATGACCCATAATAGAAAACTTTGGCGTGTTATGATTCAAGTAAAGGATCTCTCATAAAGAGATCCTGTATCCCCTAGGAGGATTTATGGATGCCACCCAAGATAGTACAATCAAATCCAAACATCACACTAGTAGTTATTTTATTTAGTAACTCAAACCCACACACATATATTACATATCGAATCTCAGAATAAAAATTTAAAGAATATTTACAGGCCCAAACAAACTAAACAAAATACATATTCGAGCAACACAAAACTCAGACTCCTTTGGCCACTGCGGTTGACTTGTCCCAGTCCTTAATCTCTTCGCTCAGAACCTACACGGGGCAAATCCACCGTGCTAAGCATATAGCTTAGTGAGTAATAACTAATCTATATTAACCGATTTTA
>JANKOE010000001.1:30154190-30179963 GCA_026284465.1 Erythroxylum citrifolium | reverse complement strand
ACGGTTCGCTTGTGGGACCACCTTTCGGTTTTCGTACCCAGTGGGACCCACTGTCCCCGGTATTCCCAAATTGCTCAATGTCATCATTTGTGAGGCTCGTTTCGTGTGGGGCCCACAAGGTTACTATTCACGTGCGGGGCCCACGAGATCACGTGTGGAGCCCACACTAGTTACTCTTTACTATTCACTATTACTATTTACTATTTACTATTTACCATTCACTATTTACCATTTACCATTTACCATTTACTATTTAGTATTTATTATTCACCGACACTATTCATCATCTCCTACCTTACGAAATTTCACTATTCATATTATCCAATTTTCACTCTTTTTGTCATACCTTTATAACTCCAATTAATAGCTTCTAACTAACATGGCATTAAATTCTTAAGTAAAACATAATGCAAACATCAATACAACTTAACGTCAAAACTTACCTATTCAAACTCTTCACTTCTTCACTTCCTTCAATTCTTTCTTTCTTTACTACTCTCTCTTCTTCTAACCCCATGCACATAGATCATCATCATGGCAAGACAAAAGCTTAAAGAGAAACCCTTGAATTTTGGAGGAAGAATTTCTAAAGAAGAGAAAACGATGGAGCTAGCAAAAAGGAGAAGTGAGTTTCGGTTATCTAATGAACAAAGCCAAAAAACCTAATTTTTTATGCTTAAATGAAGCAAAACCGTGGGAGAGGATAAGGAGGAATTAATGAGAGGCTAGGTGGCCTTTTAGGATTTGTGAGAAAAAAGAAGAAAAGTCAAAGTATATTAAACAATTAATTCTGATAAAAAATTAACCCAATCAACTCCAATGACCCTAATTTCAATCCCAAAATAATATACCCAATACTACAGTGACATTGGGTAGCAATTTTTGCTATCAAAAATCGACCGGTTCGCCAATTGGTGATTTTTCTGGTCCGAGAATTTTCTTCGAAAAATTCCTGAAAAATTACTGAAAATCCCGTAAAATGTAAAACACTCTATGAATCACTTAGAATAATTTTTCAAACCCAATAACCATGTTAAACCCAATAAAATTGCCTAAGGCACAAAAACATGGAATATCATGTATGCATGCCAAAATATTTATGTCATTATGCACATAACAAGTATAAACGTACTAAATATCCGTAATCATCTAACCCCTAATTTGGGGCGTTACACTATTAGTTCTCTTATATCTTTTAACTCTTACCTTTTGTAGTTAGTTTTAATGGTAATTACATATTATTATTATTATTGTTATTGTTGTTGTTGTTGTTGTTATTGTTAGTACTATTATTAATATCTTTATTATTAGCATTATTATTGGTATTACTATTATGTTTATGATTATTAATGTTAGTATGGCTATTATTATTATTATTATTATTGGTATTTCTAGTATTATTATTATTATTACTTTTATTATTAATATTATTAATATCATTAATTTTTATTATATTTTATTTCCCCTATTATTATTACTATTATTATGTTTATTTAATTTATTTTGGTTTATTTTAATTGTAATTTATTTATTTATTTATTGGTTTTTAATTTTACTTTTATTTATTTATTTTCCCTTTCTATTTTTCTTTTTATTTTCATTCATTCATGTTGGTCATTTGGAAACAGCCTTCAAAGTCTGTAAGGATATAGTTTCGTAAAAACTTGATTCTGTCGTAGTTGTTTAGAATTGTATTTGTGGTTGCTTAATGTAAAGCAACTGTATCAATAATTTATAAATTTTCTAGCACAAACGAAAATAGAAAAATTAGTCGCGAAATAAACAAATTAATACCCGAGATTTGATAACGCAGTTCAACACACCTTGCTTATATATACAGTGCCCTCACCCAGCTTAATCACTTTCACTAAAGAACAACAATAATTTTACTTAAGACATTACAAAACCGACTCACCCTACCCTTGACAATATCCCTCGCCCTCACAATTCATGAAAGTAAATCACATCTAATAACAAGACCATCTCGTGCTAGCCTCAATAGAGAACTTTCTCAACAATGCTCTATAATAAAAATGATAATAAAACAACTCAAGTGATTGAAATAATAAAGAATACAAACAAAGACACTTGAGAAAGAAAACAACTTCCCTAACAATGTAGCTTTGTCAATAAAATAATGGGAAGTTGTCCATCGAAAGATCTATTGTGAAGCTTCAATATCGTTACTGTAACATCTCACACACATCAACCACAAAATGTCCCAAAACAACAAACGTTTCATCACTGAAACGTCATACACGAAGAGCTGCAAAAACACCAAGGCTGCTAGAAGTTTTTCACCCAAAAACCACTATCGTCAACAACCCAAAAATTCCCTCACGATGGACAGAAAAAGTAGCACCTAATCCAACTATAGAAAATCACACACTTGACAAAGAAATGCAGTCGCAAAGATCACGAATCACACACTTGACAAAGAAACGCAGCTGCAAAGATCACGAAATCTTCTAGAGTTTTCGCATATCACATATCACAAACAACAACCACAAAATCAACACTCCATCGACAATGAATGACCTAACAAAATCATTCAAACACTATAGAAAGACCAGCTGCCAAAATCCACACACTAGACACCAAAGAAGCTCTCAATGGTCATTCAAAAAAGTAGCATAAAACACAACACAAAGTCATACATAATCAACAATTTTTCAGCGCCCATAATCACATTATCCTTAATAGAAAATTCGGTAAAACATAAGGATAATATTCCCACAAAATCAGCTGCAAAATATAATCCAAGATAGCACAAAAATCCTAGCTGCCAAATCACCATATACCCATCGTTCCTCCACATAAAAACGACACTATTTCAGCTCACACATCACTTGAAACACAACCAAAGACAACTGTAATGGTCAAAACAAATACCCAAAGATATTGCTACCTTAGATAACTATTATCCCCAAAATCGGCTATTTATTAAATCTCATCTTAATTAGAATTTAAAACCTAATCAACCTTATAGTGAAAGAGTCTCACATAGGTCCAACTAAGTCCAATTTCAAATAATGCCCAAAATTATATTATAAGATATCATAACATATATCTTAACAAGTTTCTGGGTAAGACTACCTACTACTGGATCTTTCTAGGTTCCGCGCTTTAGCGAGATTTCTGCTAGGTGTTGTTGTTATTGTTAGATAATATAAAGTCAATTAACCTAATTAATCTTTCCTAGAATCAAGAGAAAATCGATATGAATCCCTTCTGGATGTCATCTTTGTAAACAATACAGTATTGGTTGTGTAACTGTAATCTGGTTTTTGCTTTTGTTTTCTGGATTCTGCTAGGAGTTGCCATGCACGATTCCTTGATGCAATCTGTCTGGGATCTTGAACTCTTTTCTTTTCCGAGAAAGTAAATTGTTATTGATTGTCCATTGGTATATTTGAGGGCTCATGTAACACGCCTTGTTTATATATTATTGAACTTTATTATTAAATAATGCTCTTAGATTTGATCTTCCACTTCTGTAGGCATCGTGTGCCATACTCTTCCAATCATTTTGATCTAACTTTAAAAACAGACTGTGCCCGTCACACAAGGCCACTCTGTCTTCAAATTTTGCTTGTTTTCTATACCATGCAACCGTATTAGTGGTCTACATTAACCACAATCATCGTGTAATGATTTTATGTCTTATTTCTAAATTAAGAGAGTCCAACTTGAGCTTAGAACAATAGCACTAAAGTTATATGATCTAGGCTTTTAAATCAGCATATTACCTTGTTTTTTATTACAATTATATATCTTTAAGGAACAAAATAGTTCAGATTCGAATGTTTATTTAATGTTCGTTAGAAAGTATAATTGTGATTTTCAATTATTATTAGAAAAAGATTTGAAAAGCTAATGTAGTAAAAAGCAAATCGAGTCGAACTTGAAGGAAGCAAGAAAGGAAATAAGAGATCGCAGACCAGAAACTTGTAGCTTGGTCTACAAAAAAACTATATGCGAAAATAAAGATTACTATAAGATGGATGCCAAAAACATGGGGTTAATGGGCTGACATGACAAAACCTACGAATAGAAATAAAATCATTTGTCTGATTTTATGGTGTCTTATTCTGTCCAATGAATCTCAACCATTTATTTATATGGGTTTTTTGTAGGCTCCGCATAAATAAACGTGGACTTCGCATAAATGAATAACTAAAATTTATGGGACAGAATAAGACACCATAAAATCAAACAGAGAACCTAAACTCCTGCAAATAAGGCATCTGATCCGATCACCATAAATTAGGTTGAAGGTGTCTCACTTTATCCTACTAACGACTCCAACCTACTCCGTAATAATCCCAGGTCCTAACACACCTCTCAACCTATTGAAACAGCCCGTGTTGGGGTAGATCTCAACGTTTCGGCTTGTAACTATCATTCTCGCTTCAAAAACAAGACAAAACAACAGCAGCATCGACAACAACAACCAGCATAACAGAACACTTCCGCAGATGCTGCTGTCTTTTTGGTTGGTCTTGTAGAACGTGTCTTTCCGGTACACTGTCTACCCTTTTGGTTATGTTTCGTTAATCTTATGGTCTGTGGAGATAAGACATGAGACAACGTAGAGAAAGATCAGTAGCTCTTCCATTTTCCATCGGCTGTACTTCTCAGTCCAGTGTTGCGGTGGCCACTAAGAAATCTGTATCCATCACAAAACCATCTGCGACAAGTATTTAACTCTCTTCCATTTCTCAACATCATTAATTGTTTGCTCCCTTTTTTTTAATTTCCTTCCTTTGTTAGAGTTCTTGTTTATGTATTTGCTTTGATCAGATTGTAAAGAGAAACAAGAAAGAAAGGGGAGATTGAGAAAGGATAAGGTGAGAAAGACAGTGAGTTTAATGGCTCTTCCAAAGCGAAACATATCTGTTGGAATACACAAATTGATGAGGAGCATCAGAAGTCTCTCCCATGTTCTATTTGGTAAGTAGCAGAACCTCTCTTATCTTAGTTTAACCAGCTATTATATTATACATGTAATTGTAAAGATAGATGTTTGATTTCATTTCTTTTTTCTGAACACTATAATTTCTCTGTGTTCTCCGTCTCATTTCCATAAAAGATAAGCGTATACCAAAACAATCATGTGACGAGAGCTTTGGCCTCTTCTACTAGCCCTCCAAGCAAAACCAACCATGTGTCTGCTCTTTCGTTAGTGTTCTTATCAGTACTAGATCATGACAACAACTTCCTAGCCCTCCAAGCAAAACCAACCATGTGTCTTCTCTTTCGTTAGTGTTCTTATCAGTACTAGATCATGACAACAACTTCCTAGCCCTCCAAGCAAAACTAACCATGTGTCCTATGTAATTAACTAAAGTGGCAAAAGTAGTTGGGTTCTTCACAAATTTTCTAAGCCTTTTTTATCCAATTGTTTTGGAACTCAATAGTTTGCAAACGAGAAGAAGAAGAAGAGGAGGAGGAGGAGGAGGAAGAGGAGGTAGAGATGGAGATGGAGATTGGATATCCAACAGATGTGAAGCATGTGACACACATAGGCTTGGATGGCACTACCACGACCAACCATGTCAAGGGCTGGGAAGCCCTTAGACCTCCTGAAATCATTTCATTTCCTTCAAATTCTGTAAGGAAAATGGAGCTTTCTGCTCAACCCCAGCCTCGTGCTCTTAAATCTTAATCCTTCCAATTTTTGATGTTTTGATGTGTATAAACAGGTCAATTTATTTTCTTTGCCAATAGGAACTGTATTGGAAAAGCATCCACGGTACTGTATATGTTTATTTGCTGCTGAATCATAACTTGTATTCTAAAACCATCGCATAGATATAGTCATATAGCCAATGCCACATTCAATATCCCAATAGAATTCTAGGCCGTATGTGAGTTGGTAAGGGGCTCTTTTAGTTTAAGTGAAGTTGCGGTTTCTAACTGTTCTCATGTATGTGGGCATTTAAAATTTGAGAGTTTTGCATTCTACAAGAGATCTATCCGATTTGAGCAAAATTTAGTTTTAGCGAGAATAATTTTAAAGTACCTTCTCATAATTAGGAACTTTCTAAATCAGCTCGAAAAAAATCGCATTGGTTCGATATAGCTTATAATAATTTTTTCAATGAAATATGGAGTTATTTATTTATTTTAATATAAGCATACCTTCGCGGGATCTAATGCATGCCAAATAATTCTCAAGATTAAACCCCAACTTATTAACTTTCCCTAGACCAATTCATGTTAGCCACGTCAGCGACCACGAAACTGATCACATGATTTACTTTGATCCGCCATTTTGCCAATTCCACGTTCACTCTTCGTATTGCTTTTAGTTTAATGGCTGGCAGCACCAAAGATCAAACCTTTTTTCCGACGGCCGCTGTGACTGGCAGCGGCAGGCCGGTGCTCCTCCCAAACGAGGTCGAGTGCCAGCTTCTCTCCGCTGTGGACCTCGAATTCGAAGAGAGGTCACCTCCCGGCATCCCCGATTTGTCGCCGGCGTTAAAATCCGGTCTCCTGATCCTCACTACGCACCGCCTTTTATGGCTTCCCGCCAATTCTGTTAACAGCAGCGCTACTGCGATTCCTCTCTCTTCCGTCGTGCACATTTTCTCTCCAAAGAAATCGATAAAGTCGATGTTTCACTCTCCGCGTATTAGGATTCAGGTTTCGATGCACTCGAGGAGTGTGGTGGTTACGTTGGTGGTGAGAGGGAAGGGCGACTTGGATGGGTTTTTGGGCAAGTTGTTTGAGAGTTGGAGAGGGAGGGCTTGGGAGGCTGACACGTGCGTTACCGGTTCTGTTTCGGGTTCGAGTATGGGTTCGGGTTCCAGTTCGGGTGGTGGTGGTATTTATTTGAGTGATGGGACGGTAAAGATGGCGGGATTGGCTGGAATATTGAGGAAGGAGCAGGAGAATTGGGAGAGTACTGATAAGAGCTTGCAGGATGCTTTTCAAGACTTGAATGCTCTTATGGTATGATTCTCTGAGTGTGTATTTGTGCTATATATTTGCTGGTTCTAATTCTGTGTCAAAGGGAAATGATGAAAAATAAAGAGAAATGTAGGAAAGTTTAGTTTGATTGATTCGGTAGTGCAGAGGTCTTTTCGTAAAAGGGTATAATCAGATTAAGCAACCCATGTTTCATAATTTTCACGATTTTATGGTAAGAACAGGTTCTAGTTCAATGCCGAATGTCATGCATCTTTTGGGTCATGACTTGTACATGGACGAGTTACATAGGTTCTTAATGTCCTAGTCTTGGTTTTATGTGCTCATATTCTCAAAGAGTTTTGAATGTACAGAGTAAAGCGAAAGAAATGGTGATGCTAGCTGAGAAAATGAGGCAAAAGCTTTTGTCTTCCTCCAATGCCCAATCTAGTGAAGGGAATGATGATGAGACGGGTTCCAGAGAAGAGATACAAGACTTGTTGTTGAGTGTTGGTATCATATCTCCGGTTACAAAAGAGTCTGCTGGTGCTCTGTACCATCAACAACTGGCCCGTCAGGTCTTTCTCTTTCATCTTTTTATATTTACATCTTTTTAGTGTCAGTTCAATGGCATTTGAATATCTGATTTTTGGGTCTTAATTGGGGTTTCATTGGCAGATTCTCCGCACTCACGAGCTTATTGACTGTTTTGCAGTACTTACATATTATTTTTGTTGTTGTTATCAGTTATCTATAATGTCTTGTGTAACATAGGTCCTTGTTTGCGGAATATAATGGTTCTCTTGTCAAACTTAGTTGGCAGATTTTGTTAGAATTCCGTTGGAGAGGGCTGGAGGAATGATCAGTCTTATAGATATCTACTGTCTTTTCAATCGTGCACGGGGCACAGGTTCTTTATCTTACACTTTATTTCTGGTTCATCACTTATTTTTCTTGCTAGTTCTTATAGATTGTGAAAGATACCCATCCTTTGTAATTTACACAGAATTGATCTCTCCTGAGGATCTGCTGCGAGCGTGTTCTCTTTGGGAGAAGTTTGATGTGTATGTATGATGAGTATGTGTTGGATACAGCTGTTTCTTTTAGATTTGCAAATTTGATATAAATCATATAGTGGCCATCTAGGAGCTCATCTTCGAATATTGCTAGTTATTTATTAAAATGTCTTCTTTTTCTGGGTTATGGTAAATTTTCATATGTTTGCCAGATCAGTCATGCTTCGCAAATTTGACAGCGGTGTCATGGTCATCCAGAGTAAGGCCCACAGTGATGAGGAGGTGATCTCTTTTTCCTTCGCAGTGAAGAAGTCAAACAACAGATTTTTTTACCTGAACTTAAATGCTTTATGGTTACGTTTTATACAAATTGTAACTTCTGCAATTTGGTTGGAAGTATTAGGATGAGCTCAAGGCTTCAATACTGTCTATTTCATTAATTATTTAGGTTTTTGCTCGGATAAGAACCCTTGTAACAAAGCCTGATGCCTTGAGAACTGGCATAACCGCTAGTGATGCAGCAATAGCATTGGGTATTGCTCCAGCAATGGCCAAGGAGCATCTTCTGTCTGCTGAGATCAAAGGTGCTGTCATGCACCATTTTCTTTGAAAAACTTGACAACTTCTATGAAAACTGACATTATTTTAAAATTATTCTTCACAGGTTTATTATGCAGGGATATCAGCCCTGATGGCTTTCGTTTTTATGCCAACATCTTTCCAGATTTTGATGCCAATAGTTTGTACTTGTAAGTCAAATTATTCAACACGACTTTGTGCTTTGTGCTTCTTGTCATTTTATTGTCTTGAATTGAATTCTTTCTTCCTCTGGGAAATCCAACTACTTACCATAATCATTCCTTCCTAAGGTGTAATTGTGTCTTATTAAACTGTGTCTCTTTGTTTAATTAGACCGTAACTCTGTGATAACGACGGAACTTCTGTTCAGACGTTGGAGAGAGTGATTTTTGGGTGGAAGTATATTCTTTTTATATCTAGATGACATTTTTGTTATGAAAAGTTGATGGTACTTCAATTAAAGTGCTTTACCTCATAATTGGCAAAAAAATTTCAGTTTGCCTGGAGTTTTTTTATACTTAGAGCTCTTGGTTTGAATTCCAAGTATGAAGTTCAAGTTCGTCTTTCTTTTCTTTTTCTATGAGGTGTTTTTGGCATTGTGAAATTAAGTTGACTCTCCATGGGCTTTTATGCTTGTGACCTCAGTTCTTCTTTGGCTCTTTTATATTATTAAAGAGTAGAGATCTTTAGCTTGTGAAAGTTTAACTTTATTAATCCACAAGCAAGATGCAGCGGTCCTTTGTCATTTTGTTTGAAGAACTTCATATTGTGATGTTCTGTACCAAGCTCTTCAACATGTCCAACTGCTTTATTCTTACTTCATCTTTTTCATTTTTTATCTACAATTTCTGTCTTGATAACAATTGCTGATTATATGGTTCTTGTTATTGATTTATTCCCGGTTAGTCTTTGAACCCCCCTAATTGATATTTTCTTCTATCTTAACAAGTATCCTAATTTACATGACAGGGTGAAAGATCATAGCATTTATTCGGCGTGGGTCGAAGCTGTATCTGCATCATAGAGATGCTTTTTTCTCTCATGGGAGGGTTAAGATTTGTTCTTCCTTGATTCCACCCCTACTTTTTCTATCTAGCGAAACAATGAATGATAAGGCTACATTATAGGTTGGCAGCCCCCTTTATACCAATATTGTGGGTTTATTGATCTTTAAGTTATCCCTCTTCTTAATCTAATCGGTGTTCAGTTGGTTTGGGTTGAAATAAGTGAATGTTCTCAAGATTCTGCAACCATGGACGAAGCGTTTCAACTTATGCCTGGACAGTTCGTTACTTCTTTCAGAGCCCTTTTCTCTGTTCTCTACAAATGAAGAGGGATCCAGTGACAAGTTTTGTTGTTGATGTTTCTTGTAAATTAGGGGGCCAAAGATAGTTGATACATGACAGCTTCTCTCATCATTGGGGAAGACAGATTTGACTTTAAAATGTTGAATGAAGGTATGCTCTGCATTGCATTGTGAATAAAGCAGCAACTTTTTGGGTGATAACTGTTTAACACTCGTCCAGAACTGTAGTTCCATAGTGTTGGTTCTTTTCTTATTTCCTTGATTAAATTCTGGATTCTTTCCGTTCACCAATAACTATTATAAAAAATGGCATTAATGGAGATAGTTGTCAACTGGTTGAGACATCGCCTTCAAGACTTTGAAGTTTTGTTCCAAGTTCCATAAATTTTAAAAGTGGAAAATTATTCAATTGCATGTTTTTGAATAACATAATATTTGTTCTTCAAGTGGCTGGGCCAGCAGGATGGGTGGAGTAAAAAAACTGGGTGATTGCATACTGATAGAAAAAGTTACAGGAGGCTCTATATTCGATTCAGTGCGGGGCTGGCCCGACCCATGGGCTAACCGGTTAGTGGCCTGAATCTCAGCCTGACGGGTCTCATTTGACCCGACCTGACCTGATTTATTAATTTTTAAAAAAATAAAAGAATGACATCGTTTTAAGCAAGACAATGTGGTTTTATGGCTCTCAGTTGGGCCTTGGGCATTCAGGCCAAGAAATCCCAACCTGAGATTTGGTTAACTTGGGCCTGGCTTGTTGACTTCAGGCTAGCCCGGGTCAGATAGCCATCCCTAGGCTTTACCCTATCAATGTACACCAGTTTAACTTCTAGGGGTACGAAGGTTTTTGCGACTGAACCGTTTATACCTTACCACTCTAAAAAGTTGGAAACAGGCAATTGCCACTTGTAAAAGTGGCAGACTCAAACCACAAAGGTTCGGCAAGGTGTCTCTGAGACCACTCGAAAAGGGTGTAAAATATAAATGAAGACATAATATGGATTTTAACTATAAGCCCAGAATTAATTATGAACTTGTAAAAAGGAGACAGATGGAAAAAATTACATATTTTGCTTTCCATAGTTCGATGAACAAGCTATTGAACTGCCTGAACAGGCTTTTCGATGAATGAACGAGTTGTTGAAACTTTCAATTAATTTTTATAAAAGTTGTATAATTTTATGATGTTAATGCCATTTTTTGCCCTTTTCCTAATGTGTAAGCTTTTTAATGGGTCATAGAAACTGTCCGTCCACGAGTTTGCTTAAGTAGGCAGCAAGAAATCTTACACATTGTAGGCCAATGAATAATCAGCCACATTGATTATGGATATATATTTTTAGATTTTAGTCCATTTAATAAGATTTTTATTGAGTTTCTTTATTATTTTTAATTCGGATCAAATTCAATTTTCTTGAGCTTCATTTTATAAAACTCGCATATTAATAATTATCTAAAGAATTTTACAATTTCTATCATTCTTCTATTTGGACAAATATTATTATAAATGTTATAATGAAAATAAAAACAGTAAGAGTAATTAAGAAAATCAATGTAATGGTTGACCAATTTAGAATATTTGATCCAAGATAATGAAATTCTATCATCTGGTTTTTGAAAGTTTTTTATATAGAAAATATCAAATATTCATGTGTCATCTGTGACACATATTTAATGTCTTACTAACATGAACGAGAATAAAATATGGTAAATTACAATGATACAAGTATAATATGAAATGTATCATTATTTCGTTTATAGGTCTCAATTTTCCTTAACTTTATGCTAAATTACAATAGAAAATTTGTTTTCTCTTACTAAATGCTAAACTATATTAGAAAAAACCCTTATGAGATTATACACTTATATTCTCCTATGTCTTATAAATCCATGGATTTATGAAACTATCTGTATGTGTCTTTAAAACATAGTATTAAGGTCAATTTGTATATATGTCCAATGATTATTAAAATGTTTAAGATCAATACAAATCTTAAGACTTTCACTTATATTATGATAATTTACAACAAACTGTATAGCTGAAAACAAAATGATGATTATCAACATATATAAAAATTTACCGCCATAATACATAAAATCTATACAACTATATCAAGAGCAAATAAAAAGATTCCTAACTAATAATATCTAAAGACCTCAATGAACTCATACCATGTACATGTCTCTAAAAAAATAACTAGGTAAAGTCCTTTAATTAGCGAATTAACTAACATCAAAGTTTTAGGTTTCAGGTTTCAGGTTTTTATTTCTTCTCTAGTTTTAATTTCACCTATATTTGATATATATGTTAAATTCTATATACGCATTATAAATATAGTTAGAAATATTTTTGTTTTAAGTTTCATTTCTAGTTGGTTGTTTCCTCGGCATAAATTCTTGTTGTAATACTCCGAGAATCATGAATCTTTATTATTCTTTTTATTTAATGTTTTGATGTAATTATAATTTATTATATGATAATATTGTAATATTTTAAGTACTTTGTATTATCTTTAATTTTATATTTATATGATGATTAAATGATCTTTTTTGTATATTAGTTGTGATTATTATTTATATGTGAAATATGTGAAAAGTAATATTAATAGAAATAAATAGATTGTTTTTATTTATTTCAATTTTCTATTTTTATGATTTTGGAAACAAGATTGATGTAAAATTATAAATTTTGTACTACAATATATTGAGGGACTATTTTGTATTTTTTAAAAGCATTATGGGACTATTTTATAATTTTAAAATATACTCAAAATGATACTCAATAATGACCGATATTGTTATAGTACCATACCATAACTAAATCTAGTACTAGTATCGATATAGTATTCATAAAATTGTTAGTGGTACACAGGTTTTGCTAACACACCGAACTTATACTAAAGTCACACCTACTCTTTTGCACGACAATCTCACTTAGGTCTATTTAAGTAAGACTCAACCTTTCCACGTGACTGTTGACTAACAAAACCTTGCTCTCGAACACCTCATGACCCTTGAAGTGTTTAACCCTTAAGCTCGAGTAAGAATACTACAAAAATATTAAATAATCATAGGCAATAATAAGCACACAAGAGCAATGGTCAAAACCAACCTTTATTACTTCCTTATAAGTATATAAAGGAATACTCTCTTAATGCGTTTCCTTCTTCTTTATCTCTGTTATCTCCAAGAGTAAGTCTCAAATAAGCTATTTATATGCATCTCTGGTTTTACATTCATAATCCTAATTGAATTGAACTAATAAAATCACCTTTATCCTTATCAGATTACATCAAACTAACCAATTAAATAACACTGTCATCCAAATATGTCTCTATCTAATAAGGTTTAGCTATATCATAACTAATAAGATAAGAGATTATATTTAACTAGGAATGATACATCCATATCTATGAAGAGCTCTATTATTTGCAGATGATTCTTCCATATGGTCTTTATCTTTTAGAGTTGATGTATATCTACTGTGATCTTATCTGACATATCATCTAATATCTCCTCTTGATCTCTATCTATTGATGATCAGTCATCCAAGCTTAAAGCATTTCATAGCATACTGGTCTAGTCTAATACTTACCCATGTCAAGTCCATTAGTTATGATCCGTCTATTTGAGCACTTATTAAGTCCTTAAAGCTCTCACATGTCTCCCCTGTGCATTTTATCCAATTAACTTTCAACTTAAGGTCTATTTCAAGCTATCTTTTGGTCTCAAATCTAAATCTTGCATCTCGTTAAATATTTTTGTTAATATGCACCAATGTATGTCAACTCATTGACAAAGTCTGTTTTTTCTTGCCTACTCACAAATCTTTACTTTGATTCGTCTCCTCAAGTGTCAAACATTGGTCAAGGCTCGCTAATGCTTGTACGATTATGCTATTAGGACTTAAGAGTTTAACAAACCACCCTATCAGAAGAACTCGATCCCTCATTGAAATAATCTGTAGGCACTACTCCAAATGTGGTTCTCTTGAAGACTCCTTAGTCATTGGCACATCTCCAACATTTCATATTCCCTTTTCGTCGGGTTTTTCTTTGCTTTTGTTCGATGCTCTTTCATAAGGCTCATTGTGCCCGACAAAACATAAAATTGATATGAGTAGGAAGTGACCTCTTCCTCCAGTTGATGAATTGGCCTTATGAGTGCCTCTGCTCTATTGATACGCTCTATCAAATGACTATCTCCCATCATATTGATATTTTGGCTCTGATAACAATTGTTACAAAGGTTTTTTTAGACAAAAAACTTATACCAAAGTTGCGTCTACTTCTTTGCACCACGATTTCACTTAAGTCCATTTAAGCAAAACTCGGCCTTATAACATGATCGTTGACTAACAAAACCTTATTCTCGAACACTTCACGACCTTCAAAATGTTTAACTCTCACTCTTGAGTTAGAATATTACGAAAGTATTAAATAATCACAGGCAACAATAAGCACATAAGAGCTACAGTAAAAATTAACCTTTATTACCTTCCTAAAAGTATATAAAGGAATGTTCACTCTTAATGTGTATCTTTCCCCTCTGTCTCTGTTCTTCCCAAGAATAAGGCTCAAATAATCTATTCATAAATACCTTTGGCTTTACAATTTAGAATTCTAATTGAACTGAATTAACTAGATCACCTCAATCCTTATTAGATTACATCAAACTAACCAATTGGATGACACTATCATCCAAATATATCTCCATCTAATAGGATTTAACTACATCACAATTAACAAGATAAGAGATTATATTTAAATAGGAATAATACATCCATATCCATAAAGAACTCTACTATCTTCGGATGATCCTCCCATATATTCTTTATCTTTTAGAACTATGTATATCTAGTGTAATCTCATCCACCACATCATCCAAAATCTTTCCTTGATCTCTATCAATTGATGATGAGTCATCCAATTCCAAAGCCTTTCATAGTATACTAGTTCGGTCAATGCTTACCCATGTCATAGTCCGTCTATTTGAGAATACATTAAATCCTTAGAGCTCCCACATGTGTCCCTCATGCATGTGAGCTAGCTAACCTTCAACTTAAGGTTTGTCTCAAGCTATCTTTTGGTCTCATATCCGAATCTTGCATCTTGTTAAAGATTTCTGCCAATATGTATCAATACATATTAGAAAGGCCTAACTCATCCCCAAAAACTAGCTCAAGAGGGGGAGGTTTGCATATTATTATAAACTCTTGAATGCCTTTGTAATTGTCCGATGTGGGATTCCTGACACACCCCCCTCAGTCCAGAGCAGGACTGGACATCTGATGGACATATTGGGCAAAGGGACATAACCGGGCACCGCCCCAAACCATTGAGACAACCTGGCTCTGATACCATATTAGAAAGGCCTAACTCATCCCCAAAAGCTAGCTCAAGAGGGGGAGGTTTGCATATTATTATAAACTCTTGAATGCCTTTGTAATTGCCCGATGTGGGATTCCTGACAAAACATAAGATCCATATATGCTAATTTTAATAAGGTTTTAAACTATGAATTACAAATAATGTTATAAACAAATACAACATATAATATTTTTGACATATTTTATAATTTTGAGTTATATTTCTTAAAAAAGTTTTAAATTACAATTTATAAGTAATATTGTGATTAAAAAACAATAATGAGCTATAAAATTTTCAAATTTAAATATTTTTAATAAAAAAAGTTTTCTCTTTTTACAACTTTTACATTTTTATTTTTAATATTTTTTTCTAATTTAATTTGAGCAAGAGGAACAGAAAATCAACTTCGAAACCACTTCTCCGAAAACTATAAGCTCTTACAGCTTTCATTCAGACATTGAAATTTTCATATTTGTTGACTGAAATGCAAAATTTGTTATTACACATCCACTTGCAAGCATCCATCTTTATCTTAGAAGTTGCGTGTTTTAATTGGATTTTTACAGAAACCAAAAGTCAGCACCACCGTACAGGAACAACAAAGTACGTCCAATGTTTGTGTGTTTTAGCTAGGGTAGAAGACAGAGAAGATCTTAAATAATAATAAGCTATTGGACATGGACATGACATCTTCAAAAAGGTTCAACTAGTGACGCTGTTTTATGTTCTTTTGAATGTAGTATTCAATAAAGTCGTAAATTTTGAATAAGAGAACAAGGGCCAAAATGACAAATTATGTAGTAGGATGCACAAAGGAAGAAAAGGGTTTGGACCACCATTGTTTAATAACTTTTAATGATCATTGTTATTAGATAAAATTTTAATTTTATCAAAATATTTTTTATTATTTTATATTTTTTAAAGATTTAAATATTAGTTACATTTAACTGTTTGACTGTCATTTAAAAAAGAACCTGTTTTTAAAAGAGTCTATTTTGGCAACATAAAAAAAAATACTTTTGATTTTAACTATATTTATTTTATAATAAAAATTATTTATGCATATAAATATCATTTTAAATGTGTTAAATAATATGCAAAGCACGGTATGTTAATTATTATATAATTTTAAACTATATGAAACATAAATGAAAATAAATATATAACCAAATTTTTTATATGGATTATAACATTAGTAAAATTAATATAAAAAATAAATATTAAAACATATTTAAAAAGTCAAATAATATTATATAAATCTCAAAATAAATGTGAATATGTGTTTGTGAGAATTATGGGAATTATGTGTAAAACATAAGGGCAAAAGGGACTAAAAATAGGCTCATTAATTGATCTAAAAAATCTACCTGAAAAAAGTACTTTTTTTATAAGCTCCAAATTTGAACTTCTTAAAAAGCTATATTTTAACTACCAAAAAAGTTATATCTACTAAAAAGGTACTTTTCATTTTACAATCAAACACTCATTTTTCTTAAAAAAAGCTTTTGCAGTGAAAAAAAGTGCTTATTCACCCTCCAAAAGCTCAACCAAACAAGCTTATCAAGAGTTAAACTCTCGTAAGTCATAACCTTTTAATGATTTGAGTAATCTTCTTTCATCTAAGGTAACTTTAAAAAATCATTGATTAAAAAATTAATATGTACGATCAATATAATCATTAAAATTTTGAATTTTCCAATTTTTAGATTCGATTGTCAATTTTTCGATTCGATTTATTTTAATACTTTTTAATGTTACAAATCGATAAATTTATTAATTAATTGATCAAATTTTAAAAGTAATAACTTCTTATAAATAAAAATAAATCAATTAATTTTTATTTAATAATCTCTTTTTTAATTAAACTTTAAATTGTACAATAGATAAAGACAATATCTTTCAATCATATTTTCAATTCTGTAATTTTATTTAATCTATCACCAATTTTATAATTGTATCTTTTAAACCTTAAACTTCTTCTTTTACTGGTTTAACTTCTTGTTCCATGCCTTTCTAATGCTAATCTTATATGTAAATAAATTGATGTCAATAACGCTATCTAATATTGATTTAAATTAGAAAATCGTGATCAAGCTAACATATATTAGCATCAATATATATTATAAATTTGACAGTTGGATTATCCAAATAAAATATAACTGTATTTTCTTAGCCGTGAAAAACGTTAGTATGATAGTGACATTTAAAAACTGGAAAACAACTTAAAGCCAAAGCATCCGGCTTTATAAAATATAGCAACTTGTGAAAGCAACTTCAGAGCCTAATTAATAAATGGTAGACAGCTAAGATCCTGGTCCCAGATACGAGTTTTTGCAGAAGCTAGTCAAAACCTAGGATAGCTTAACAAGCTTTTGTTACTGTAATGATTTAAAATTGAATAAGTTTAATTATAAAAATTTTAAAATAATTATTTTTAGTTTAATTTGTTTTAATAAATTTATTATTAAAAATTATCTAATTAATTAATTAAATTTTATAAAATAATCAATTTTATAATTTAAAATAAATTGATTAGTTTTTATTTAACAGCTCTCTTCTTTAATTAAATTTTATTATTAGATTAAAAAATTATTTTAATTTTATTTTAAATTTTCTTAAATTTAATTTTTTTATAAATTAATTTTAATCTAATATTAATTAAAAAGTTTAAATTTTAAATATTTTATCTTATCAATTTAATTTTTTAATGTAATTTTTAAAATGTCGAGTGTTTGTGAAGTTGACACGCAAAACATAAGCTTTGGTTGTACTCAACAATGTCATAATCAAATCGAAGCCTGTCCAAATCAATTGAATTAGGTATTACTGTAACGTAATTTCCAGCAAGCCAAATCTGGCAGAAGAATAATCGAGATTATGTCGAGGGGCTCTCATGAGTTTGGAAGCAAGGCATCAGATAATCTATTCCGTTTCTCTCTTTCAACCCGATTCTACTCCCAAAATGACATTATTTTATACGTAAATAGATAGGGTTGAACAGAATAACAGCTAAACTTCAAAAAAAAAAAAAAACAGAATAACAGCTATACCTACAGATATCTGAAACTGGAAGCAAAACATCGCTGTCAAGCTTAATCCAGGATTAATTCATTAATTATGACAGGTTTCAATTTCTTTAATGAGAAATCGTAAATGTTATGATTAGGGTCTTTTTAAAAAATTGATGAGGACCTGAATCTAAAATTTTAATTTAACTTCAAACAATTCACAACACTTCATATTCTAATACTTCATATTCTAATGTACCTATATGCACTCTATTTTGAATCACACTAACCTAAGATTAATAAACTTATTTTTGACAAGATTATTAAACTTAGATATAATGGATTATCATTAATTAATTGTTTATTTATTTTCTTTTCTTAGTTACGGAAAAAATTTAATTATTTAATTTGACAAATATAATGTACAAAATAAAAATTATTCTATAAATTAATAACTCCGTATAAAATAATATTTTTTCAGGTCCCAAAAATATTCATTTATAAAGGTTTTTACTATAAGCTCAAAACATAGATATTATTTTATATTATATGAAGAAAAAGTTACACGTTGGAAATAATTAGTGAGTATTAATACTCAACTAATACCTTTTCTTGACAAAAATGATATAAAAATTGCATTAACGTAATTTATTTTAAATATAAATTTTTATGTAACATTAATGATAATTGAAAACTACGTAACTTCGTTAATTGAATTAAAACGTGTAATTTTAATTTTTTCTCATTTAAATTTGATTTAAAATTTGATCAAATTCAGTTAACCCATAAATTTTATTAAAACAACATTATTTATAAGACTTTTGAATTAGATTAGATTTAATATTTCAAACTTTAAAATTTTGATTAACTCAAATTCAAATCATTAATTTTTTTTAGTCAACTAAATTATCATCAATACTATCAATTATCTAATCATAATTGTATGTTTATCAAGAGCTTATAGTCAATGTTTTAAAAATTGAATTAGTTCGATCAATTTAGAAGTGAAAATTTTAAACCGATCAATTTTTTAATTTGATTTTTAATTAATTTTATAATAATATAATAATAACTGAAATTTTTAAATTTTAAATCTTTTATGTTTATAGTTTAACTTTCGGTTAAATTGAATATAGTCTTCGAGAGCCAAAGCCCCGTACGCGGACATTGACATTGAAAGCGGCCAGAAATCATATGATTAAACTAAATTATATTTGAATATTAGTCTCTCTCAGAAATCATAAGGTCCAATTCTTACAAGGCCCTGAATCCGTAAGCTGAAGTATGGGCTCACTGCTTATCCTTTGTTTTAGAGGTCGGAAAAGAACACCGGGCGGTTGTTGTGTGCTTCATTGTCAATTACAACCCACTGATATAGCAAAAGCCTAAGCGCTATGGCAATCCATGGGCTGGGCTAGACCTATCTCGACTTGATCTTTCAATAAAAACGATTTAAGTTGGATGTAATTTTGTTTGATTTATTTTTAAATAATATTATTTTAATAATTTTAAAAATAGTATTATTTATGTTCAAATTATCATTCTTATAAAAAATAATTCACAATTTGATCAAATATATTCGGTTGATACCTAAACTTTTTATTAGTTAACATAAAATTTTTCTTGTAATGAATTATTTGTTTTATTTATTTACTTGTTTTATTTCTTATTTGTATATTTATTTATTATCTTTTATTTTTATTCTATATTTATTGTATTATTTATTTTACTACTTTTTATATTTTTATACATATTTATTATTATTATTTTAATATTTATTCTTTTATTTCTATTTTTTATATGAAACATAATTTCTTTAAAGGATTTAGAAAGATCACTCTTTAAATCGCAATAAGGCCCCTGGTCCAGACAACTTTACTGGGTACTTCTTTAAACAGGCCTGGCCTATTATAGTAGAAGAAATTATTGGAGCTATTCAAAAAAAATTCCTTCATGGTAAATTCCTCAAAGAGCTCAATTTCACATTCATATCCCTTTATTCCCAAAACAGCTCAAGCTTCTACTGTCCTAGACTTCATACCTATCTCTTGTTGCAACTTGCTTTATAAGGTTATTGTTTTAGCAAAGAGGCTTAACGAAATTCTCCCTCTCGTAGTTAACCCCAATCAAAACGTCTTTATTAAGAATCGCAGAATAAGGGATAACATCCTTTTAGCATAAGAGATCTTTAGAAACTATCACATTTCCAATAATTAAAAGAGGTGTGATTTTAAGGTGGATCTCCAAACAGCCTATGACTCTATCCATTGGGATTTCCTTCTCAACACCCTCAAAGTTGTAGGCCTTCCCCTGAGGTTCATTGAGTGGGTCAAAGAATATATTACCACCCCTTCTTATTCCATTTTGGTTAATGGATCACCCACCAAATTTTTCAAAGTTCAGTTTGGATTAAGACAAGGAGACCATTTATCGCCTTTCCTCTTCATTATTTGTATGGAAGTTTTCTCTTGAAATTTGAGAATCAATACAGAGAATATTGCTCTGCTGAAGTACCATTGGAGATGTTAAGGTCTCAAAATCAACCATCTTCTATTCACGAATGATCTCTTAATGTTTTGTCATACAGATTTGTTTTCTGCTCAGCTTTTGCTTGACTCCTTGTGTACATTCTCTATTTTTCTGGCATGGACATGAATGCTTCTAAAAGTCAGTTTTTCTATGCTTTCTTTAAACAATCAAAGAGTTTGGTTTTATAAAAAATGTGAATGAACCTTGTGTTTACAAGAAGGTAAGTGGGAGTCCAGTTGTTTTCTTATTGCTTTATATGGATGACATATTGCTCATTGGAAATGACAATTCAATGCTCCATTATGTTAAGATATGGTTATCTAAGAATTTTTCCATGAAGGATATAGGAGAAGCAGCTTATATACTAGGTATAATGATCTATCGAGATAGACCAAAAAGGTTGCTTGGTTTGTCCCAATCCTCGTACATAGACAAAGTGTTAAAACGTTTTAGCATGAAAATTTCCAATAGGAGATTTTTACCTACATCGCTTAGGATTTCTCTTTCCAAGAGCATGTGTCCTAAGACACAAGAAGAAAGAGATAGAATGAATGGTGTTCCATATGCTTCGGCTATTGGATCGATCATGTACGTGATGCTATGTACAAGACCAGATGTTGCTTATGCTTTAAGCATAACAAGCAGATATCAAGTTAATCCCGGTGAGGGTCATTGGACGGCTGTGGAAAATATCTTGAAGTACTTGAGAAGGACTAAAGATATTTTTCTGGTCTATGGAGGAACTCAGCTGAGAGTTTAGGGTTATTCAGATGCTAGTTTCCAGTCTGATCAAGATAATAGTATATCACAGTCAGGATATACTTTTACTCTTTGTGGTGGAGCGATTAGTTGGAAGAGTTCCAAACAACTAATCATCACAAATTCAACAACTGAAGCTGAGTATATTGCAGTTTCTGAGGCGGCAAAGGAAGCAGTTTGGATTAAAAAGTTCATCACTGAACTTGGAGTGATTCCTAGCATTGTTGATCCGATAGTAGTGTACTGCAACAACAATGGTGCTATTGCACAAGCGAAGGAACTAAGGTCTCATCAGCAATCCAAGCATGTGCTCAGGAAGTTTCATTTGATCCGAGAGATAGTGGAACCGAAGGATATCCAGATAGAGTGAGTTCTCACTGAAGAGAATCTAACAGATCCTCTCACTAAGCCGTCATCTCAAAAGAGACATGATAGAGATAGGATGGCTATAATATTTGATACATTGGTAATTGACTTTAGTGTAAGTGGGAGATTGTTGGTTTATGCCCTTGCAACCAATTTGGGTTGTACTTTTAATTGTACAAAATTTGTTTTATTTAATAAAAGACATTCTTTATCTTTGTATATTTTTAATTATTTAATTATTAATCATAAAGATAAAATCCATAGAATAATTGTTATGTAATTAAAAATTATAATGTGATTATAATTATGAGATTCAAATTGAACTTTTATATTATTCCTAAAATGTTCCTAGCCATAGTTTCATCAAGACGGGGTATTAATAAAATGGTTAGACTAGCACATGTTTATTTCTTTCTTATGAAGAAAGTAATCGATCTCATAGATTAAAATGTGGAGATACTTAAAACAAATATGTGGGTGCTTATTAGAGAATAAGTTCACTGAACTGACTTTATTATGAGAATCCCGAATGAAACATTACTTGTGTGTTTGTGGATTATCTCATGAGGATAGTTGTATAATTGATCCTTAGACTTGAGATTACCAAAGTTATCTCATGTAGGAATTACTATGTTTTGATATTACTTATGTTCTATCATTGGAGTAGTACAATTCGGTAGTTATTGGATATAATATGAACTATGTGGAGATAGTTGAGTATATCAATAAAGAATTCGTTGTCTTAAAGTAATTAAGGAGAATGTTCTGCTATTCTTAATTAGTAATAATTTTGGAAATCTCTGGCCAGAGTAAATTGAAATTTAGAAAAGTTGTTTTCAAATATCAATTATAAATCATTTACTAATTAGCAAGAATAAGCATGATTGAATTATTTAGAGTAGACACGAATTTCGTACTCTAATTCCAATTAGAACATTAGATGACGAAAATATTAATTTATACATTATAGCCTAGACAGTTTAAGTCAAACCACTTTGACATTCCTAATATTTGGGTGATCATGACATGTTGCTAGACGTCAATCATGATCTATGATTATCAATTGTTTAATTGGGAAATTAAAGATAAATTAAAAGGAGTTTTAATTTATCTGATTCTAATTATGAATTAGAATTAGAATTTATAATCATGATCAACATGTTAGAAACTTAATGGGTCACACATAAAAAGGTCTATAAGGGAGAAAGTGAAATTTGAATTAAGTTAGACTTAACTGAGAAGTTTTAGAAACTTTAAAGGTCAATATCTGATATTTGATCTTATAAGGATTAATTAATAATTATAATTAAAGTTTGACTTCAGTTATAATTTTAATAAAATCCAAGGATATGAAAAATATGATTTTTCATATAAAAGGAAAAATTAGAAAAAATGGTAGCTAATGTTGAGATTTTTTCTCTACCTCAAATCTCTCTTTCTTTCCTAGAATAGAAGTTGTACGGCTATTGTATATCTTTTCTTTATTAGTTTAGAGCGAATTCTTCTCCTCTGTTTCTTCCTAATTCACCTCCTAGTTTTTTGCACAATTGTATTATAAATTCCCATTGTAAGCTGGGTACGATATACATAATAAAAAGGAGATATTTCTCTTACTTTCTCTTTTCAAGTTGGTATCAGAGCTGAGTGGAAAAAATATGAGTATTCTTGTAGTTATGCAACCTGAAAGTGTTTTTAACACAGAAATTATTCTTGATGAATCAAATTATGATGTTTGGTCTCAACTAATGGAGATGCATATTGCTGAAAGAGAAAAGCTCTCTTACATTCGTGGCAAGATGAAACAACTGACGGAATCTGACGAAGGATATGAAAAATGGTATGCAGAAAATCAAAAAGTGAAACGGTGGTTGTTGATGTCTACGAAGCCTGAAATTATGAAAAGGTATTTACGTCTTCCTACTGCTCATGAGATATGGAATGCTTTATCAAAAGCCTTTTATGATGGAAGTGACGAACTACAAGTTTTTTCCTTAAACCAAAAGGCTTTCACAGCCAAACAAAATGGGAGGTCTTTATCTGAATACTATGGAGAGCTAGTTGAGATTTTTCGAGAATTGGACCATCGAGATAAAGTGGTCATGAAAGATCCTGATGATGTAACATCATATCAAAAATCTATTGAACGATTACGAGTGCATATATTTCTCGCTGGTTTGGACAGTGATTTTGAGCAAGTTCGTGGGGAAATTTTGCGCAAAGAACCAGTTCCTGGTTTGGAAGAATGTTATTCATTAATTCGACGAGAAGCAGTTCGCCGTGCGACATTAAACTTCAAGATTGGAAACACTGACGCTGCAGTGATGATGACTCGAAATCAACCAAAGACAGGTAAAGCCTTTGAAAAATCAAGATACAAATGTACACATTGCGATCAGTCTGGACATACAAAGGAGCGTTGCTATGAAATTGTGGGATATCCAGAATGGTGGGATCATAGCAGAGCTTCTCGAAGAAAGTCCTCCAAGAATTCCAAGAATTCAGTTGCTGCAATTGCTGAAACCGGTGGTAATAGTACTGAAGAAGGTACTGCGCTGATTACAACTACTGATACTTGTGGTAAGGCCTTGAATGTCTCTACACCTGTTTTTAATAATACATGGATAATTGATTCCGGTGCTTCTGATCATGTGATTTTTGATCCAAGACAGGTCACAAACCTTAGAACCTCTTCACAAAAACACATATTTACTGCTGATGGTAATAAATCCTCAATCATTGGGGAAGGTCATGTATCACTCACTAACACTTTAAACCTCGATTCTGTGTTGGTTGTTCCATCCTTGAATTATAATCTATTATCGGTTTCACAAATAACCCAAGCATTATTTTGTGTTGTAATTTTTTGGCCTGCTTTTTGTGTTTTCAAGGACATTCAAACAAAACAGACGATTGGTTGTGGTGTTAGGCGAGGAAAATTGTACTACTTGGACTTAACAGCAAACAGCGTGAATAAATTGCATGAAGTACTGGCAGTGGAAGGCAGTAAAGAGAAGAAGAATGAATCTGAAATTTGGCTCTGGCATCGGAGATTGGGGCATCCTTCTTTTGGATATCTTAAAAGACTATTCCCTGGTTTGTTTGAACATGTTGACGTTTCTAGTTTCTGTTGTGATATATGTGAACTTGCAAAAAGCCGTCGAACTACGTTTCCATTAAGATTGAATAAAAGTCCTTTTCCATTTATGGTTATTCACTCAGATGTGTGGGGTCCATCCAGAATTCCGACCATAAGTGGTTCACGTTGGTTTGTTACTTTTATAGATGATTGTACTCGGATGACTTGGTTGTGGTTGATGAAATCAAAAAGTGAAGTAAATTTGTTATTTCAGAAATTCCACAGAATGATAAGAACTCAGTATAATAGACAGATTCAGGTTCTACGGAGTGATAATGGCGGGGAATATAAAAACTCTGAACTCCAACATTTTTTAGAAGTGCAGGGAATTGTTAACCAAACAACTTGTGCTAATACCCCTCAACAAAATGGAGTGTCAGAACGAAAAAATCGTCATTTACTAGAAGTTGTTAGGGCTGTTTTAATTGAAGCTCATATGCCATTGGCCTATTGGGGAGAAGCTCTTATGTTTGCAGTTCACTCTATTAATCGAACCCCTTCACGCTCCCTTAACTTTCAAACACCATTTTCAGCACTTACTGCTGCTGTGATTGCCCCAACCATTCCTGATTTACTTCCTCATATTTTTGGGTGTGTCGTCTTTGTCCATCTTCACAAACATCAACGAAGTAAACTAGACCCACGAGCTTTACGTTGTGTTTTCTTAGGATATGCCATGCATCAAAAAGGGTACAAATGTTACCATCCTCCAACACAACGTATGTTTGTAACAATGGATGTGGTTTTTCATGAGGATTCAATGTATTTTTCTGCAGATTCTGAACTTCAGGGG
>JANKOE010000001.1:30090302-30114549 GCA_026284465.1 Erythroxylum citrifolium | reverse complement strand
TTATGGTTCATAATAAGCGAATGCTTAAGTTGTATGTTTTAAGATTAAAGTAACGACCCACTTTATTCTTGAAAACACACTTGATTCCAGATTCATTTAATAGTGCCATTATTGATAGTCAACTATTATCATGATATGAAACTCATCATTCATTTGAAGTAAACTCCTTTACTTACATGGAGATAAATTGCAACACTACAGTCTAAACCATAATCAAGAGACCAACTTGATTATTCAACTGTGAATCCATTTATTTAGATTCTTATAATATACATGTTTTTCATACATCTCTATGTATATGTATATTACTTATAAAAGAATCTTGGTACCTTTTGAGTAGATATATATACTGCTCACACAAATAAAACCAAACTCTTTTGTTTCATTAATAATAAATATTTTCATTACAAAACTGTAACTAAAAGAAAATTAAGTTACATGTAAATACACTTGCTTTCCAGGGCACTATATTTACATAACTCCAACAATCCCTATCCTAGATCTTTCATTACGATAACACATATTGTAAAAGTGACTTTATTATCCTGAGTAAAAAGCAAAATTTTTTACTTAAACATCTTCAATTTCACATTATGTTGAGTAATGATTATACTCTCATAAATCAAGGCATGTCTTAAAAATCATTTTAAAGGCCTACGAAATAAGAAAAATTCACACGAACTATTTTCTACTATGTATTTAACTACCTATAAGATAGGATAATGAATTTTATTTGTAAGTTTGTCATTATGTTAGAAATACTCTTTTCCAAAATTTATTTTTTTGTATCTGTAATATTATTTTCTAATGATAGCAATGAACAATACAAGAATGCAAATATTTTTTTCTTAACTCTATTACATGTATTAAATGATTTAATTATATTTTAAATCTTATGTTTAAATGATTAATCGTACAGTAAATACTTCTGATATACAAACAATAATTAGTAAATTATATGTTTTACATAAATCAATTAACAAATTAGCAATTTAATGAGTTAGTTTTGATATAATTTTTCTGATTATTAGAATAACAAATAATCTGACAAATCAAAAAAATAAAACTTCATTTCTTAACGAATTCGCATTGTCTAATTATTAATAGACACATATAAATTCAACAATACAATCTACTTCATAATTTTCCCATAATTTCAACTTAATTTTCTTTTACAAAACAAGACAATTCTAATAAATAAAATTTCTGTCAAATTTTAGCCACCAACAAAACATTTCAATACTTCAGTGTATCCAATTCTAAATTTCCAAGCCCCGATCATATTTAATAATCCATTCACAAAACACTGATACACATGACTGAAACTCATACGCAATTGAAAGCCGTATAGAAACAAACAAACACGGAAAAAAAATACAAATATTGATAAATGTTATTAGGGTTTATCGGTGTCAGGTCGCAGGATTGTCAGTCGTAGGTTGTGAGTCCAACGTATGCATGCGGTGTGGTCTTTGTCATGTTTGCGCATGTATTCTTCTTTAATTTATCTCACCAAGGCCATTCCCACGCGCTCTTAACCTCTATTCAGCTTATGTTTTTTACTTTTTTTATAATTTTTCCTTACTCCTTAATTTGTTACCACTGTTATAATTACTATATGATATAGCATTTTAAATTACTAATATTTATTAATATTATATACATCTTCAAAATTTTCAATAATAGTATGTTCTAATATTTATATACAATTTTTATTTATAACATATTTTAAATAATTTAATTTGAATAAAAAAGATATATCCTTTTTATCATATAAAATTATTAAATTTAAAATTACTAAAATATGATAATTATAAGATATTAGAAATATTTTCATTAAAATGAACATGAAAATAACAAAATATAATTGATCTTATAACTATTAACATCTATCATGTCTTTTGTTTATGTATATGCATATTGTTTTGTTCTAACTTATATTTAGAATTTAAATTTTATAAATTAAAATATAAGTTATTTAAAAAGATAATTCTTGTAGTAAATATGTTATTTATAATAGGTATTGATTTCTTGTTAAGATGAAAACAAATGATATTATACACATAATAAAAAATATAAAAATAACTTTAAATTAGATGCATTAAGTATGAATAAATTCATTCTTAACATTTAAATTTTAACAACCGTATAAATAAATACATTTAGACATATATTTAAGAAAAATACGTTTAAAATATATAAACTAATTTAATGAAATATCAATTTCTATATTTTAATGTTAAATAAATTATAATAAAATTTCAAATTTTAATTAATTTTATAATACTAATTAAAATTTTTAACAATAGCAATAAAATACTCTATCACACTGTTAACCTTGTAGTTACCGGTATTGATGTGACAAGTCACGTCATTAGACTTAGTCTCTGTTTGGTTAGGCTTATACCAGTAAAATTTTTGTCAGTAAAAGCTTTTTTCTGTAGATCTTTTCTGATAAGAACTTTTCTAAGAAGCTAGTTGACTATTTAGCGGTTATTTAAAAAAAAGCTTTTTTCAAAGAGTTTCATTCAATAGACTATTTAGCAACATAAAAATACAAAGTACTTTTAATTTTAACTATATTTTATTTTGTAATAAAAATTATTTATGTATATAAAATTTATTTAAAGTATATTAAACAAAATGCAAAGCACAATATATTAATTATTATATAATTTTAAATCATATGAAACATAAATCAAAATATATCTAACCGAATCTTTTATATAAATTATAACATAAGTAAACTAATATAAAAAATAAATATTAAAACTTATAAAACAAGCCAAATAATATTATACAAATCTAAAAATAAATATCCAAGTTGAGTAAATAGTTAAATACATAACAATTTGTGAATATTGTGGGAATTATGTGTAAAACATAAAGACAAAAGAGACTAAAAATAGGCTTATTAATTGATTTGAAAAATTTACCTGAAAGAACGCTTTTTTAAGAAGCTCAAAATTTGAGCTTCTTAAAAAGTTGTATTTTAACTGCCAAAAAAGTCATATATATATATATATTAAAGAAATGGTTTTTCATTTTACAATCAAACATTCATTTTTCTTAGAAAAAAACTTTTAAGGTAGAAAAAAGTACTTATTTATCTTCCAAACAGGGACGGATCCATAAATTTTTTTGAGTGGGGGCAAAATTTTTATGAGAGCAAAATTTTAATTTTTATGAGAGCAAAATTTTAATTTTTTTATGAGTTAAAAATTTAAAATAATAATTTTTTATGTAAAATTTTTTGGAGCCAGTGGAGGCAAGTACCCCCACTTGCCCCTACTGTGGCTCCGTCCTTGCTTCCAAAAGCTCAATCAAACATACGCTCGTTTAATAGGTTGCAGAAATGTGCTTACTAAGAGTTGCGTTAGATCATTAAATTAAAAAATTGTTAATTCTGGATTTGCATATTATCATCTTCATAACCTTAAAATCATCACCCAAATCGCCACTACTGCACCACTAACATCTCCCCCTGCTCTAGTGTTTCCTAGTAACGTGACTCGCTGCCACCGCCACCAACGTCTCTCAGTATCCGCCATTGCACGAGTATCTCCCTTTTTTTTTTGGCTGCAAACCTTCAAACTTCCTCATCTTTGTATCCCAACGCGAGCACCATTATTGTCCCCCTTCTCTTTTACAACTCCTCAAAATCTTAGGTACTCTTCAAAATTGTAACTTTTCCTAGTAAAAGTAGGTAATACACCATTTATGGATTTTAGTTGATTTCTTATTGAGGCGTTAGCTCTAATTGGCAGGTTGAGGGCGATAACTTCTTTAAGAGGCTTAAGAAGAAAATAAAAGCGCCTAGATTAGAAATAGTTATAATGAAAATTATACCCTCAAGTTATTATTATCAAATTTAGCTAGAATACATTGAAAGTATGGCCTCTACTAGGATGATATTGTGTAACTTCAGAGAAAACGTGTATTATGGAGAAAATTAATTCTTAACTATTGCCGGTTGCTAGTGGGGACAAATTAAATGTATCTCTTTTAAGTCCAATTTATGATTAACAATACTGTTTAGGGTATTTTTATTTGAAATCCAATTCCATTCTTCTTGGTCACTATATACTAAATTGATAAAGAACACTTGTCTTCTTTTTTCATATTTGGCTTTTCCATCTTAGTAAGTGGTGAAATGAGCTCTATGTATTATTTGTATGCATGTCATTACAAGTAAGTGATTATTATCTAGACTTAATAGTTTGAAATATTAAGAAGAGATTTAGAAGTTATAGTAAAGTTTCAATTTTCATTCTATTTGTCTCAAATGGTAGCCTAAAGGACATAAGTTTTAAATTGACTCGTCTTTTAATCTGATCCCATTACTTTAAATTTTCATTCTTGAATTAAGAATTTTAATTTTTCAGAGAATCAAAAGAATAGGTTGGCAATAGTGAGGTTATGACTTGGATGAGAGCTTTACAATCTCATGAAGTTTAATATGTTTTCTTGATAACTAATACTTTAATTATTTGTAATGTAGATGGTAAATTTTGAATTTCACCATGGTGAGATGTTAGAAAGAAATGACATTAGCAAATGTATTAGGGGCAAGATCAGAAAGAAGGAGGATATGAGTATTGATGAAATTAACATTCTAGGATTTAAAAAAGGTATTAAAGGATAGAGGAAATTATGTGGTGTCTATATTTTACAAATTTTCTAAAGAGTCAATAAGACGCTTAAAAGAGGTGAGCTTACACTAAGACATATTGTCATTGCTTAACCATATCTAAGAAATGAACTACAAGAAAGTTGGAAGTCTATTACAAGCATGATTATGAGAATATTATAATAGAATATTAAGAGTTTGATTTCAATGTCAACAATAATTGAGAAACTAATACCTAACAAAATAGGACTATGAATGAAGAAGGGTTATTCTAAGTTCATATAGAATAAGAAGATGAAGATTTCTTTATCATATATCTGTGAATTTGGAAATGATTCATTTGAAGGTGACATATATGGAATTGATGATGAAAAATATCTTACTACGAGAGAAAATGAGAAGAAATGATATAAGAAGGTTTGTAATGGGTTTGAATTCAATGATATTATGGATAAGGTTAGACATAGTAAGAAAGATTGCAAAAAAGAGGAGATTTGTTTAAAAAATCACAAAGAGAAGAAGATAATTCACATGGTTAGAGTAAATATGAGGAAAGTGATGCTAAAGTTCAAGCATTAATTTGTAGTGATGATGGATAGTATGAGACATCTATCATAAAGAAGAAATACATTATGTTTAATCTAAATGTGAATATGAAGGATATTAAACATGAAATTGGCATGAAGTTTAAGGATGAGAAGTAGTTTAAGAAAGCAATAAAAAATTTTATAATTATAAATGGATATGATGTTTCAATGGAAAGATATGGTGTGAGAATAAAGGTTGTTTATGAGCCACAACGTCCCTTTATGGTATATGGTAGCTAGATTGGAAATAAATTTTTGTGTGAAGATATCATAAAACAAACATAGTTGCAAGAAAGTGCAAAGAAATAAGCAATTTATTAGGACATAGATTTCAAATGAATTTTTACTTGAGTTTAGAAGGAACTCAAACTAGCCAATTAGTAAGATGATAGTTGACTTTAGAGAAAGTATGGATTATAGGTTATTAAAAACTAATGTTACAGGGCTAAATAAGAAGCTATTATGATTATGTGACAATTTATAGAATGTTATTATATGAAGTTATCACTACAAGAAATTAGTGGTTTACCGTCGGAACAAAGCGTCGGTAAACGACAAATTTTCGTTGGTAAAATAAATTACTGACGGAAATGAACGATGGACGAATTCGTCGGTAAAACGCCCTTAGTTAAAGTTACTGACGAACTATATTCCGTCGGTATATATAAATGACGAAATCGTCGGTAAAGTTTACTAACGGGAGACTTTCCGTCGGTAACCCATAGTTAATGTAATTGAAGTGTTATAATATTTACAGACGGAATATAAAATACCGTCGGTAAAGTATATTGATTTACCGACGGTATTTGAAATTCCCTTGTTAACTAATATTCAAATTTACCGACGGAACTAGGATTTCCGTCGATAAAATATGTTGATTTTTCTGACGGTATCTTATATTCCGTCGGTAATAAGTAGTAAGAATTTTTTTAAAATTTCCTGTTTCATAATCTTGTGATAAATGCTTAATTTTAAGAGTTATCAATTATCTGTGCGTAATAAATTAATTTGTATATTTATATAATTTGTTGAATTTGGAAAATTAATTAATGATATAAAGTTAATATTATTTTAATTGATAATAAAAGATTACAGTGTACATAACTTATGTTTGTAATTAAAAGCAAATAACTAGGAAAAGCTAATGTCGTGTGATCGAGGGTGCTCTGAGATGCTAAGCCTCCCCTTCAACTGTTCCATCTCCTGTCTCAGCTGAGCCATCTGCTCTATTTGCTCTCTCAACTTAGCCATCTGCTCCATTTGTTGATTCGCGTTTACCACCTTCTCCTCTTTCATGTGAGCCATCTGCTCCATCAATGTTTGCACTATGGCCCGAAGCTCAGTGACTTCATTGTTATGTGTTAGCCTAGTAGACGATGCTGTTTTGGACATGAAAGATTGTGAATAACATTTGTTCACATATGAACCTAGCCCGAATATCCTTCCACGATGGTCCCTACCACTCGCAGCATCAAGAGACATCTGAGTGTCATCTACAGGTTATTCCTCCTGAGACTGTCGCTGAATGATTTGTTGTATTTGGTCCTATTATGAAGCAATGTTTACATTAGTAAGGGATTATTATTAAGAAATTATAATAATGCATTAATTTCACATACATTCAGTTCTCTACATCGGCTGTTGATGAATGTCACACTGTCATGGTTCTTCGTGTGAGTGTGCAAAAACAACTGAATATGTGTAGGCCTAATGCCCAATGACTTTTCCTATATGTATAACCTAAATTGTTAGATGTGAACTATAATTTATAAAAATTTCGACAGAATTTTCTCTATTTTTATGATATTTGCCCCCTATTGAACAAAGAAAATAACCCAACACAACCATATATGGCACCAGACATTTATACCATTATCATTATCTATAATACAACAAAGCAAAATATTTACAAAATAAGTATCAAGTTGACATACTTACAAGTCGTTGTGCATGCTCGTGGTGGGTTATTGATCCTCCTGTATGTACGGGAAGACTCTCTCCCCCCAGACCTCCACATCTATTGGCGGAGTTATGCCCTGAGATAAACATTGCCTCAGGTGATGCCCAATACTCCTACCAACGACTCCAAATTTTCTCTGAAATATAATATGGTCGTGCACCAACCTTGTGTATCACACCAATGAAGTCGTGATAATGTGTACGAGCTCGCTTCTCCCATACTTTATACATGTTGGCGTCGAAACAAAAACCTAGAAAATTCTGTCTGAAATAAGAAGAAAAAATACACTACTATATATAATGTAATAATATTTATCTAATTCGTGTATATAACTATTATCAACACTAGTCTATACTTTATTTTGTAAACATTACACACATTAAGACACAACTTTTATTTTTATTTTAAATATAAACTAACATTAGTCCCTATTAATAAACTCAATTAACTTGGTACACACGACATGTCGTATATAAAACCAAGTAAAGTATATTTTAAATGTGAAACCTTATTCAATTTTGTAATACTAACAAGCTTTGTTAACTCTATCATTAACATTGTTAACATGAAGCACCGTATAATTAATCCTTGTTCTATGTAAATGGTTATAGGTATTGTATAATAACTTAACGAAGTGATTTTATTTTTGGTTAAATAATTAAAGACCATATATATCACTATCTTTTGCTAAAGAAGAATCAAAGACCAAAGATGACATTAGAGTGAGATAGAGCATAAATCATAAATATCCAATAAGTTGTTAAGTAAGGTCACAATCGAGAAACATCAACATTTTCATTAGTGTTACAAATACTTAGTAGTTCGTTGTAGAAGTAGTGCTTATCTTGCCTCCATTTCCACTCTCTTCACTTTGTCCTATTCTAATTACTTCAAAAACTAGAGAGACATCAATATTTGATATGCTCTTAGAAATGAGTTTTGATATTTCCTTATTGAGGAAAAGTTATACTCTTATTATTTGGGGAAACCATAAAAGAGAAAAATAGATATAGGTTGTGAAATTAAAATCCAAACTATCCTTCGGCTAAATTACTTTCAACTTTTTTATTAGTTTATCAATTAGTGAAAATGGTATAGGTCAATACCCTAAATCTTTTCATAACAAAAATAACAAGGATATTCCATTTTTTAATACCAAATACTAGCAAACATTTCATCGAATACATGGTACGCAGAAAATTTTCATTCCTAACTAAACACAAGTTGACAACATTTTTCCATTATTTACATGGCAAACCCTAAAACAATAATAACAAAACCCAATTAAGCCAACCCATCGTCAACAACTAAGTCCAAAAAGAAGAAAATATTTCATCCATGGATGATGGCCTTACCTTCACCAAAACTGCCGAAGAAGACGGCCTTACGTTCACCAACACTGTCGGAGAAGATGACCCCTAATGCCGGCCGGAGATGCAGCAGCTGGTTGGAGGGTAGAGGCGAGTCGACGTCGGGTTGCGGGAGCCACAGTTGAAGGAGTAAGAAGGAGAACCTGCGCGCCAGGTCGGGGAAGGAGGGGAGAAGGGCTGGTTTTTAAGCTTACTAAAACAACGTCGTTTTGGTTATCTGAAAGACACTCTTAACGCTAGCCAAAATGATGTCATTTTGGATAGCTTAAAATGAAGTTATTGAGGTTAACTAAAATGACGTCGTTTTGGTTTAAACCAAAGCAATGTTGTTTTGGTAAGGTTAAATAACGTTCTCCATCTACCCAAAACGACGTCGTTTTGGTTAACTTCAATAACGTCATTTTAAGCTATCTAAAATGACGTCATTTTGGCTAGCATTAAAGCATCCCTTATTCTATGAGACGACGTCGTTTACGTCGCAACATACGACGACGTCTTTGTAAAAACGACGTCGTTTTGGTTGCCAAGAAAACGTTCTCCTATTGTAACAAAACGACGTCACTTTTTTCCCAATCAAAAGTTTGTCGTTTTGCGACAATCATTGACCTTCAGGAGGATGATGCTTTTACCGACGACCTGTAATTCCATCGCCAAAGTCTTGTCTTTCCCATGACAATATTACCGACCAATATAACAAGTCCGTATTTCTCCGTCGTTAACTAATCTCAATTACCGACGGAAGTTTTTTCCCATCGCTAATTCCGGTGCAAATATTGTTGCCACTCTTTCCCTCTATATTTAGCACCAAATATTTTTCCTGTCGCTAAATTACACACCTTTAGTGACGGAAATATACTTTCCGTTGCTAATTTCTAGCAATTTCTATCCCATCACTAACTTTCCGTCACCACTCCGTTGTTTTCTTGTAATGTATAGTCTAATAAACATGAGTTCGACGAGTTGATAAAGAAGAGAATTCATTATTTAAACAAAATATGATAAGAAGTTTGGATAAATAATGTTTAAAAGGTTCTATATGAGATTTAATGCATTAAATTATGATTTTCTTAGTAGAAAAAAAATCGTTCTATATGCATGTTTCTTTAAGACATTCCTTAGAGATGCTTTAGCATTTGTAGTTAGTTATTACAGAAATAATCATATGCTGTTTATGTCTTGGGCCATTGTTAAGGGAGAGGATTAACAATCTTAACATTGATTTTTGAATCTTCTTGGTGATGATCTAAAAATAAGTAGAAATCTATGGATTTTTGTAAGTGATTAATAAGTAGTGATCTTAAGTGTTCATATTGTTTATGTTCATTTCTATATGCTCTTTGAACTATTTTGCTTACATTATCATGTTATACCCTTTATTTCATTTTTATTATTAAGGTTTAGTAGATGCATTGAAAAAATCTCTTTCCAGAAGTTAAGCATGTAAAATGTGCCTTACATGTCTACGTAAATTTGTCTAAACTATGCAAAGGTCACACCCATAAGAGTTTGCTTTGGTAAATTGTTTGTTACACAATAAAAGTGGTGTTCGATGAGATAATGGATTACTTGAAAAAAGTTATCAAAGAAGGCATATAATGACTTTAAAATAAAGGAACCTCAGACATTTATAAAGGCATTTGTGAGAATAAGACCAAAGTGTGAAATTGTTCATAATAACATATCATATACATTAGTGGATTCATTTATAAAGCCCCACATAAAAAGCTTGATCAATTTTCTAGAGGATATTCGAGTTGCATTATTGAATCTAATACAAGAAAAAGAGGTGAAGATCAAATTCAATGACGATATATGCCTAAGGGTGAGGAAGAATATAGAATTTGCACAATGGGATGTAACACATTATATCACCGAGACTAATGGGAATTTAAAATTTAAAATCACGTATGTTACAAATAAGTTCATTTTATTGATTTATAAGGAATAACTTGCCAATGTTAGACTTTGAGATTTAACATGGATCCTATATATGCATCTAAGTTTGTTCGTACACTGAAAACCTGTAGTTTGTATTATCTCCTTTGATCAAAAAGATGCCTAGAAGATCCAAAATGGCTATAAAAAGAGATTAAAGTGAAGAACAACAAAATCCAAACAAATTGAGCAAGGTAAAAGTAGTTACGAGACGCCAAAATTATTATGAAATATGTAAAAATAAAATTGGAAGCAAAAATAATGATTAACCTTTAAGAAAACCTAAAACCTAAACTTGTTAAGGTGATTCTATACCTATTTCGATTTGCACTCATTTCAAATGTTGTTTAAGATTTCTAATTGCTTATTATAAATTATTAATGTATAATATAGCTAAAACAAGGAATGCCATTGAAAAATCAAGTATCTACATATAATATTAGCAGCTATAAGATTAGAAGACCAAATAATCAAGATGTACAAGGTCAAACTCACCTCACCTATTTGAGGAAGGGAGAAAAGGGTTGTTAGTGAATTTTCACCTTTATTTCCTAATTATCATGTAACATTATAACTATTTAAGTTCCTATCAACAACTTAAGGATATGAAGTAACATTTAGAGAAGCTAGTAGAAACACTTATTTTATAATTTGTCACTTAAATACATTTTTATAATAATTATATGTAATTAAATCCTAAGTGTTTATATTGTACTTTATGTTTATGATATTTTATAGATATGCATAAGTTAGTTTCAAATACTCGAACCTCAAGGAATAATACAAATACAATTCAAGCTTCTCAAAATATAATTACCAATATAAATACACAAATAAACACTTAAAATAGGAGGAGGATCAAGTTAAACGTGAATAAATCATATCCAAAATAGCCTCAAGTTGTTGATGGTAAATCTACTGCATATTAAACCATGTGTTTGTGATAATTTGCTTGAGACTTTTAACACTGTGATTGTGTAATTTAGAAGAGACTTTGAACCTTATCTTTTTGTAATCTGGATGGGATTTTGAACCTTGTGTTTCGTTATGATGTTGAATGGTATTATGTGTTTTTTTTCTTCCTGTTTTGGTTAGATGGGATGCAAAGGTGATTATATGCTTGTTTGGTCATCAAGTTTCAAGTGAGTGACATTTGTGACTTTTCTCCTTTGCTTCCCCATTATCTTAACTTCTATTTTAATCTTGATGATGTAATATTATGATGATTGTTGTCATATTATAGTCTTATGATTTATTTTAGTTACTCCTACGCTTTATGCATGTGTTATATTTTTTTATTTTATTGAAAAATTATGCCATATTTATATTAAATTTGATTTGTTAGCTCGTATTTCAACATGAACTTGCTATTCATCTTGCGTACTCTTCTTGTTATGTTAGTTACCTAATAGCAAGTCTTTTGGGACTTAAAGATTATTGTTACACTATTTAAGGCTAATAAAACTTTAGTTCTGAGAGTTTGTGTAATGCTTGAATGTCAAATGTAACACATGTTTTTTCAATAATATGAGTATATGATAAATGATTAAGCTTTAAAATGGTCAAATGTGTGTCCAACATTTGAAATTATGTTACTATTGAAATTAGATGTATCAAATGCCTAAATATGAAGTCATATAGGGCTTATAAAATGAAAACTAAAAACACAAATATTAAACTTATATCATATTCAGAAGTAATCTCTTCTTTTTTCATACATTGCTAATATTCTAAACAAATTGAATTTTGAAGACACTTGAACATGGATTTAATTTGTTACATAATCATGACAACATATGGACATATATATACAAATTGACATATGAAACACAACCCTAAAAATTACTTTTAAATTAAGTATCATAATTCAAGTTTATTCAAAGTTCATTGACTATGGTTCAATTATCAATGGGGACTATATGCATGACTTTCACTGATCATTGCTTTAAAGATCCACATTCATGATTATTCAAACCAAATGCAAATCGACATTTACTGGTTATCGATTTTTGCCTATTCGAACCTAGTGATGGCATGGTAATTTGGTGTAGAGATGATAATGGGTTAGGCCAGAGATAGTGCCGCCCGGTCTGTGGTCCAGGGGCGGATCCAGGAAGTTTTTTCAGTAGGGGCAAACAAAAATTTCAGTGGGGTCAAAGCTTCAAAAAAAAATTTTGTGGGGGCAAAAATTAAAAAAAAAATTCACATGAAATTTTAGGAAAATATTTTGGTATCCGTCCCTGCTGTGGTCTAAGTAGTAGCCCAACGGACCATAGGAAGGGTGAGCTGGCCTCATATGTTTTTTTTAATTTAACAAAACGAGTCGTTTTGTGTCTTTCCATCGGGCCACAGGCTAGGCTTAGCCGGGATAACCCTAGCCTGAATTCGTTCCGTGATCCGGTCAAATCAATTAGTCGCAACCTATGACTTAGTCAACTTGGGCCAAAGTTAGACCAAGCTGAGTTGAACTGAACGGACCGGGCTATATTTGTCATCTCTAGTCTGTGACAACAACTTGGGAGATGATACGAGTATAGAAAAGAGTGTAGGTTTGACCATAAGATAACTAGGTTTGTTGCCCTGACAAGCTATAGAATTAAAGAGTTATTTTTATGATAAATTGAAAATTGGAATAATCTATTAATAATTTTAATTAGTACTATAAAATTAAGTAAGGTTCAAAATGTTTTTAATAATTTACCATTTAATATTATATAAAAATTGCATATGATTTAAGTATTTTTACAAGATAGTAAGTAAAAAGTAACTTTTTAAACATCAATTTGTTTTAAGAGCAGACCAAACTTGCCGTGAGCGCGTATGGAAAAGACGACTACAGATTGCGGCGTGCATGCCATTTCCTTACGTTGACGCATGGCCACTTTTGTTTTTAAAGTTTCAACGCCTCTCTGTCAGCTATTTCTCTCTAAAACCATGACCTAAGACCTTTCACTTGTACTAGAGGACCAAATCCAAGCCCACCATTACATCCTTCTCTGAAAAGGCCAATATAATGTCTTCGTCGGAGGACGAAAGGGGAGAAGATTACCTGTTCAAGATTGTGATAATCGGTGACTCTGCTGTTGGCAAATCTAACTTGCTCTCTCGTTTTGCTCGAAACGAGTTTAATCCTCACTCGAAGGCCACCATTGGAGTGGAGTTTCAGACCCAGATCATGGATATCGATGGCAAAGAAGTTAAAGCTCAGATTTGGGATACCGCCGGTCAGGAGCGCTTCCGGGCAGTCACTTCCGCTTACTATAGAGGAGCCGTTGGTGCCCTTGTTGTTTATGATATTACTCGCCGGTCTACTTTCGAGAGCGTTACTCGGTGGCTTGATGAGCTCAAAAGTAAGTCTTTTCTAGTTCTAAGATATATTCCAATGTCAAATTTGTGTTCTTTATGCACTTCCCTACCTTTTTTCTTCTATAGTTTTGTGGGAAATCGAGTTCCCAGATTTATGTTAAGAGAATGTTTAGATGTTCGTTCTGTTATCGGGAAAGTGATGAAATTTGACGGTTGTTATTGCAGAAGCCTATTAAACATGCAACTTTGAGGAATCTTAGTTGATAGTGCGTAATAAGACTGCTACCTTATTACAAGTGGCTTCTTTCTTTTCCTCATATCGAAATGGAGTGTAAAAATTATACAATTCATGGTCTACAATCAACCCAACATTATATGAGCCTTAGCTGTACTAAAACATGAGTCACCCGTTTATGAAGGAGATCTGGCAAGAGCTATGAAGGTCAAGCCTGATTTTGACACTAGATTTTGTGTAAAAGGATACATAAAGGTTAATCTTTGTGCGGGGACTGTTTCATCCCATTGACGCAAATGTTAGTTTGCAGATTCGATACCTGGAATAAGACACCATCATCCTTTTGGTGTTTAAACTCGGATATGGATATCAGGAGCAGCAATACCTACCTTTTGGAGTGGTTAAGCAACTTCTTCAATTTAGATTAAAAAAATCTAAATTGTTCACCTAATCGTTGCAATTTGTGACGGTTATGTGTATATAAAATATGTGTTAGTATGAACGCATACATAGTCACTTGTATATACATGAAAATTTCTTTGTCATTGAAAGTTTGTTGCGGTCAGCGATAGTTGAGATGAAAGTCAACTAATTCGATAGAATCTTTGGTGGAAGCAGAACATGCTCTGGTTTGACTCTGCTCTTGTAATTTCATAGAATCTCTGCTTTTGGAACTCCTCCTTAAAAATTGAATCTCCAAAATCTTCTAAAAGGGTAGGAAAAGTTGTATCTTTATTCTTTTCCTCAGCGTCATGGATATGTCTTGATCTGTTTTCTCTTCTCTGCTCAGTCAATTACATCAAATGATAAGCTTTGTTCAAAATTTAATGCAGCACATTCAGATTCTAGTATGGCAAGGATGCTTGTGGGAAATAAATGTGATCTGGAAAGCATCAGGGAAGTAAGTGTGGAAGAAGGCAAAAACCTTGCCGAGTCAGAAGGATTATTCTTTATCGAGACATCTGCTTTGGATTCTACCAATGTTAAAACAGCTTTTGAGATTGTCATCCGGGAAATATATAACAATGTCAGCAGGAAAGTGCTTAATTCATATTCACATAAAGCTGAGTTAACTGTCAACAGGGTAAGCCTTGCAAACAGTGGTGGAGCAAAGCAAACTCAGGGCAGATTTTCATGTTGTTCTTGATGGGTTCTGCTAATTCTACATTTTGAGTTGACACAATCCTTCTTCAGTTCGCATTGTTTGTGTCACTACGAGGAGCTGTTATCGTTGGTTCTTTATGAACGAATTAAGCCTGCATAATTATCTTTAACTTGAACTCCTCACCGTTTTAGAAATCATAGTTGTATATTATATTTCTCTTGGTTTCAAATTCGAATGCATTGTTGTAATAGAGAACATTCTTTTACATGGTGAGTGATATAGAGGAAATGACATGGTGGCTTGCCATGAGAACTTCCTGTGCTTTGAGTGATGATACAAGGAATGCATGTGAACATGTTTATAACCTGAGAGATTGGTACAATCGACTGGGGCGGTTTCTGGCATTTGGGTTAGAATATTGCATAGAAAGTGAGGAGGGAAGAATTGTTTGGGATAAATATGCTGCTTTGTCAACTTTTCTTCATTCTATTTATAATTGAAATTCATATTGTTGTAATAACACATGCTGAAAGACAGAATCAAATATCAAGATTATAAGCTGTAATACAATTATCCTGCTAACTTGTAGAAATTGGTTCTTGGGTTCAATTGGGTGCCTAACAATTCTTGAGCTGGTTTTTTCTCCCACGTCAAGTCTCTTGTCAATCCCTATGTTTGTAACATTGCCCTCCTCTTGTAAAACAACCTTGTCCTTAAAGCTGAAGTTGGGGAAGTCTTGATGGAATTTGTGTAGAGGCTCCTAAGTGGCGGCGATTGGCTTGCCTAATGAACCAACACTTTTGGAATTAGTCTTATTTGTTGCAAAATTTGTTAGTAGCCTAGGATTGTTAGCTGTGTTAAAACAGAATGATTGTCTAGGAATTGTTCTGGCAAAGGGACATGCTGGGGAGGAATTCCTCCAATGCATTTCTTGAGGCTTGAGACCTGACAGATGTGTATTTTAGCAGGAGTTCAAGGCACTATGCAACAGGTGCAATGCTTTCTATGATAGGGAAAAGGCCCAAAAAATCAGTTTGGTAATTTGTTAGTCCATCAATTAGCCACCGATATTTGGTGATATGATTGGAGTTTCAAATAAGCTCAACATCTATAAAGGTGATATCGATGCACCTGGAATTAGCTTGATTGTGCATTCGATTTTGTGCCCACGATAGGTTTTAGAGGAGAGTGGCCAGAATGGATGTGCGTGTTGTCAACAAGTCTTCGACAGTAGCCACAATTATGTTGCATTGAACATCCTCTATGAGAGAAGGCAATGGGTGTCCATATACTGCTTTGAAGGGAGTCATTCGAATGGCGGAAAAAGTGAAGCATCTTTAGTAATCCTTGAGACACTGATGGAACACCTTGGATTTTCCATTCTTTTGTGAGTGATATAGCTTTAGAAAAGGATTTCAAAATAAGTATGTTTTGAGAGTCAATCAACAACAAACATGATGGTAGTCTTACCAACAAATGGGGGAAGATGCGTGATAAAATCCATAGAGATATCTAGGGATGGGAAGAGGTTGAAGAAGTCCTTAGGGTGGTGTGTTGAATGGTTTAATTGTCTGACACAATGGCTACAAAATCCTGTATCAATTGTCGCATGTTGGTCCAATAGAAGACAGGGGATATGTGAGCTAGGGTTCTCTGAATTCTTGTATATCCACTTGTGGGTATCTTATGAACTCGGTCAAAATTAAAAATTAGAATGCTGACACTTTAGAAACTACCACTTAATTTTTATAAAAGGGGAGTCCATCTTAGACTTTGTAATCAGGAATTTGGTAGGATGTTACTAGGCTAATTGCAACTTTTGTGCTGAGGAAGGATGTTGCCTATCAAAATCCTACAGGGCCTGCTAAAGAGGTATTACAAGCTTAGAGACTGGTTGCATTTCTTGGAGGCTAGCAGATGGTAACTACAATAGGGCATTGGTTGGCCTAATTTTTGTGCCTGGTCAATTCATAATTTCGAAGTCATATCCCATGAATTTTGTAAGCCATCATTGTTGTTACGGGGTTTGTATGGTTTCGTTGATCACGAATTTCAAACTTTAATGGTCAATTTGTATGATAAACTTGGATATGAGCAAATGTTAATTCCATTTGCAAATTGATTCGATGATGCCAAACATCTTGGTTCAGCCTAATCTTGCTGGGGTTGAACGTTGTTGTTTGGATCTATGATCTATGCGACTCTAGCTACGGAATACTTGCAAAACAAATAAAGGCGTGCCGGAGATTGGTTCCCGGCAGGCCCCTCCGACGCTCAAGTTAGTCTTTCTGAAGAGGGTTTCTCTAGTAATGAGTAGAGGAAATTAGGGTTATGGTGTTGTACCTTTTTCATGGTGAGATAATGAGTTTATATAGTAAATACCCATAGGAATTAGGCCAACGTTGAGGAATGGGTCGATCGTCCCATGTGCCTTTCTAAGTTTGGGCTTGGGCCTAGCACGATCGACCCAACCATAAACCCCCTACTCCTCAAGTCTGATTATGGAGCAGAGTCGAATGAGTACATGAGGATTGTGCGACTCGCTTTTATGACAACTCGTGCTAGGCCCGACCAAAGGGACAATTCCTCATGGGGGTGAGGTAACCAGGCCAGAATGTGGGTATCGACCGCCACAACCGCTCATGAGGTGGGAGGTTCCCCCCAAACCACATCTCTTACATAGGTAGATGCAGTTTGGAGTCTCAGAGGTAACTCTTTAATGAAGTAGGCAATTGGATGCCTTTGTTGGGTAAGAATTGCGTTAATGTCGAACGCTAATGCATCAATTTATATGATGAATGAATATGCAAAATTTGGAAGTGCCAACAACAGGGTGGTGGTAAGTGCTTGTTTTAAGGATTCAAATGTTGCGGTTGCCTCTGGATTCCATACAAAAGCATCCTTCCACAAAAGTTGGTTAAGTGGGGCATTTATGGACGAGTATTTAGCCATGAAACAACAGTAGGATCTGGTGATGCCGAGAAATCCACAAAGGCTTTTTACAAAATTTGAAAGGGATTATTATTGAATTACTTAGACCATGTTAGGACCTACAACTATACCTGCTACTAAGATACAAAGGCTCAAATATCTGAGTTTTAGGAAACCAAATTCACATTTGAATAACTTAACAAATAAATAACAGGATTATAGAGTGAGAAATACTGCTTGTGGGTGTTCAAGATGTTCCCAAAGAAGAGTTATAGATGAGAATATCATCAAAGAATACCAAGATAAGTCAACATAACATGTCTCGAAACACATCATTCATCAAAGTTTGGAATGTCGAGGGTATCTTGGAAAGATTGAAAGGCATTACAAGAAATTTGTAATGCCTTCATGTGTCCGAGAAGCTATTTTCTTTATATCGGGTGGATGGATGCGCACCTGATGGTAACAACCCCCGAGGTCCAACTTTAAGAAAACCTTTACTCCATGGCCAACCAACTTCTCAATTTTACTTTTTTAAAAATACGACATCTATATGGCAAAACTTTTACTAGGGCTGTGTTTGGAAGGAGTGGAATTTTGGGAAATGAAATCACCTGTTCCATAATTGCTGTTCCATTACATCTAGTCCATAAATTTTTGTGGGTCCCATATAAATGTAGGAACCAGATGCAATGGAACAGCACTGGCACAGCAATTATGGAACAGGTGATCTGTTCCCGAATTTTGGGGTCCATTAGTTTGGGTGGTGGTAGGTGAACGGGGTCGGGGAAAACAAAAATGAAGTGTGACAATAGGTTTTCTAAGGAGGAGTTGAAGGAGGGTGGAGCCTGTGAGCCAATTATAGGTTTATTAATTATTAGGTTGAAAATTAGTTTCCATTTTAACAAGGAAATATTGAGCTACTGCTTGTGTTTGGAAAGCATATTTAAGATGTCATAGTGAAATGTGAGATAATGTGGGTTATTGAAGACTCGTAAGCCTCACTTTTTTCTCGACCTATTCGAACTCCATAAAAAGGTTCTTACTTATGGTCAAACAAAATTGGCTTAAGCTTTAAAAGACATTGTACAACTAGGACCAAATTTGCCCCATATAATACGGGCAGGAGAAGAAGATCCATAGAGAATTTAGTTTGGTCCACATAAAAGGGTGTTTGTTTGCACGTGCCTATGCATCTGAAAAAATATCCATTGTTAAGTGTGGCATGCAGGTGGGGAGAGAGTTGGACAAAGAGGTTAAGGTGGGTAGTAAGTCAAGTTTTGATGAATTATGGGTAGACTCATCATCAACAGGAACGATGACCTTGTGGCTATTGATAAATCTCACTAATTTTAGTGTAGAGGGTACTAGTTGGTTGGTTAGTTTGTGGAATGAGATCTGTGTTACCTTAACATCCCCTTTAATATTCGAAAGTTTCTTGCTTACCTCCTTGTCTGTCTCGGTGGTGGGTGGATACTCAACTTCCTCTTTCGTTGAAGCCGTAAGACAGGAATTGTAGAGGCTTACAATAGTGATTTGAGACAAAATTTTCGTTACAACTAAAGCATAACACCTTTTCTTGCCTCATCTCCATTTCTACCAGGGTCTGCCTTTTTGATGGGAAATGGTGTTTTGGGCTTTTGTGGGAAGCTGGATGGGGTTTATATGGCTTGACTTGTAGAAGGTGAATTTGGGAACACTGCGGTTGATGTTACACTTGTTGAGCCATTCCTATGGCATCATGTAGGCTCTACGATTTGAACAAAGCTAGTTCTCTTTTAATGTCACCTCTAAACTCATAGATGAATCATCTTAGTAGGTTGGCTTGATTTAACCATGTGGTTTGTGCGACAATTGCCTCAAACTCCTCTAGGTTAGCAGAAACAGTAGTGTGTTGGAATAACTTGTAAAGTTGTACTTCATGGTTAGTAAATTTAGAGCGCATAAATAACACTTTAAGTTACTAGATGAAAGTATCATAGGTAATTAATTAGGATGTCATATACAACAACTAGAACCATTGGAGCCAGGACTTGTCATGTAAAAATTTGTTATTATTATTTTCTCTGATTATTGGGAGTACTAGGGTACAAAAAGAGATGCTCTATCTAGAAAAGTCGTCCATGAATATGTTCACTTCAGAACAAAGGTATTTCAAGTTTTAGGAGTCTTGATTTGAGTTGAATTAAGGCATTTTCAGTGGTGGTGAAATATGTTGCAAGTTGGTTTGGTCATGTTGAGGAAGGTTGGCTTAAGTAAGAGCGGATGGTGTGGGCTTGTGAGATAATAGGTAAAGATGGGTTGTAGGTGTACGAACAGCAGAGAAGGAGAAGAAAATTGTGCATCTTTTTAGTTATAATACTGTGGCTTTTATAGCCAAATACAACAGATATGCTAAGCTAAAAGTAAGGGAAAAAGATCTCAACAAATCAAGTATACACCAAAAATCAAGGAATCAAATATACAGAGTATCAGGAAAAATATTAGCTGCTGATATCGTTATCTGCTGATATCTTAACACCAACCATTTATATCATTACAATGGAAGGATAATGTATTCTTGCAATTCATATTTTGTTCATATCACCAACATCATCATCTTTGGTCTATATATACATTTCAATTATCATCTGGCAGCATTAAGTGAACATTAGTTGCTACAAATGAATTTTAAATATAACAATTATGTATTATATTGAAATTCTAGCAATGGATTTGTAATAAAACAATCCAATGAACTCATTCAAATCATCTTTTCACAATACCCAATGGGTTTATACACAAATATGAAATTTCAAAAATGGTGAAGGAATGTTTAACTGGGTCGTTAGCATTGATGTTGCCTTCAAATTGGTGTCGAGAAGCTACCCCTCTATGGGTCTCTGCATGTTGAGAGCTTTACCCTTTCTCTTCATTGAAACCAAGAGCTACCAACTAAGAATTGCTTCAGTCCCTCAAAGAACCTCCACTAAAGATCGTCCCCTGTTCTCTCTTAAAACCTTCTCCTCTTTTTTACTAAAACCCATGCATATAAAACCCTCGTTGCTTTTACTTTTTTCTTTTATTAATTGGCCAACGACTGCATTTCTTCCATCCCAGTAGCTGGCGTTGTCGTTTCCTTCTGAATTGGTAACATTTTGGTCCGCCTTGCTTCCACCTACTGCATGTCATTTTGCTCCTACTTGCTCCTTACTTCTGTGTTGCATTTTGGGTTGTTGGTTTCCTCCTTGTGCGTTATCATTTCTATCTTGGCTGTTGCGTTGCTTCTTCATCTGCTGCTATGTTGTCGTTTCCTCCTTATGTTTCCAACATGCGTTGTCATTTTGCTCACCTGTTGCATTACTTCCTATGCATTTTTCTCTCACTTTGCTGTCGTTTTACTGCTCCTCCCAACAGCTTCTTGGTTCTCTTCTTTTGGACTGAATTTGTTTTCTTCTTGCTTTAATTTTTCTTCTTACTCCATGAAGACAAGTGAATATTAATCTTTAAAAAATGACCCAAATATCGTGCTTTCAATTCACTTTAACTTCTTGCTTCCGAATTGTGCCTAAAATCACATATGAGTCCAAGTGAGTATCTTAAGCAATTTCATGTCATTAATTGCTAAATGTTATGGAATAATTATACAATCAATTAAGCACATGTCAGCTCTCCTCTTACTCTTTTACACACTCATCAACTATATCAATCTTCGTGCAAGAGTTTCCCTCCTTTAAATTCTTCAATATCTTGCTCATATTGAACTTAACCGATTCATCACCAATATGAAGAATTAGTTTCCCTTCGTGCTCATCCACCAAGGGTCATCATGTATTTATAAATGCTCTCTAAGAATTAATGGGTAATGTTGATCCATTTCAAAGTCTAAAACTATAGAATCAGGAATATTAAACATTTCCACTTTAATTGATACATCCTCCACCACGCCAAATGGTTTTTTTATTGATTAATCTGCCAACTAAATAAGCATGAAAGTTGGCTTCACATCTCCTAGCCCCAATTTCATGATAAATAGATAAAGGCATAAGAATAATACTTACACCTAATTTACATAAACACTTAAAGAATTTTAAATTACTAACTACATAGGGTATAGCAAAACTCCCTGGATCTTTCAATTTTGAGGGCATATGTCTGGTAATTATATAACTAAAGCTTTCTGTAAAGGGAACCAATTAATTTTCCTCCTATGTCCTCATTAGTGAACCACCATTTTTTGTATCTATGGCACCTAATATAGGCACCATTTATAAAAGGAACTCTTTAGGCAAGTTATATGATCGATGGATATTTGACTATATTTTTACACCTATATTTGATGTATTTTGCTTGATATTTTATACTTTTATCGTATATTTGGTACTTAATTTACTCCAATTATGTTTATAGGTCATAATTTCCTTTGCATACTTAAAGGAGAATAATTTGAACAAAAACATGGCATATAAAATTCGATACACAGAAGGGATGCATCTTTGTGCATTTGCCCGTGCACTTCTCCCAGGCCCTGTAGTTGTGCGATTTTCAAAGAATTTTGTGATGTATGGTTGTGAAAAAATTCATGCATCAACCAAAACCTTAGAATTCTATATATAAAGACGTGAAGGGAGACTTGAGAGGGGAGAAAACGTAGGGAGGCAATTTCTATATGCGGAGTTTATTCTCAAAGGGTGATATTGATCCAAGAATGTGGGAAACATGATAAAATCATCGAAATGTCCATCTAAATACAAGATCAAGCCTCAACATCATGAGAATATTTGATAAAACACAATCAGAGAGATTGAGAATTATGAACCCATTTTGTAATTAATTTTTCTTTCGGTTTATGTTTGATTTCTTCTTCAATAATATGTAACTAAACATCCAGTTAGTATTTAGGATAGATGAACCTTATTTTAATTCTTTGTTATAATTTGATTCGTTTTTTAAGTACAATTAGTTTAATTGATTGTTGTGATCCAAATTTTTTTTGTAGCATCCCACCCTCGCAAGACATGTACCCGACATCCTGAGTGATATCTAAGTATGTACCCTGCAAGAGCGGCATGCTAGAACAGTCAAAATTCATTGAAACTCAGTACAAATAGTTTTTTTATCATACGCATATGCGAAAATCAGTAATCAAATCGAACTCATACTTTTATTTTATAAAAGTCCAAATCACAATTGTCATTACACTATGATCAATCTCTTTTACAAAGCATTTCCAATTTTCACCAGTTATTACACATAGAACTATTTGAATACACATTGTACAGAAGTCGCATAATATACAAATTTACACAAAAATAAGAAAATACAAATGTAAACGCAATCTAATCTCGACTTTTATCTCTCACTTGCATACAGTAGGTATACTCCCGTTTGCCTAACGGATACTCCTCTGAGCCTGAAAAATATTTACAATTGTTGGATGAGTTTTGCGAACTCAATGAGGTAACCACCATAGATGGTTCACTCAATTCATGCAACACGTCAATACACGTAACCCGTAATTCACATCTTTGCATTTAGCATAATTCATCAAATGTCACATTCTCACTTACAAGTAAGGCAATTTTTTTTCATTTTAAACAATCAAACATACTTATTCAAATGTATATGAAATGCTCATGTGACTCTTTTCCCATTTATTACGTTGTTGTGACCGAGTGCTTAAACTGTCCCATATCAATTGTGGATACCGGGCTTATTTATAATTATAACATCCCACCCCCGATGGGAAGGGTATAATGGTAATTTGGAAAGGGATAAGGGTGTTTATTGTTCTGAAATGTTCATGCATATCATTGCACGTGTATAGTAAAATTTGCACATGAGAATGATTGTACATGCATTCATGACATTTCCCGATATATGTGATTAAATAGGATTTTTGTGAAAAATATATGGTTGTCGTTCTTGAAATTTTATTCAGAACAGATGGGTTTGTGTTTCATATTTTTGTGGAAAATTTAGAAATTGATTGGCAATTTTCGGGAAAATTTTCGGACCGGAAAAATCGCCAAGTGGCGAACTGATTGGTTTCCGGTACTGAAAATTTCTGCCCAATGGCACTGGAATATTGGGTAAATGACGTTGGGATTATAATTGGGACCATTGGTATTGGAGGATTTAGAAATTACATGTATTAGGGTTCTTTATTTTAAAGTCACTATCAAGTTTTGTCTTTTTCTCCTATTTCA
>JANKOE010000001.1:30032745-30054483 GCA_026284465.1 Erythroxylum citrifolium | reverse complement strand
TTTTCTTACGAATCCAACGGTTCAAGAATCAGGTCATTTGGAGTTCGGATGACCAAGATATGGTCAAAATAGTGGAAATAAAATAAATAAATAATAAAAAAAACAAAACAAAATTTAAAACAGCAGTAGCCACTCGCGAGGGCGACGGCTCGCGAGGGCGAGTCGCTAGCCGTCTCGCGAGGGCGACGGCTCGCGAGGGCGAGCTGCGGCCAGATGGCCGTCTCGCGAGGGCGACGTCTCGCGATCGCGAGAACGCCCCTTCATCCCAAATCTCGCGATCGCGAGCTGTCGCGATCGCGAGTAGCTTCGTCTTCAACAAAGCCGAATTTCCAGAAACTGCAATTTTTTTCTCTCTTTTTTTTTTCTCTTTCCCCATCACTTCTAAACTTCCTTTAGGATTGTTTAAGCTCTCTAAACTCCCCACTAACTCCGAACCAAGTTAAAACCTCAAATATAGTAAATCCGAAAATCACTCTCTCTCTCTACTGAAATTCTTAAGTTTTTCCAGAATGTTGCTACTCCTATTCTTTTATCATTCCCAACTTAAACATGTTTTATACTCATACGAACATCAAATCACACCTACACAAATCATATCTTTATAGTTATATTTATAACTCAAAGAACAGAGTCTTATACAACATTACCGAATATAAAACCAGCAAAGAAACAGATCAATCCAGCAAGAAATTTAGAAATTGCAATCGGATGGCTTAGAGGTTTCAACCGAGAAGAACTTGCAAGGTTTAAACTCTCTAAGTCACTCTTTCATTCGGCTATGAACTCCAGCAAAGGCAAACCGATTAATCCAACATAGAAGATAGGATAACTCAACAAAAGTTCCAGAAATCCCATTCGGGTGTCTAAGTTTTTCTTACCGAGAACACATGCAACCCATTTCTCCTAATTCAAACTTGTATTCGTGCATGCATGTTCTTATTCCTAACATTAACCCATCATCAAAATCATTTTACAAACTTAGTGAAACCAAAGACAACTTACTTCACACTCTAACATCCACTCTATACAATTTTGAATCTGACTTCTCCGAATCTCATGCATGCATTACCATCAACTACAAATCATTCATAACAACAACAACACAAAACTCAACTTACTTGGATTGGCTACAAAACCCAGCAAAGAAGCAGATCCAACCGACAAAAGATCCCACAATCTATATCGGAAGCCTAAGCCTTTCTACCGAGCAAAACAAGCATACATTAACTCTCTCTCTCAGCCGCATGCATTCTGTCAAATGAAGAAGCTACCGAATGAACCACAACAGAACTCAAATCACACTCCACTTACTTGAATTTGTTATGGATCCAGCACAGAACAGATCAAGCTAGCAAGAACTCCCGAAATCAAAATCGGTTGCCTTAGAGTTTCAACAACCGAGAGGAACACAAGCAAACTCTAATTTAACTCACACTCAGCTATAATTTCTGACAACAGAGAAGTAATTAAACCAGCAAAATCGCCCAAGCTTCCTTCGGATTTTCAGCTACTTCACCGAGCTACTTCACCGAGGAGGCATGCAAAGTCCCAACTCTCTAAGTCACTCACACCTTCGGCCATGCATGCTCAACACATGTCATTGCTACCCTAAGACACATGTCCCACTTGCATGCCATTTGTCACACTTACTTGGCCATGTGTCATGTACCCACTAAGGCCATTTATCCCAATTGCAATTTGCCACATGCCATCTCATAATTGACCAATAATAATATTTTTCCCAACAATTCACTAAATTCCTCAAAGCACGTAAATAATACCAGAATTGTCACAACACAATTTAATCATCATTAACAGTTCAATTGTACCCGGAAAGTGTCAATGAATGCATGTACAATCAATAATTGTGCAAAATGTGCATGATACAAATATGATGCATGAAAAATGCAATTTCCTAATTTCTCATAAAATCTCAAAAATCACCATTCTAGCCCTAACATGGGTAATGGGATGCTACATTATTGGTGTATGCACTCGCTGCCAGGTCGTTGGGTCGATTGGTCGGGCTGCTAAGACATAAGGAAGGTCGGTTAGCGCATGCCCTATAAGGGCGGTCTAGCCTCGATAGTAGGTTTAATTATGACTCGGCGATTCGTATCTGCGAAGCGTCGTTGAAGATTTTAAACGATACACCCGTTTAACTGCCTCGCGTAGCTGGCATGCGTTGTCACGCCCTGTCACGTACGTCCTTTCAATTGTCACGCCGCTTCTAGTTTTTGCTAAACCTAATTGGCAGCTGCTCAGATTCTGCCACGTGTTTTACCCTGGCTGGGATTGCGCCGCCCGTCTGCCCTCTATTGAGGTTCAGTTGACACTATAAATTGCGAGCCCAGTGGTCGTCCTCTTCTTTTGTTTCACGTATTTGTTTCCTGACTTCTGATTTCTGAATTTTCATTTCTACCGCTCTTTGCAGTCATCAGAATTCCTTTTCCATCTCCGTCTACAAACCTCCATTCTCAACTAGGTACGTCCATTTTTCCCTCCTTATCCCTTAGATTTTCCATTTATAATCATGTCATCGACTAGCTCTAGAGGGGAGGTTAGGCCGGAGGAGAGATCTGCCGAAAAGGCCTTAGAGGTTAGGGTGGTGGAGGCGTCTGAGGCTGGTGGGAACAAGACGGCTGACGCGGAAGAAACGGGGGATATTGGGGTGAGTGCCCGAAGGGACGAACAGATTGTTGAAAATCCCCCTAATGAACCATCGACGATGACCAAGAGGGAATTAAACCACTCAGTCCTCCGACATAACATTCCAACGGCATGGGGGCCCAGGCTTGCCTTCACAAGTGAAATAATTTACAACAATCCGGGGGGTTACTTTGCTATTTCAGACAGCTTATTTACAGTTGGTGGTATAAGGCTCCCGTACGCCCCGGTGATTGATGACGTGTGTCGCGCTTATCAGCTGATGCTGAGCCAGATTCCTCCGAACGGTTGGAGATTTATGAATGGCCTAGCCTTGTTGTGCCATCAATTCAGTTGTCCTCCGTCGGTGGGCATCCTGCGCCACTTTTTAAGGATGAACCAAAGCTCCAATACCGGGGCCGGGATCCCTACTCTTCAGTACAGGGATGCGCGCTACCGTCCTGCTGGGACGGCCTCTAAGATTCAGTCGTGGCGGACAAAGTATTTTTTTGTGAGGCCTCTTGGGTCCCCTTTTGAAACCAGGCCATGGAGGTATCCGTTGACCGAGCTGTGGAACGACCTTTCAAGCGTGTTCCTTAGTAGAGAAAAGCAGGAGACAGTTGGTAGGATAAAAGCGCTCAGCCAGTATGACTTTTGTCAACTCCTTAAGGGATATGGAGGGGGGGCATCGGCCAATTCGTTCTTGATTTGCCCCCACCTCGGATAAGCGAGCTAGGAGAGGAGACTGCCCCTTCTGGTCGATACTTTATGATTTTCTCTTTTGTAATATTCGTATGTTTTGGTTTCATCCTCCAACCTATTTTCATTTTTGTGCAGCCATGGTGAGAGCTAGCGCCTTTTCCAGTTCTTCCCACGCTCCCAAAAGCCAACGGCGGGCCGCTCTGCCATCTACTAGGGCCACTGAGCCAAACAAGGAGAGGACACAACCAGCCACTTCCGAGCCGACCATAGCGCTTGACCAGGCGATAGTCCCCTTGGGGCCGACAGTGCCGATCCCAGTGGTGAACGTGGAAGGAGAGGAGGAGGAGGCTGGGCCTCCTTTCAAGAAGAGAAGAGCTGTTCGGGTTCTTGAACAGCCACCCTGTCTGGTGAGTGCCCCCAAGGGGAAGGAGAAGGAGGCGGAGCAAAATGGAGATCGCATAACCCTGTTGGAAAAGGGCAAGGGGAAAGTGCGGTCCACGAGCGCCAATAAATGGGAGCCAGTCATTAGTCTGGACAAGACCGCGTCGCTGGGGGATTTTGATGTGTCGCTCCATATTGCCGAAAATATTATTCCCCCTTCGGACGAAGAGCTTATGAGTAGGTTAGATATTCAGGGGCTATCAGTTCGTCTCATTCGTCACTGCACGAGGGGTCTGGCGTACGCCTAAGCCATGCACCGCCGCGCCAAAGATTGCGAAACCCTGGAAACTGAGCTTCGGGAGCTTTTCAAAGTGAAAGAAGAGCTCTCAGGGGTGACGGAGGAGAGAGACCTCATGCGGGCTCAAGTTTCGTCTTTGGAGGAGGAGAAAAAACTCTTGGAGAATGATAGGGAATTTTGGAAAGCTCGGTTCGAGTCGGGGGAGGAGGAGAAAATTTGGGTAATGGCGGCGAAGAATGAGCTAGAGGACAGATATCAAGCTCAGGTGCTTGCCAACGTGGAACTGAGGGATGGGGTGCGCGCTGTCAACTCCAAGGTGATGACGGAATGAGAGCTTCAATTCAAACTTCGTCAAAATTGCTATGAGTCGACGCAGGCCCGGTTAAGAGCTGAGAATAGGGTGAAGGAGTTGGAGGGCCGCATAAAGGAGGAGCGAATTGCTGCGATCAAGCGATGGAAGGTGCGATATTTAGAGGAGGAATGTCATGAGTATGCCTGCGACCTGATTCTCACCACCCTGCAGAGTTTCCATAGTGTTCACGTCCCCGACGGGCAGGATCCTCCTCCTTTTGAGGACTATGCCGAGCCGCTGGTTCCCTCTGGTCTCGGCCTCTCTTTACAAGAGCTCATAGAGGTGGTCGAGGGAGAGCCCCGGAACATTCCAGATGATAAGTTGGATATTAGTTCGGAGGAAAAGCAATCTCCTCGCCCTTCTCATTCTGATCCAGCTTTGACCTCCCACTCTGATCAAATCGCTACCTGTTCTCCTCATCCTGATCCTTCCTCGAGTGTCATGTCGGTTGTTGAAGCGGTATTGCCGACCTCCCCTCTTGCTGGCTCAGTTACGCCTTCTCCTGGTCCGGCCTTGCCTGTCCTTGAGGCTGCTCCTTTGGGGTCGGTTGTTAGTTCTTCCCCTCCTATCGAGGGGTAACCTCTTATGTGAAGCCCATCTGGTCGGACTTGTGACCAGAAAACATGAATAAAAATGGCTTCTTGGCCTTCATCCTTCGCCTTACTAATTTTACAATCAAACTCTAAATTTTAACTTTCCAGGAGCTCATACAGCTCGCTATAAGACGAATGCCCGGTAGAAGTCTATCGCACGCAGCCTGACATCGAGGTCGGCAGATTCAAGATGTCGGCTCTCGATGTTTTTTAACTTCGATGATGTCACTCGGAACTTAGCCACGCAAAAACGTCGCGGTCCGAATGTTGCTCATATGTCACTCTATGTTTAAAAATTTTTTGAATGCGTAATATCGAGGTTTTGTCGAAGGCGCAAAGTCGGGCGAACTATGTCTAAAACTTGTCGAATGTCGAGGCCCGAGCTTTGCTCAAGGGCGAACTATGTCAAAAACTTGTCTAATGTCGAGGCCCGAGCTTTGCTCAAGGGCAAACTATGTCAAAAACTTGTCGAATGTTGAGGCCCGAGCTTTGCTCAAGGGCGAATTATGTCGAAAACTTGTCGAATGTCGAGGCCCTAGCTTTGCTCAAGGGCGAACTATGTTGAAAACTTGTCGAATGTCGAGGCCCGAGCTTTGCCCAAGGGCGAACTATGTCGAAAACTTGTCGAATGTCGAGAAAATCGTCGCGTCTAGAATTTTTCGAGAAAACCGACCTGTCTTTTACTATGGCGTATTTTAGTGAGATCCTTTGCCGAAAAATTTGAGATTCTTTATTAATGAAGGCGACGTGGGCCATTAAAAGACCTGACTAACAGGGCCAAGAAAAAAGGTACCCAAAACACAAGTAATGAAAATGCGAACTAGAAGCGAATGTACTAAAATAAAACTTATCTACTGCCGGCTTTCTTCCTCGGCTCGTACACCTAAAGAGCTCGCCAACACTACTGCTCCCTCAAGGGCCCTTGTTTCTGCCAAATAGCATTCTCGGGCGATTTTCTAATGGCTCTTGACAACACCAGTTCCGTGTGGAGTCGGAAACTTCATTGTCTGGTAGTAGGTGGAGACGACCGCTCTAAGCGCGTTTTGGGTAGCTCTCCCAATTATAGCGTTATATGCCCCTGCAAACTTGGCGATCAGGAACTCCATGCTCTTCTCCACCTGGCATGGCCTCTGACCGAATTTGACATTTAATGCTACCCGAGCAAACAGGTAGGCCGATGCTCCTATTACCCTTTTGATGGGCCCTTCTATTGGCAATAGCCGCTCTTCAGAGATTTCCATTTGCTTAAAGGCGTCGTAGTATAACAGGTCGACCGAGCTGCCCGTATCGATCATCACCCGCTTCACCTCACTACCGTCTATATTCAAGGCGGCCACTAACGCGTCATCATGAGGGTAGCTAACATTGTCCAAATCGGATTCATCGAACGATACCACCCCATCGTTTGGTTTCTTTATTTTTGCTGATGAGCTCTCTCTGATCTGCCTGGCATACCTTTTTCTTCCTTTAGCATTCGACCCGCTTGCCGCATTACCTCCAAAGATCATGTTTATTACCCTAACTGGTCGGTCTTCTTATCTCTCGACATGTCTGTCATCTCGTGCCCTAGATTGTGCCTTTGCGTTATGCCGGTCGTCTGGATTCCTATTTCGCCTTTCATCACCCTGTCTGTCATTTTGCCTTTGATGTCCTCGCCAAGTGTCGAACCGGTCGGTTCCACCCTCACTATCCCGATGGGTATTTTGTCCATACCTCATGAATCTATTTAGCCTTCCCCGCTGGATAAGGAGCTCGATTTCCTTCTTCAGGTTCTAGCAACTTTCCGTATCATGACCCACGTCCCTATGGAAATGGCAATATAACGAGGGATTCCTTGTGTCTCGAGGAGCTCTCATTGCGCCGGGTTCGCCCTCAGCTCTCATGATCTCCAGCACCTCCGCATATCGCCTGTTAAGGGGGGTGAAGGACTTGCGTTGTTGATCCCGTCGGTCAGTTGGTTTTCTCCAACTAGATCTATCCCTCTGCCGTTTGTTTGAATCATCGACTCTACCGCTCGGCTCTCGCTCATATGCTCTGCGCTTCGTATTTCTCAATACTTCTTCTAGCTGAATATACTTATCGGCTCGGCTCTTAATCTCCTGAATAGACCGGGGCTGGTCGAGAGCCAATGACTTCTTGAATTTCTCATCCCTCGTATTACTCATAAGGGCGACCAACATAGATGAACAAGTGAGGTCGAGAACCTCCACAGCCTCATTATTGAACCGGGTAATGAATTCCCGTAGCTTTCGTTCCTTCCTTGAGTTAACTGCATCACCTCCAGAGCCGTTTTTTGGGGCCGCTTACTGGTAGCGAACTGGTTAAGGAATAATAGCTTGAAATCCTCGAAGCAGGCGATACAGCTCGGAGGTAAACTATTAAACCATCTCCGGGCTCCCTCCTGAAAAGCAGTGCAGAAAGCTTTGCATTTAATTGCGTCGGGGACACAATGCAAGCTCATCATCGACTGACAATGCTGCAGGTAGTCTAAGGGGTCGGTCTTTCCAGTATACTTTTCTGGGGTCGGTATTTTCGCTCCGGGTGCAGGGAGGGTATCTAGGATTTCCGGAATGAAGGGAGAACTATACTGCGCAGACACTCGGCCCGGGCGAGAGCCCATGGCCAAATTGATTCGATCATCCACGATTCTCTCTAGGGCTCCAGTAGAGTGGTGATCAGGTGGCAGGCTAACATGTCGAGCAGGATTCTGCGGCTGTTCCGGCTGTGATTGCAGAACTTGACGGATCAAAAGATCGGCCGCCTCCTTCAGCTGTTTCTTAGTGAGGGAGATTTGCGGCGGTGCCTGGGGATCCGCGTCCAAAGGGCGCTGGGAACCGGGAAGTAAATTCACCTCTGCACCATCCTCCAGGGCCGTGCTCTGTTCATCCTGGTGTTGCTTGTGGAGATGCGGCTGATCGCTCGGGTGTGGAGATTGGATACGGGAATCAAGGTGTGGTGGCAGATTGGCAATGGGTTGATGCAAACCCATCCGCTGCATCGCAAGAGCCGCGACGGCGGCGATATCGGGATTGGACGCTGCCGCCTGACTAACTTGTGTATTTCTGGACGTGGTGCCCTGATGCCAGGCCCCACGGTGGGCGCCAACTGGTTCAGCCGGATTCTGTAAGGCTGGAATATCACTGTTTTGATCCATGATCTTGTGGAGCTTCGCCAATGGAAAACCTGCAAGACAAACAAAGACTCTCCGGGGGTTGTTTCCCGGAAGGCCCCTCCGACGCTCAAGTCAGTCTTTTTTCAGAGTTTTCGGTTTTGAAAAACAAAGAGACAATTAGGGTTCTATCGTCGTACCTGAATTACGTTAGAATAACACCTTATATACCTGAGATTGTCTTTAGGTTTAGGTCTTTTCGTGAGTTGTAACGTTTGCATGGGAGTCGATCTCTTATTACCGGTTTGTCATCGCGTGGGCTTAGAGTTGGGCCCCCTAGGCCGGGCCTTATTAGGCCAACCCAACCAGAGATTATATACAAATTTCATATGGTATCAATGTCAAGTTAGGTATATAAAAGGTTGATAAGATTGATCTACTTAACTATTACACAACTTGAGCTTAGTTATGCAGGACATGTTCTTCTGCAGTTTATGCAAAGTCCGAAGTTGGATCATTGGGAGCCAACAATGCGGTTTATGCGGTATCTAAAAAGAACCTCAGTCAAGGAATCTTTCTTCATGCCTTTGGGATTTTGACTGGGCTAGTTGTCCCTTGACTTGACACTCATTAACTAGATATTTTGTACTGAAGAGGAGTATAGGTTCATGGCTACAACAACATGTGAAATGGTTAAAAATGATTTCACATGATCTCGGAGTTTTCCATCCATAAGCAACGAGATTGTACTGACAACCAAGTTGCTTTGCATACTGCAACAAATTCATTTTTTTCATGAGAAAATTAAACATATTGAATTGGATTGTCACTTTATTCATAATAAAATAGACATGTACGCAGTTACCATCAATTAGTTCACATCTTGATGACGAAAGCTCTTGGTCATCAATAATTTGAAAATTTCCAATGCAAATTGGTCGATCGTACACTTGCCAACTTGAGGGGAGGAAGTGTTAGCGGTACTTTAATATACATCATACAAGGTAGTGAAACACTCTAACTATAACCATCATTTGTGGAAATCCTAATAAGCTGTACTTAATTACACTAGTACGAAGCAGCAAAATGCTGTAGCTAAGCTCATAATTTTCGGAAATCCTAATAAGCTGTCTTAATTACATATAGTTAGAAAGCAGCAAAACACTATAAGGTAAATCCATCATTTGTGGAAATCCTAATAAGTTGTCACAATTACAGACAAAAAGCAGCAAAACACTATAGCTAAACCCGTCATTCGTTGAACTCCTAATAAACTGTCTTAATTACACAATAGTTAGAAAGCAATAAAACACTATAGCAAAACACTCATTTGTAACTTTTGTAAAACACCATTGACTGTCTAATGGATCACCAATTAGTATATTGGCTAGCCGATGATCTATTTGGTATCAAATCACCCATTGTGTTTTTTTTTGGGTAAGCTTAGATTAGTTGAACTCCTTCAAAAATTGACTTTCAAAAATACTGTAACTGATTAATTTTAAAGGATTAAAATTCTAATTTTAATAAAAGTTTAATCCACAAGTATTTAAAAATTTTTACAAGTTGGTTCGAAGGTTAAATGTTTTCTTTAAATTTTTTTTAAATTCTTCTCAGTTTATAAAAAATATTTTGGATTATACCCCACATATAAATGATCATCCAATGATTAATTTTTAAATTATTAAAATGATTAAAATAAAGTTGTAAGAAATATTATATTCATATAAAACATTTCAAATAGTCATCCTTCTAGTTTTTAATATATTAAACTTGTATTATTTTAAAATTCTTTTGAATTACATTTTTGTTAATTTTACTTATTTTATTTATTTTTGAGTGTTCAATCAATTTGATTAATTTTTTATCATTTTTGTTTTTATTGAATACAACAACATTTCAATAAGAATCTCACATGAGTCTCGCTGAAATACGAGATTCGAAGAGATTCAAAAGTATACATGACTTTACCCCTAACGAATAGGTAATTATTTATATATTCTTTATATTCATTATAACAGAGTTACCAAGAAATAATGAATTTAGTTATCATCAAAAATATTATAAGGTTGAATTTGACTTGATGGAACGAGGGAGAGTTGACAATGGTAATTACAAAACACCTGGTAATATCATACAACAAAGTATTATTCATAGTACATCATAACCCTTTTCTTGTACGTGAATTGCCCCAAGTAATCTTCCACCAATTCCTGTAAGAACAGAAACCAAACAAAACAAGAAGAAAGAAAATATACTTATACAGCACAACATTTCGCCGCCCATGCAATATTCTCTGAGATAATTAACCATACTCCAATTTTGCTCGCAGTTGGTCCAGTTAGGTTAAAAAGCAAGTGCATGATCTATATCCATCCAAGCTCTCCATAGTCCCACAAAACCCATTGGATGATACCAATGGGTCAAAAAAGAGAGATTAACGGCACTATCAGGAGAGGATGAGATACCAAGGCACACCATGCACAGATCCAGACCCCACAGTTAAAACCAGATTGGCCTAGCCCAGAAAACTCACGGTATTAAAAGAAGAAACGCAAGAATGAACTAAATGAACAAGGACATGAAATAAGTACTGCCCAGATAGCTAGTGCCTAGTCATCTCCATGGATATACCAGCAAAGGAGCATGGTTGCGCAGCGACGAAGAACGTAGATCCTCGCACGTTGCTCTTGAATTAAAGAAGCACACTTTCTTGTAAGTCCCTTCTTGTTATTCTTTGCTTGGAATTTATTGAATCTCTTGTGGTTTACGTACATCCCTGCCATTTTATTATTTGACTATAAAAATTGAACTGTAAAGAGAACCCAGAAAAAAAAAAAAAAGAGAAAAAACGAAGGAAGCTCACTATCAAGGAGCAACACCTACTGGTCCCTGGTGGGTGCACTTCCATATTTATAGTCATCTACGCAGATATGCACTTCCCGAGCTATCAGCAACTAGAACATGGTGGTGTATGGAGAGTGGAAGATTCAACATTAAAAGATGGATTTTCCTTGAAACTAAAAAGAAAGATTTTTGCTTGCCGTTAAAGCGAGGCAGTGAACTTGGCACACCATTTCACATGAAGGATGGCAATGGCTGGATTGCAGAGATCTACAGGGGAGTTTTCCAAGAACATAGGACGAACTTGGTCCAGTTCTGAGGAATAAAGATATGGTCTTAATCATATTATTGTTCTTTAAGCGATTGATTTAGGAAGACGAGGTAGGTTTTCTTTGATCTTTCTCAGAGACATGCAAGTTCGTACCTTTTTCGGTGAAGACATTCTTACATGTATGTGTGTGCTTGCGTTATTCTCAGTTACTTTTTAACTCTTTTTCTGATCAAATCTGTTAAAGGAAAATGTTGAGACAGTGGCATACAGGCATGTACCGAGTTCATGGTCTAGTTACACAAAACCACACTCAATTAACTGATAAAACTCTTTACGTTAGTTTTTGGTCATTCTGTATAATCCAACCCTTTGATCACTATTCGTTAGTCTACATTCCATTGTTACAAAGTAATTCACAAGTGAAAATAACTTTAAAATGAGCAAAACAAAATCGTAAGCTTCATTCTACATGTTCATAACTACCACAGATTTGGTGCCATCGGAGCTATCATAGTTTCAGTTCTGAAGCAACTAAAGTTTCACCCAGCTGAAAGGAACAAATCAAACAGGGAAAGTACAAGTGGATCTACAAGTCTATCCTCGACAGTAAACATGCTTAGAAGATTGATGAAAACTATTTTTACCAGTTATAAATAATTGATCAATGGAGAATAACATTTTTGGAACGCGAAATGGGTAACATAAGGAAAAATTATTAATATCTACAATGATTTGAGATAGAGGAGCAGTAAGTACCTCCTAAAAAGTAAATGATGGCATGTGTTCTTCCGCTGCTTGTCAAACCTGTAATAAGCGGAATAATGTTGAAGATGAATGGAATAAATTGATACACAGAAATATGACATTCAATGCAAATCCTGGGGCCAGTTTTTCAATAAATGGTCTAATAGTTCATAATAAACTCCCCCGACATTGAAGAATGTTATTCTAACCAAAATTTTCACTGTTTTGCTCATTCGTAAGGATAATATTCTATCAAGTTAGTTTGCTAAGCGTTTAGAGGAATCCAATCATTAAGCTTGCTTTTACATCATTCAAAATCAGATTTTTGTGGTTTTTCTACAAAATATAAGGCTCATATTGCAATTTGATATAACTCTATCAACGGTCGGAGGTTAATCTCCTTCAATTTTCACTTCCGCTCTAAGTCTAACTTGTATATTAAGTTTCTTATATATTTTTTGTTAATTAAGTTTGTTTTCAATTTTATTTATTGGAATCAGTGAGCAATTCTTGTCTTTAGGCAAGGCACTTGCTAATACCGTGATTATAAGATTCTCATCTCAGAAGCTCATATATAGGTATTAGAGGTATGCATGACTACATTATACAAATAGGGGATATTGTGGCTAATTGAAGGCAATTGAAGATGATATGTTTGAGTTTTTCTTTGTGCACTACATTTTAAATACCTTGTCACCTCATTATGGACCTTGCAAATTCTCTTACAACATATATAAGGATAAGTAATCAATTAATGAGTTGATGAGTATGTGTGTGTAAAAGGAAAGAAGGTTGTCTATGGCGGCTGAGGAATGTGTGCATCTGGCTCCTCAAATAAAGAATAAGGATTAATCCAAAGAAAGGGAAAGATAAAGATACTTCTCCATGACAAAATCGAAAAGGAGTCCAAGTGTTTCTTTTGTAACAAGAAGGGACATAGGAAAAAGGACTATCTTAAATTTTAGGCTTATTTTAAAAAGAAGGGTAGTCAACTTTCTCTTATTTATTGTAAGTCCAATATGGTTGATGTTTTTCATAATACTTAGTAGATTGATTCTGGTTTTACAATCCATGTTACAAACTCCTTGTAGGATTTGGAAAATCTAGGAAAGCTAGTAGGAAGTGATTGGTATATCTATTCAAGCAACAAGATTAGTTCACGTGTGAAAGTTGTTTGGACATACGAATTAGGTCCTAGTGGTGACTTTGTTTTAGTATTAGAAAAGACCTTTTATATTCATATTTTTCTAAAAATTTGATATCTATTTCAAGACTTTTACCTTTTGGATATTCCTTAAACTTTGGCGATTGTATTAACTTATTTCTTAATACTAATCTTATTAGGAATGATACATCATCTAATGGTCTTTACTGTATAAATTTACAAGTTGAAGCACTTTACGCATTGCATCTTAATGATAATGTTGGCATTAAAAGATATGTTATGAATAAGAATTCCTCTATTTTGTACCATTTAAGATTTGGAGATATCTCCATAAAAAGGATTGATTAGTAAATAATGGACTATTTGGTGCTCTAGATTTTACAAACACTTGTATGGAGTAAAAGAGGTGTTAAAAAGAGTTACACTTGTTGTTCAAATAAGGACTCATATCATCAAAGGTGCTTTATCACCTTCATTGATGACTACTTATGACATATGTATCTTTGTTTCCTTGAACATAGAAGTGAAGCACTAGATGCTTTTAAGGTTTTCAAGACAAAAGTATAGACAAGATAGACGAGCATTAGGTCCTTTTGCTAAGTTTATAGCAGGGTAAGTTATTATGGCTCACCATTCCTAGCTATCTCGACCATAATAGTGTAGTTGAAAGAAGAAACTAAACATTATTGGAGATGGTGCAAAGCATGTTGGCTAGCTCCAAGCTTCTTAAGTTCTTATAGATTGAAGGTCTTAAAATGACGGTGTACATATTAAAACAAGTTCCAACCAAGGTTGTTCCTGGAACACCATTTGAGTGATAAGATATTATTTGGTTATGTTAATTAAAAATATATCTTTTTTTGGCTATATTTTGGCGCTTAAATAGAAAAATTGATGTTTGTTTTGTTTTAGGAGATGATAAGTGAAAATTGCATCAAATTGGGATATTATTGGTCAAAATCATGAATTTTGGAAAAAAGTTGACAAATTATTGTAGTGGATAAGGTTAGATCACACCTAATGCCAAATTCACTCCAAGAGTTGGAATTCGATTAGGAACTTCTTTCCATCCCTATTATATAAGTATTTAGATTTGTTTTAGATAGAAATCTTTGCAAAATAAAAGTAGACTACGTTTTGAGTAGGAACTAAGAGAAAAACACGTCTACCACCTTTTTTTATTTCTTATTAGTTTCTCTTAATGTTTCTTCTTTTCTTCTATTTTTTTAGTGATGGAACTAAAGTATTTTATGGCTAAATGCAAATATTCTGATTTAAGGGAATTCAAAACTCAAGTTGTAGCCTTGTGAGGTTCTACTTTAAACTTATATTCCTATTTTACTTCAAGTATTTCTTATTTTGTGTTCTTATATTTTATAAATAATTAATATTGATTAATCTGACAAATTAATTTGATGTTGATTATTCTATAGCTATCCATAAATTCAATGATTCATAATTTTCATAAATGATTGGTACAAGTAGAAAATATATTATTTATGAATTTGTATATTTAAATTATGAGAAACAAGAAAACTAAATTGAATAGTTGTAGCTATCTCAATTATTTAATTTAGGGTCTAGTTTTTTTTTTTTGCGAAACTTATTGCTATCATTTAATTAATATGGAATGTTATCATACCCAATCAATTAATGGTAAGTTTTAGTTTGAATAATGGGTTTGAATCAATAAATTTAGAAAAATTTTAGACTTGTTATGGCTATCCTGATATGTTTTAGACTAATTGCTTGAATTGTGAAAATTATTCTTTTTATACCAATGATCAATGTTATAATTAGATGAGATATTTTTCTTGAGTCAAAGTTAAGTACTCTTGAATTTCTCACTTTTATATTCAATTGATTTATTTTATTTTCTTGTTAATTTTAGTAAATTAGTTAATTGATAGTAAACCCTTATTTTGTTTTGTTAATTAAAATTAAAGAACTAGTTTTTAATTATCTTAAGACTCAACATAATTTCGCGACTACTATAAGAGTTTACTGAATCATAATTAATTTTTAGAGCTTCGACAACCATATCAAAATTTTGATTCCACTATCAAGGAACTATTTTAGTTTCTTAGTTTTTTTGCGTTATTTTACAGTTTACTGTTGATCTCTTATCTTGTATAACTCGTTCTTCTTAGACAAGTTAATTGCAATATAATCCTAAAATTAAGAAGACAACACATCTTTTAGGGAAAGAGACTAAGCAAGGAAACTGTCATTTAGCAAGGAAGCAATCATCTACCTCCATAAATGAAAGTTGAGATAAATATAACAATTGGAGAATATTCTAATTTCCAAGAAGTTAAAGAAAAGATGGAAAATCGTAACATTAGAACATTGAGGGAGTTAGTGACACTAAATTTGAATGAACTTAAACCCTTATTCATATGATTTCCAGATAGTGAGATAAATTTTGAATTGAAATCTGGTTTGATTCACTTATTCACTATTTTTCATGGTCTTGTAGGTGAAGATCTATATAAACACCTAAAGGAATTTCATGTTATTTGCTTTGGAATAAAGTCGCATGGGGTGATAGAAGAACAAATTAATCTTAGAACCTTTCTATTATCATTGAAAGATAAGGCAAAGGATTGTTTATATTATCTTCCCTCTAACTCAATGACAATATGGAATGAGATGAAAAAATTATTCCTAAAGAAGTTATTTCCTATATCACAAGCAACTAATATCAAAAAGGAGATATGTGGGATAAGATAATTCACTGGGGAAACATTGTATGAATACCGAGAAAGGTTTAAGGAGTTATATGCTAGCTGCCCACATCATCAAATTCTAGACCAAACTTTTGATTCAATACTTTTGTGAAGAACTACTGCCAATGGATAAAAGTATGGTTGATGCAGCTAGTGGAATAGTTTTGGTAGATAGAACACCTAAAGCGATGGGACAATTAATATCAAATATGGTTGAAAATTCTCAACAGTTTGGGACAAGGATGGATTGAGTTATTAGTGCATGAATAAGGTAAGTAGTATAAACCTTTAGGACAAAATTTTAGATTTAACTGTTCTAGTTCGTTAAATGGCGTAGGTTAATTATAATCAGCATGAGCGTGCAAAATATGCTCATTCTTTGGCCATCTTATAGATATATGCCCTACATAGCAATAAGACTCCATTTAAAAAGCTAACGCAATAGGGAGATTTCCTAGTCAACCTTAATGAAAATATGACCCTTATTCCAATCACTATAATCCAGGATAAAGAGATCATCTAAAATTTAGCTATAGAAATCAAGGAGGGTAAGAAAGTTATCAAGCTCAAAATTTCAATAGACAACCTCAAGCCCCTACATATGCTCAATCTCAATCTTCAAATTCAGGTATGTCTTTGGATGAAATTGTTAAGGCACTTCCTACTGATACTTAACAATTTTAATAGGAAGCAAGAGCAAGTCTTTAGAACTTAGAAAATCATATCACTCAATTAGCCACCTCTATTAGTAAATTGTAAGAACAAGCATCAATTACCTTCCTAAACGGTGGTGAATCCTATGGAGAATGTGAGTGCAATGACTCTAAGAAGTGATAGGGAAATTCAATCTAAATCTTCCTTACCATTGGAGGTAGAAAATCATAATGAAGGAGAAAAGAAAGATGAAGCTCCAACTCAAGAAAAGTTGGTTCATCTTCATCGATATCATCTAATACATATGTACCTCCTTTCCCTAGCAGGTTAGTTAGATCAAAAGAAGAGGAACATGAAAGAGAGATCTTAAAAACCCTCATAAAGGTGGAAATTAATATACCACTTTTAGAAGCTATCAAGCAAATTCTAAAATATGTGAAGTTTTTAGAAGAACTATGCACAAATAAAAGGAAGTTAAAGGATAAGGAGAGAATAATTTGGGTAAGAATGTATCAACTATGATAAATGGAAAATTACCGAAAAATGAAAAGATCTAGATTATGAGTATGTTTACACTTCTATTTGTTATTGGTAATAAGATAATTGAGCATGTCATGCTAGACTTAGGTGCATCTATTAATTTCATACCATACTCAATTTACCAGTCTTTTTTGAACTCTTTTCAAGAAACTGATGTGATTATTCAACTAGTTTATTGCTCTTATGTGCATCTTATTGGTATTTTGAGGATGTTATAGTCCAAGTTAACAATTTAGCATTCCTAGTGGATTTTCACATCTTGAAAATAGATGGAGACAGTGTTGAACATTTAGCTTCGATTTTATCGGGAAGGCCATTTTTAAAGACGACCAAAATAAAAATCGATGTGGATGAGCATACTCTTTTCATTAAGTTTGATGGAGAGATAGTGAAGTTCAATATTTTGGAAGCAATGAAGTACCCTAGTGATTTTCAATTCATTTATCATACGGATATTGTGCATTCAATTATGCAAGATATTTTTAGATAAGAAAGTGTTGATGATGAATCAAAGTTTAATGCTAAACTGGAATTGAACGAGCAAGTTGATGAAACTTGTGAAGTTATAGAATCATTATTAGCGATGCTAATAGATTTGAAAATTTTAAATGTTGAACTTATTATAACTCATAAGAAAATGTTACCTTTTGTTTTATAGGCTCCGAAGATAGAATTGAAGGCCTTACCTAATCACCTAAAGTATGTCTATTTGGGTGATGGAGAGTCATTACCTGTGATCATTTTAAAAGGTTGACTATAGGGCAAGAGGAAAAACTAGTAACATTAATCGAGTACAAAATTGCAATTGTTTGGACTTTAGCAGACGTAAAAGTCAGTAGCCTGACAATATGCATGCACACAATTCTTTTAGAAGAGAATGCTAAACCAATAAAGGAATCCCAAAGAAGACTCAATCCAACAATGAAAGATGTGGTGATGAAAGAGATTCTATAATTTTTAGATGACGGTATAATCTATCAAATCGTGGATAGTGAATGGGTAAGCTTAGTGCATGCTGATCCCAAGAAAATTGATTTGATAGTCATATGAAACCAAAATGTTGAGTTGGTATCAATAAGGGTACATAATAGGTAGCGAATGTGCATAGACTTTAGAAAGCTTGACTTGGCCACCAGAAAGGACCATTCCCTATTATGATTTGTAAATCCAATGTTAGAAAGACTTACAGGTAAATAATGTTTTTGCTTCCTAGATGGTTTTCCAGGTTACTATCAAATATAAATTGCTCAAGAAGATCAAAAAAAGACTATATTTACAAGTCCTTTTGGAATATATGCCTTCAAGAGAATGCCCTTCGGTCTTTGTAATTCTCCAAGTACTTTTCAAAGATGCATAAAGAGTATATTTTTTGAGTATATTAAGAATCACATTGAAGTATTCATGGATTATTTCCCTATCTATGGAGATTCATTTGATGGTTGCTTAAATCATTTAAGGTTCTCAGAAGATGCATTGAAATGAATTTGGTGTTGAATTATGAAAAATGACATTTTATGGTGGATCAAGGCATTGTTGTGGGACATATGATTTCATTCAGGGCCGTATAGGTTGATAAAGAAAAAGTGGATTTAATTGTAAAATTTCCTTACCCTACAAATGTTGGAAGGTTCACTCTTTTCTTCAACATACAAGATTTTATCGTAGGTTTATTAAAGATTTTTTTCAAGATTGCCATACCGTTATCAAAGTTGCCATAAAAAGATGTTCCAATTAAATTTGGAAAAGATTGCAAAGAAGATTTTGACAAACTCAAGGCATTATTAACAAGTACCCTTATTATTCAGCTACCAAATTGGGATCTTCCATTCGAGATCATATGCAACACTAGCAGTTATGCAGTGGGAGCTGTTTAAGGCTAAAAAATTAGGAAACAAAGTCGAGTTGTCTATTATGCTTCAAGAACATTGGATGCTGCATTGTGTAATTATTTTGCAATAGAGAACGAGCTTTTAGCAAAAAAATTTTTGCTTTAGATAAATTTAAATCTTATTTTTTTGGCTTTAAAGTTATTGTGTATTCAAACCATGCAACATTAAAATACCTTTTGTCAAAGAAGGAGTGTAAACTGAGGTTGATATAATAGATTTTGCTACTTTAAGAGTTTGATTTGACAATAAGGGATCAAAAAGAGCAAAAAATTCAATAACAGACCATCTGAATAGGTTAGTAAGAGATGAAGATATTTTACTTATTTTTGAAAATTTTCATGATGAGCAATTGTTCCAAACAAAAGATATGGTTCAATTGTATGTAGACCTTGTTAATTATTTAGTTACTATAACTTTACCTTATTTCATTAGTAAATATAGGAAAGAAAAGATAAGAAATGAGACAAAATATTATGGAAGTTCTGCTATGATCAAATTATAAGGTATTGTAAGCCAGAGAATGAACATCATTATGTCTTAGCTTTTTGTCACAATTATGCATATGGTGGTCACTTTGGCCCCAAATGAACTATTAGAAAAGTTTTAGAAAGTGGATTATATTAGGAGACTTTATTTAAAGATGTTAATGAAAGAAGATGAGAGGTTGTTATGAGTATGAATGATGTATTGAACTAATATATACTTGAGGACAAGCATAAGTCTAGCGTAAGGGAATTTCATAAGATATTATTTAGTTATGTTAATTGAAATAATCTCTTTTATTTTGACTATATTTTGGTCTTAAATAAGAAAATTAATGTTTGTTTTATTTTAGGATATCACTAGTGGAGATTGCATCAAATTGGGATATTATTGGTTAATCAAGAATTTTGGAAAAAGTGGACATATTGCTACAGTGAATAAGGTGAGATCACACCTAACGCTAGATTCACTTCAAGAGTTAGAATTCAATTAGGAAACTTCTTTCCGTCTTTATTATGTAGGGATTTTGACTTTTTTTAGATATGAATCTTTGCAAGATAGAAGTAGATTAGGTTTTAAGTAGGAAAATAAGAGAAAAACACACATACCACCTTCTTTAACATTCTCTTTCATTTCTTGTTAGTTTTCTCTCAATCTTTCTTCTTTTCTTTTATTTTTTATGTTGGAACTAAAGCCATGTATAGCTAAATCCAAATATTTTGATTCAAAGGAATTCAAAATTTTAGTTGCAACCTTGTACGGTTTTGTTCTAAACTTATATTCATGTTTTAATTCAAGTATTTCTTGTTTTGTGAATGGTGATATGTTCAATTTCAACACGTGTCTAAAGAATGACCTCAGTTTGGAACAAATAAAAAATATTCCATATGTTTTCATTGTCAGAAGCCTTATATACACCCAAGTCTGTTTAAAACTTGATATTACAATTGTTACAGGAATGTTGGGAAGATATTAGAGTAATCTAGGCTTAAACAACTAAAGAGTTATATTAAAAAAAGTAATGAGGTACCTTCAGAGGACAAAGGATTACATGCTTAAGCATAGGCAAAATGAGGATCTAGAAGTTATTACATACTCCGATTCAAAACTTTACTGGTTTTGTTGGTTCGAATAAATCAACATATGATTATGATTTTATAAAAGTATATCTTGACTTTTTTAGGCAACTTTAAGTGGTGTATGGCTGAAGAGTTTTATATCCAGGCTTATAATTATGAATTATATTTCTAGATCATTGAGCTTATGTTAAGACAATTCAGCTCATATTATTATGACTAAAAATAATAAAAGTGGAAATCAAAGTAAGTATATTGATATTAAGTATTTAGTCATAAAAGAACTTGTTAAAGAAAGAAAAGTGGTCATTGAACACAATAGCATTGAATTGATGATAATTGATCATATGACTAAAGGCATGCTGATATAAAATTTATATTTTAAATTGCAAGTGAACGGTGTAGTTATAGCTAATACTAACAAGTACGGGTTGATCCCACAAGGATCATAAGTACTAGTAATAACATCTTTTTCTACTATTTAACTGATGAATAAGATGATTTATTTATATTTATATTTATATAGAAATATATACAAACAGTTAAAGAATAAATTATATATATATTTTATATTTTCATTAATAAAAATTTAATTAATTTTAATATTAATTACATACAATTTATTATTAACTATATAAAAATATTATCATTAATTATTTAATTAATTTAATTTAATTTAATTTATTCTATTATATGTGATTTTTATGTAAAAATAATTTATTTATATTTTTATTTATATAGAAATGTATACAAACAATTAAAGAATAAATATTTTCTATTTTCTATTTTCATTAATAAAAATTTATTTAATTTTTATTTTATGATTAATTATATTCAATTTATTATTAATAATGTAATATATTATTATTAGGGTGAGGAGAAATAATATAAAAATATTATTAATTATATATAATTTTTGTGGACGGTAATAAATGAGTCTGGGGAAAAGGGGTTAGGGTTAGAAGAAATAGTTGGTATTAAGAAAAAGTACTGAGGGTATATTAGGTAGTATGTATTTATTAGTTTACGTTCCATCCTAATGTTAGTAGTGTGCCCTAGGCCAATAAACATTTGTGATTCATGTATTAACATTATGAGTTGTTAATAATATATTATGAGGTATTCCTTTAATAAATGCATGTATTTCGTATATGTAATGTGATTTACATTCCATGAATAGTATTAGACTTATGTCATTAAGTATGTGACTTGATAGTAAAACCATAAGCGTTATAACACTATTCTAAACTGTCCCTGGTCAA
>JANKOE010000001.1:29978359-29991894 GCA_026284465.1 Erythroxylum citrifolium | reverse complement strand
AAGAATGCCTTTATCATATTAACAAAATTTTAGTTCATCAGGCTTTGATCAAGAATTAAAACAAGTTCTAGAGAGATATGAAATTAAGTATATACACACACAAATGACAGAATTCAGGTCCAAGTATCCTTCCAACAAGGTTAGTATCTCAATTAAGCAATCTCAAGGTTTAAAAACACATAGTGCTACTTTTTAGCATACCCTCACTTACTCTTGTTGAAAACATTGAAAATGAAATTAGCCAAAATCAACTATGATTTAAAAACATGGATGGTTTTCCAAAAACACATGTAACATTTTGAAATTTACAAAATCTTCAAAACACAGAAGTATAAGGAATCTAATTTGGGAGAACCATTGAAATGAGGGAATTAAAACAAATTTTTTTATATTATTATTATTATTATTATTATGAAAGTAGTGGACTCAGCCGCGGCATAACATAAGTTCCCTGCGATGACACTGAAAATGAGCAGCTTCGCCGCAGTGTAACATAAGTTTGCTGTGGAAAAATGTGGCAGAGAAGAAACACTGTAGAAACATGTAATTCACCTTAATTACCAAGTTTAAAAATTGGAAGATAACACACAAATGATTGTCCAAAAGCAATTAAATGGCCAAAAATGACTCATAAAGAGAAATGCCAAGATGGAATTTCCTCCCCCACACTTAAACACCATATTGTCCTCAATTAGGAAACAATCGAAACACAATTATGTAGTGAAGAGGAACAGTAGAGCTAGTGAATAATAACGTATAGGGGAAAGCACTTTGAGAAGCATGTAAACAACTGGCCATTAATCATGTGAATAACAACAAAGTAACTAAGTATCCAGTAGACTAAAAACTAAATAAATAACTACTCGAAGACAAAAACAACAAAAGATTCAAAATAGTATGCAGGATGATTAGCCCCAGACGTAGATGGTCTTGCTCCAGATGTGCCAGCGCCACTCATCAGAGGGAAACTGGAAATGAAAATGCTTTGCGATCAATGCATCCATGCGTTGGCGATAACGACTATCTTGATCATACATAATCTCTCTCTCCTTCTACAGTTTCATCTCCTGGGAGAGAGTGACACAGAGGTGGGAGAGATTTGCATAAATTTTGTCGATCTTACTAGCGAGGGTCTATAAAGTAACAGGCTCAGGAATGTACTGAGCTGGATGATCATCCTTGGCTGGTGCATCAGCTGCTAGAGCTGCACCAATATCATGCATAAGTAGGGGGTGAAGTGGTGGGTGAATGGTAGTGTGTTTTAGACGATCATACCTAAAGAGTGGGGCTGGGTTAAAATAGCTGTCATTATCAAGCTTCAGAACATTGTGGGCTCAAAAAATGTCGGAGATAAGGTGATGGAAGGTGATGGCATTGGTTAATTTGGCAGCATTTATGGAGTCATGAAGGGCGGAGGCGATAGCGTCAGCTATATTGACCGGACGACCAGTCATTAGGAGGTAAATGTGTAGGGCTTGTTGTTTAGTGATATAGGTTAGGTGAGCAGTTGGAACGATATTGTTGTAGACCAAGTGCAGCCAAGGACAAGCCTCGAACTGCCAGTCAGATCATTTAAGGTAACATTGTGTGTAGCGTGGTCGATGCCAGTCTGCGCCCTCTTGACAGAGGGTACGGATAACATCGGCCATTAGATAGGTATGTATGAGCTAATCATAATGGCATTGTCGACGAATAGGAAGATCAAAATGGCATCAGATATTGGCAATGGTTAAGGCATTTGGTTCCTTAATACCATGGTAGTTAATTTCCATCATATCATCGAACTGAGTATAGGTGTAAAAATGGCAAATGAATTTATCGTTGCCTTGAGTACGGGGTTTGACTAGGCCGGTTAGTTGAGAGGCAACAAGTTGCTGGACAAAAGGATTTTTAAGGGGAGCTAAAGGAAAGGGTCTCTCTTTAATAAAGGGCCTAGTATCTACTTTCTCATACAATTCCTCAAAAGTAAAGCTGTCGGAGGAATTAGACTCACTAGTTCGGGGTAGCATTTTTAGTTCGGGGCATATCCTACAAAAAATGCTCATAGAAACACAAACTAAGGAAACAAACAAAGCAAACTAAAAATGATAACCTAAGTAACTAGTAGAAAATATTCAACAATTCTAGGTAACCTAGACAAAACTGATTTAAAGCTAAAATGGAAGAGAGAACGAAATGTACAAACTAGCCTACCCTAAACATTAATAGAAACTAAGAAAGAAAAAAAAGAAATACTTACGAAGAGTAGAGGGGGATCTGGTCAGAGACAACTCGCAAATGAGAGAATGATTTGAGAAGAAGAAGAGAGGATGGCCGCGGTGAAAATGAGAGTGTGAAACAGATGAAGAGAGTCGGAAGGGGTAATAAGGGATTTGAGTATGTGAAATGATAGAAAAGAATATAGGGAACACGAATGGTTAAGAACAAATAGGGGCAGAATGGTAATCTCACTAGGTAAAAATTGGCGCAGTTTCACCGCGGTGAAGTTAACCTGAAAGAATTAAAAGGGGAATATTGGGGGTTCACCGTGGCAAAGTTGAATCCACGTTGTGGCGAAATTAAACCGAAAGCAACAAAAAGAAATAAGGTTACTTCGCCGTGGCGACATGGAATAAATTAACTCGAAAGCAATAGAAAGAAATAAGGTTACTTCGTCGCGGCAATATGGAATCCACACAGCGGCGAAATTAACCCAAGAGCAACATAAGGAAATACTGGGGACTTCACCGCGGAGAAATGAATCCACGCTGCGGCGAAACTAACCCGAAACTTAACAAGATAGACATAAACGTTCAACAAAGGGATGAGAAACATGACTGACAAACAAATAACGCAAGCTGGGTACTCAGTAATCTTTAAGTGCACATATAAAGTCATAAGGCACCAGATAAGCTCAAGAAAATAAAGTGCAACACAATTAACCATATTAATTTCCTCAAGCTTGAAGATATATCATGCATCAGGCCAACAAGCACAGTAAAAATAAAGCAGGAGACAAAATTAGAAGGGGATCTTATTGAATTGAAAAACTACTAATTAAACTAAAAACTAAACTATTGTTCCTACTAAAATAGTTTCTCCCCCACACTTACTCAACAAACTAATGTAACCAAAAATGTCATAATCGATCATAGAGCAGCAAGAGTAAGTAAACAAGTGAAGGAAAGAAACATCCTGAGAATTATGGAGATTACTGGTTCTCATGGTAAAGCTTCAATAGATGGCCATTCACCTTAAGTTTGGATCCAGTCTTATCATGTAAAAGCTCTACCATACCAAAATTGTGCACTTTAGTGACTCTGTATGGCCCATCCCAACAAGTGTTGAACTTTCTGTGCTTAAAAGTAAAACGAGCCTTGAATAATAGAACTTTGTCTGCTTCCTTGAAGTTCTTCTTGTGGAGAACTTTATTGTGCATCAACTTTGTTTTCTCCTTATAGAGGCGAGAGTTATCGTACGCCTCTACCCTCATCTCCTCTAGTTCTTGTAACTGCATCTTCCTCTCCATACCAAAAGATTCCAAGTCTATGTTGCACCGCTTGATTGCCCAGTATGCTTTATACTCCAACTCCACTGGCAAATGGCAAGCTTTGCCATAGATTAAACAGTAGGGAGACAAGCCCACAGTGCTTCTTCTAAACGTAAGCTCTAGTCGTTCTTTGATGGCTTAACTATCTTCTCCAAGACATGCTTCACCTCTCTATTCCATATTTCAGCTTAACCATTGATTTATAGGTGGTATGCAGTGGAGACTTTGTGAGTGACACCAAATTTAGAAAATAGCTTATCAACTACCCTATTACAAAAGTGTGTTCCTCTATCACTCACCATAACCTTTGGAATCCCAAACCTACAGAAAATGTTGGGCTTAAGAAATTTAGACACCATTTGGGCGTCATCTTTTCTATTAGGTACAAATTCTATCCATTTGGATACATAATCGACAATTAAAAGAATATAGACAAAACCAAAGGACGGAGGAAAGGGACCCATGAAATCAATGCCCCAAACATCAAAGATTTTGCAAAATAGTAAAGGCTACTGAGGCATTTCATGCCTTTTACCTAACCCTCCAAAATGTTGACATTTGTCACATGACCGAAAAAATGTAAAAGAATCTTTAAAAAGGGTAGGCTAATAAAAACTAGAATCCAGATGTTCCCTTTACACTAAAATGCCCACCATAAACCATTGAATGGCAAGCTGAAATTATAGCATCGAATTCTTCACTAGGCACGCATTTTTTGATGACTTGGTCACTGCACATTCGCCATAGATGAGGAGCATCCCAAATGTAATGCCTAGCTTCACTCTTTAGCTTTTGGGGTTGCGACTTAGACATAAGAGGAGGGGTTAGTCAAGTCATAAGATAATTGACTATATGTGCATACCAAGGCTCATTTAAAACTAAAGCACATAAGATTGAATCAGGAAAAGAATTGCAAGTAAGTTCAGAAGAGTCCACTCCCCTTGTATCGTTTGGTAGCCTACTCAAGTGATCAATCTGGGCTTCAATTGTGGTTTCTTGAGGAGATAGCGAATAACTACATGGTCAGTAAAAATGGTCACATGAGAATTTAACAAATAAGGCCTAAACTTTTCTAATGCAAAAACTACTACAAACAACTCCTTCTCAGTTGTTATGTAGTTGATTTGAGCTGGATCCAGTGTTTTCGAGGTATATGCAATGACTCTTGCAAGCTTCTCCTCCCGTTGGCCCATCATAGCTCCTACAACATAATTAGAAGCATCATATGATAGCTCAAAAGGTAAATTCCAATTAGGGGCAACTAGAATAGGGGGAGAAATGAGTTTGGATTTTAACTCATCAAAAGCATCTCTACAAGAATCATCGAACTTAAATTTTTCACCTTTTTGTAAAAGCTTTGAAAGAGGTAATGCAATCTTGCTAAAATCTTTTATAAAACGCTTATAAAATCCTGCATGACCTAAAAATGATCTTATATCTTTAATACAGGTAGGATAAGGCAAAGAAGACATAACCTCAATCTTAGCTTTATCAACTTCGATCCCTTTGCTAGAAATCAAATGACCTAGCACTATGCCTTTATTGACCATGAAATGACATTTTTCAAAGTTTAAAATCAAATGCTTTTCAATGCATCTTTTTAAAACATTTTCAAGATTAGCTAGGCAATTATCAAAAGAACCACCATAAACAGTGCAATCGTCCATAATGACTTCCATGCATTCCTTTAAAAATTAACAGAAAACAGCCATCACACAATGCTGAAAAGTCCTTGGAGCATTACATAAACCAAAACGCATCCTTCGATATTCGAAGGTACCATAGGGACATGTAAAAGTGGTTTTATCTTGGTCCTCTGGTGCAATAGGTATTTGAAAGTACCCAGAGAAACCATCTAGAAAACATTAATACGATTTTCCTATAAGCCTTTTAAGCATCTGGTCAATAAAAGGAAGAGGGAAATGATCTTTTCATGTGACATCATTTAATCATCTATAAATTATGCACACATGCCAGGAATTCTGCACTCTTGTAAGAATAAGCTCATCCCTATCATTTTTTATCACAGTTATCCCACTCTTTTCAGGCATTACATGTATTGGACTAACCCACTCACTATTAGATATGGGATATATGATCCTAGCACCAAAATGTTTTGTGATTTCTTTCTTAACCACTTCTAGGATAAGTGGGTTTAGTCTTTTTTGGGGATGCCGCATTGATTTGGAATCGTCACTTAATAAGATCCTATATGTGCAAATACCTGGGCTAATCCTAGGTATGTCTGCTAGAGTCCACCCTATAGCCCTCTTATGTTCTTTCAAAACACCCAGGAGTCTCTCTTCCTCATCGTTAGGTAGGGCGTTGGCAATTATAACAGGTAATCACTCATTAGACTTAAGAAAAATATACTTTAACGTAGGGGGTAAGGGTTTTAATTCAATCGCAGGAGGATGCATAATAGAAGGGATCAATTTATGAAGTTCAAGAGAGAAAAGATTACTCCCCTTTCCTTCAACCAATGATAGCTTAGGTTCTATGTGATTAGCTTTACAATCTCCATCTACTACAAGTGTTGAACCCATCTCACGTCGATCTACAGCAGCAACCGCCTCAGGAAAATCCTTCTGTATACCTTCATTCAGACACTTTTGTTGATGTGAAATAACTTCATCGATTTCTTCATCAGTGTTAGTCTCCATGATGCCAAAATCACTTGACATATTAACAAAAAATCTTTCCCAAAGGGGGTCATCACTGATAATAGAAGATGTGAAGTTCATATTTGAGTCAGAAAAATCAAGTGCATGCAATTCAGAGCTAAAGGATTCCTCTTGAAACTCAAAGTCAAAGCAAGCATCATCAACAACAATGTTGGCCCCTCAAATTCTTTTCACAGATAACTCCTTTAAGCTCACGGCTATGCAATTCATTATGAGGGATTGCGATAGTACGTTCTGTTCATGGTTACGCAAGGCCATTTTATGGAATTGTGTTAGTACGTTCTGTTATGGACTATCCAAACCATTATGATGTGTTTATGCGTTATGCTTTATGTACAAGTTTCATATATATATGAATTATAAGGTTTGTAAATTGGGTGATATGTTGAGAATTTGAGGAATATGTGTTTAATGGATTCCATATGAATTTTGCTTTGATCATGAATGTTTTAAATGGTTTTGCTTGTTACCGATTATAAGACTGTTTCCCACGAGCATTAAGCTCACCCCCATTCCTTCCCATCCGCACGTGATGAGCAACATTACAAGTGATCAAGTCGATCGTCAAGGAATCACTCCGACTTGCATATTTTGTTCTTTTGAAGCTAGATTTTGTCAAACAATGCTTTAGTTACATTTTAAGAAATTGTATTTCTTGTAACGTTTGTATTTTGGATTATGTTGTAAGGTGGCTTGAAATGCCCACTAAAGCATTGTAAAATTCTTATTTTGATGTGAATGAAATACATATACATTATGGATGTTTGTGGCATTTCAAGCCTTTGCATTGAAATGGTGAAAGATCCAGGGTCTTGACACTTGACAGGTATTTGAGGTTTTAAAAGGGCTGACACATTTGAGCTCGGTTGGACTCTCTCATTGGGCCTAAACTTCCTCCTGTTTGTGCCCAAGTCCTTAAGATAATTAGCATAGGCCGGAACTCTTTTCACTAAATCAGGCAAAGGAATGTTGACTTTGACTTTTCCAATTAAATGAATTATATCCTTTTCATGCTTAATTTCAGTCATACTCACTTATTTCCCACTTCGGAGAGCAATTGCATTGAGGCTTTTTGGATTCATCACATTGTTAGAAGGAATTGTTCCACTGCTTCTTGCTTGGTCCTCACTCTTGTTGTTGGACAACCAAGTGACATACGAGTTGATGTTTTCTGCTTTGGTCTCCCATTGCTCCATTCTCTTTTCCAAAGCATTGAACCAAGCAACGGTCTTAGAGGAATCCTGCTAAATGAGATTGGCTATTGCATTGAATTGATTGTTGTTCGAATTCCGTTCTTCCTTTATCAAGGTCATCACATTGTGTAGCAGTTGATTGGTGTCCTCTTTGGTTGGGATAGTCAGAGCTTGCTGTTGGTTGGGGAACTAGTTAGTGAACGTACCAGCTCCTCCTCCTTGTTGAAATCTATTTGGAGCTTTGCCCTCTTCATTCCTCCAACTAAATCTAGGGTTGGCCTTCCATCCCTCATTATAAGTGTTGGAGTAAGGGTCCCATTTCTGGTTTGGTCTTCCTGGGTACACTGCGGACACTTCCTTATACCGACCTGGGCAAACACTAGATATGTGCATTACCTACCCACAAGTATCACAACTGGGTATGGTAAGATCCATAGAAGATGATGGGTGCTGCATATTTATGTTCTTCAATTCGGAAGTGATAAAAGATAATTGCGAAGTGATTCTATTTTCCAATGAGTCAACCTTAGACTCCAAACTCTCCATTCATTTAGCTTGGGCTGTTAAAGCTCCTAACTCATGTACTCACCTGGTATCCCTTACACTATACTATTGATGATTAAGGGCCATCTTCTTGATCAAATCCCATGCTTCCGAAGCTGTAAGACCAATCAAAGAACCTCTCGATGCTACATCCAACATACCTTTCTCTTGACTTTTCAACCATTATAAAAGTGTTGCATTAACTGCTCATTCGGTATCTAGTGATGTGGGCATCTGGACAATAGATCCTGAAAGCGATTCCAGTAATCGTAAAGGGATTCATCATAATCTTGCCTAGCTGAATAGATCTCCTTCCTCATAGATGAAGTTTTGGAAGCTAGAAAATACTTCTCCAAGAAAGCTTTCCTCAAATTGGCCCAGCTATGGTGGGCATTCGCCACATGCCTTGGGAGACTCATGTACCACTCCCGTGTTTTTCCTTCCAGTGACAAATGAAAAACCTTTCATAAAACTTTATCAAAGGAAGCTCCCACTAGTTTCATGCTCTGACAAATCATAAATAAGGATTGTAAATGCATATAGGGATCCTCTCCTGCCAAGCCATGAAATTTAGGAAGGGAATTAACTAGTAATCATTTCACTTTAAAATTAACATCAAAATTAGGCCAAGCAGCAGTAAATGGATCATAGTTCACATCAGAAGTTGTTGCTTCCCTAATGGTTCTTCATCTTTGATTTCCATTATTATCTCCTACTCTCTCACACTCCCCATTTCCTCCATTATCGCCATTTTAACGTTGGTTAGCATGAAAGTTGGGATTCTGTAGAAAAGCTGGGTTCTTAGCCATGATCACTCTTTCTCTCGACTCACTTCCACTAGTTGGCTGACTTGACTCCTCTTCTTTGACTACCTTACTTCTCTCTTGGTCTTTGACCAAGAGGAGTTCTATCTTGACCTTAAACACTACAAATTCCATCCCTTTATGTAGTAAGTATAGTTCTATTTAAGCCAAAATGATTTTTCTTCATTATTTTCCAAATCCTCTTACTAAACTACATTTGGTTAGCAGTTTTATTTAGTGGATCCCTAAGCATTCCTTTTCCTTTCCAAGAAAATTTGATGCACTATAAATTTAGTGGATCCCTAAGCATTCCTTTTCCTTTCCAAGAAAATTTTATGCACTATAAATTCCATCCTTTTATGTGGTAAGTATAATTCTATTTAAACCATAATGATTTTTCCTTCATTATTCACCAAATCTTCTTAATAAACTATAGTTGATTAGTTACATTGATTTAGTGGATCCCTAGGCCTTCCTCTTCCTTTCTAAGAAAAGTTTATGCCATTTCATTTTTGCTAGAGCAGTAATTAATACATTTCCAAACCATGTAAGTCTTCTTAAAAGTTTCTCTGTAGTGTTATTAATGCTTCTAGGAAACCATAAATGTGAAGAACAATAAAGATGAATAAGAGGACTAAACTCATTATAGGTAGGCCTTTAATTGGATATTGTCATATCAAGATATAAAATCAGGTTTTGGATGCTTTCAGCCCTATTATACATTCTAAGCATCTATTATTGACACTTGTACTCAAGGATTGGAATAACTAGCTATTTTCTTTAGTGATAGCTAGACTAGATAAGAGCTTCAAACAGTTTAAAGCTATTATACGATTGCTTATTAAGTTTGCGTCCATTTTTGAGAAGAGAATAAGGTCGTCTATAAATGGCAAGCTTGATATCTTTATAGACACGTATTTATAATGATATTTGAACTTCCTTTCTAAGCTTATTAAATACATGATTAATCTTATTAGCACCTCTATACTTAGAGTGAAGAGGTACGGGGATGGAGGATCCATTTGCCTTTAATCCCTTAGCTTCTTGGAATAATTTTATTAGCTCTTCCTTGGTTTTTTTTGATAAATAGCTCTCATTGATTTTAATACCATAAAAACTATTATTATACACTAAGCAATCAATTAAGGAAGAAATCTAAAAGCATGCTTAGTGTTCAAAATAAAGCGACATTTTAGTGAATAAAATGTATTATTAAAGTCCACTTTGATATACATTTCATTAAAGGCCTCCTTATTATAGTTTTTAAGGAGTTCTTGCACCAATAAGATATTATTGCCAATTAATCTTCCTTTCGTAAAGTTCCTTGAGAGGAATCAATAGTTTAAGAAATGGTTTGTTCCATCTTATTTTCCAGTATACTAGAGATGATTTTTTAATTACTTTGAAATATGAAATAGGTCAATAATCTCTCACTGTGCTAGTAGGAACATACCTTTTGAATCGGGCAAATAAATGTCTTATCCATCTCTCTCAACATCCTTCCCTTATAGAAGAATTCAAGCAATGCATTAGTCACTATAGTCTTTATGTGAGTCCATGTAAACAATGCTTCCTCTACTTCATTATATATTAAAGGTAAGGTTAAGGATTTAATTTCCTGATAAGATATTTAAGTGGTGGCTAAGGAATTTAGTATGGAAATGGATGAGGATGCATTAATGGAAGAACAAAAGGAGTTAGAGAAGAATGAGTAAACTTCCTAATGTATCTCAATATCTGAAGCAAGCCAAGATCCACTCTAATTCAGTAATGTAAAGCAAAGATTTATGGAAGAAGCTATTTTTTTCACCTTCTTCTAACCATAAGATCTTTAATCTTTGCTTAAAAAGAGATAATGTAATCTCTGCTAATTGGTTATAGAGTTGCATTATTAATTTTTCAATATTAAGTAAGACTTGAATGTTAGGTGAATTATAAAGAGAGCCTTGAATTTTGTTTAACTTATCCTTAGCATCCTTTACTACTTGTTAAGTGTCAAAGAATTTAGATATGTTTAGGAGCTTGAAGTCATTCTTAATATGCGTTAGATTCCTCATGCAAATTTATTTCTTGTGTCCTTAAAAATTTAATCTTAGGCCTTTTAGAATAGTCTCTTCTAAGCCATATACTCCATCCAAAAACTTATCATATCTAAATGGAGACCTTCTCTTCCTAAAGAAAAATATGTTTTATATCTGGATGCTTAAATGATCTAAAGAAAGGGGTTGTTAAAATATGCTTTGTTATTAGGGAAGTCACTCAACCACCTATCAGTCACTTAAGGTCAATCTAACGTTTTCCTTAAATGCCAATCACCCTTTTTCTTGTTGTTCTAGGTATAAAACAAGCCCTCCATACTCAATTTAATCACTTATATATGACTAATCCAATCCCTAAGGTCATTTGTGTAACTCCTTAGTCTAATGTTCCCTTAATCCTCTAGGGGATGTATTAGGCTATTGAAATCTCTAATTATCATCCAAGGCTCTTGCATTGAGTCCCTAATAAGTGTTAGTTTATTTTAAATAAAGATCATGTTAAAGCTTACTCTTTTAAGTTTCATTATTACATAAAGATAGATTAGCTGACCATCTAAAGGGATTGAACTGTCTCTGTTATATTAGAATCAAAAGACACTATGAATCTCTAATTTTGATGACAATGATGGTTGGTAATAGTACTCCAATACTTCTCTAGGAAGTTCAATCTTTCATTATTTTTCTCTTTGATCCTTATTTCTAAGAGACCTATCACAAAAGAGTATGTATCTTTATTTTAGTCATAAACCATTTATTATTTTTTAGGATTATTACGTCTCCTCATATTAAAGGTAAGTTTACTCTTTTTATAGAGGGAGTTGAGGCTTTTTTTCCTCTTTGAGATCCTATTCGTGACTCTTTAGAAGCTAACCTTATAGCTCTCGTTTCTATTATTACTGGTTACAAAAGAGTAAGGTGTATTTTGAGCAAGAAGAAATTGTTAAAATTATGAATCAACACTCTAATTTACTATATCTTGACCACCCTCTATCCCTAAAGGATTATTATGTAATGTTTGATCCTTAAGAGGATGATAAATATAAAAAAATTAATGCTTTGGGGATTTGTAGCTAATGCTTTCTCAATTTGTTTATTCTATTAGGTTTGCATGAGATTATTCCTTAGTTTACTAACTTTAGGGCTATCTTTCATATTCTTCTTCTTAGAGATTCCCTTTTCTTCCACTTGAACCTTTATCTCATATTACATATCCCTGTGTATAATTTTATTACAATCACCATTCTTAAACCATGTACTTCATTATTAATTTCCATTTTTTTTGAGTAGCTATATCCAGCCTCTAAGTATAAATGACTTGTACTTCATTTTTGAATAGATTGTTTACCTAATTTATGATAGGTATAGTTCATACTATGTTTTCGTAGGTGTTTTAGTGTGTTTAAGTGTTTATTAGATGATTATCGTATACATAATCATAGAATTGTGTTATTATAAGTACTTGTTATATTCTAAGGGTTTGTGTGGTTTAGAGCATGAATTCAATCTTAATTTTATGTTTCATGAGGTGTTTGGCGTGTTTGTGAGTGATGAAAATTAAGTAATTGAAGAATAGGAATGGTGTCAAGATCGTGTCTAAGGAACACAATTGTAAAAAGTGTGCATAGGGCTGTATGGCCTCTATCATGATTGTGCCTCAAGGAGCAAAATCATAATAAAGAGTAAAACACCAGGAGCACGATCCTGACTCTTAGGTCACGATTGTACAGGAGATTCCTAGGCCTAAATTTTTTTATCTGTTTTAGGATTTAAGGATATTTTTGGAACCTTGTGGGAAAATCGTAGACACAACCCCATGACCCTAAGGCACTATATAGGAATGTGAAATACAACAAAAAATAGGAACAACCATTGAATCAAAATGAATCAAAAGTGGGAGGTCAAGAAGAACATTAGAATTTCCAACATTCCAAATCATGGGCTTAACAGGGTTTTTATTCTTTTCCTTTTGTTTTTTCATTATCCTTTATATGTAATCTAAAATCTTTGATGTTAAACATTTTCATAGATTTCTAAATTCAAATTAGGAATTGTTATAGAATTATTTTATGACTTTAACTATTGTTTATTTCATTATATTTTTGGATGTTTGTGATAATTGCTTATGCTTAAACTTGACAACAAATCAAGAGAGTTAGTCAAAGTAATATGTGTTAGGTTGTATAATGAGAGTTGACAATTTAACAGACCCATAATTATCAAATTAATGATCAGTCGACGAGAGATTTTATTTATGAATTTAATTGTCCAGCAGATAGATTCATATCTAATTAAATAAGTTAGAAACAGTTTTATAAATCAAGAGATCACAAATCTATGAATTTAGATTCAATTAGGGTTATCTAATTAGGTCATGTGAGAGAGAGAGTAATAAATGTTAAGTTAAAATGACTTCACATCTAATAATTTTGGTGACAATCAAATAATAATAATATTAGAAATAAATGAACTATTTTGATAAATGTGTTAAGCGTGCAGCAAAAACACAGAAGAAGTAAAAAGGCAGAAGAAGCGGCAAAAGACAGAAGAAGTGAAGAAACACAGAAGAAGCGCGAAAAACACAAAAGAAGTAGAAAACACAGAAGAAGAGTAAAAACATAGACACAGACGATACGAAGTCGAAGACACGATAGTACATCAGATGGTTAGTGTCGGACCCCGAACCGGAGCCCGACTGGTCCCGGGAGGTGAGCCTGACTGATGCCCGCTCCCGGGGCCGCTGGCTT
>JANKOE010000001.1:29941998-29959941 GCA_026284465.1 Erythroxylum citrifolium | reverse complement strand
GTCGAGTTGTGTCACTATACAAGTCGAGTTATGGGTATCGTGACTGAATAAGTCGAGTTATATCATATACAAGTCGAATTACACTAACAGTAGGTCACCTCTTGCCTTTTTTTTTGGAGATCCAGTAATTGTCGATAACTCCAGTGTACGTGATTGACAGAGTGGATAATAGGTTTAATTATGTAAAACTTTTGACTGCATATATTTTTGAATATGACAGCTCCGATAGTTATGTTATATAGAATACTTTTGTATATGACAAACAATCCTCTCTTTTGGAGCTAATAAGGAATTTGATCATTAATGGTATGCTTTGGAAAATATTTAGATAATTATAGTTTCTAGATTTTTTTGGGAGCGTTAGGGCGGGTTTACATTTCTAGGGACATATTAGGTAAAATAAGGAATTTGATGATTAATGGTATGCTTTGGAGAATATTTAGATAATTATAGTTTCTGGATTTTTTTTGGGAGCGTTAGGGCGGGTTTACATTTCTAGGGACATATTAGGTAAAAACAACTAATGATGTGTTCTTATCTCTTTTGGGATGGCTTTAAGAGAGGATAATGCTGGCCCTGAGTCACCTGGGGAATCGGGGAGTTGATCTGTCCTCTGAATATGTCGGATCAAGGGGATGCTCAAGAAAATAAGGTAGGAGGAGAGTTGTCAATGCCACCGCAGATGATGAAGTTCTTTTAGATGATGCAATAGGCTATTACTATGACTCCAGCCTAAGGTGATTTTGGGGTGGATCGTAACTATGAGCGGATCCGGAAGATGGGTGCAGTAGAGTTTCGAGATACTATTGACCCTGAGGAGGATGAGGCATAGTGGGAGCAGACAAGGATAATTTTAGATCGTCTGGAGTATACCTCAAAAAGAAGGTTGCAGTACATTATTTCCTTATTCCAGGGCAATGCACTGACTTGGTGGAAGTTAGTGAAGAGATCCTATAAGACCCGAGAGATGACTTGGTAGGAGTTCAAGAGAGAATTCAGAGATAAATACACTCCGTGGATATATCGGGATTGAAAGAAGATGGAGTTCATGACAGAGGAGATGTCAGTGGCAGATTATGAGACTCGCTTTGCAGCCATGTCTAAGTATGCATTGGAGGCTGTGGCAAATTCGAAGACAGATGTTATAGATTTGAGCAGGGTCTGAGGAAAGATATTCATTTGGGATAAGAAGCTGCTACTTCTAACTTCAAGAAGTTACTAGAGATTGCACTTAGAGTGGAGGATGTAATAGAACAAGGTATAAGGGGGAGAGGGTTAAAGAGGCGATTGGAGAGTCATCATAGAGAGGGGAGTCCGTCTATTAAGAGGAGAGCTACTCATTCATGGTCTATTGGTGCTGGGGGATCTAGGTGAGCCAATGCCACACTGAGCTGGCATGGTAGTTTCTATAGGTCTGGTGGAGGAGTTGGTAAGGATTCAAGACAGCATAGCACTGCCCGTGCACCATCAGTTGGATCCGAAAGAGGGGCTAATCAGAGGTTCAAAGGAGGATATCCGAGTTATGCCACCTGCAGAGATTTAAGAGAGGAAAATGTTAGGGGCCTACTAGGATCAGTCAGGTATGCTATATTTGTGAAGGGCAGGAGCATTTATAGAGGAGTTGTTTGACAGTAGGGAGGAGTTCAGGAGTGAGGGTAGAGGAGACAGCACAAGGTCAGAGTGGTGTATTTGGTTCAATCAGAGGGTCAGATAGAACTGGCAGCAGAGGTGGTGGTAGAGGAGTTGGACATGGATCAGCAGTGGGTATGGGTACTTATGAGACATCTTCGGCTTAGAGTCAAACTCAAGTGAGGATATACCACATGACGAGGGAGGAGGCACCTGCAGCCAATGATGTTATTTCTGGTATGATTTCATTATTTGATATTAACGCTTATATGTTAGTAGACCCAAGATCTACACACTCTAAAATTTCTTTAGAGTTTGCCTCTAGAGTTTCGGGGGAGGTTAGTCCTTTAGGATATGACCTAAGAGTGTTGTTGCTAGTAGGAGACTGTGTGGTAGCAAATAGTGTAAGAAGGGAAATGTCACTGAGGATTGGCGGAGCGGAACTACCAACTGACTTGATAGTAATGGATTTAAGGGATTTTGATGTGATTCTCGGGATGGATTGGTTGGCACAACATCGAGATATAATGGATTTTTATGCAAAGGAGGTGATGATAGAGTCTTCGGGTAACTCGAAAGTGATATTTGTGGGGGATCGCAAAGTGGTTCCACTATGTGTGATTTCGGTCGTGACTATTAAACGGTTGATATTAGATGTGTGTGAGGCATATCTTACTCATATTATAGATACAAGGGAGGTGAGTCCTAGATTAAAGGTTATTCCTACGGTAAGGGAATTTTCAGACATATTCTTAAATGATTTACCAGGTTTACCGCCTCAACGAGAGATATATTTCACCATTAAGACTATGTCTGGAGTGGCATCGATTTCCATTGCACCTTATAGGATGGCTACTGTTGAGTTAAATGAGTTAAAAAGGGAGTTAAAGGAATTGTTAGAAAAGGGCTTTATTAGACCAACCATATCACCATGGGGAACTCCAGTGTTGTTTGTGAAGAAAAAGGATGGCAATATGGAACTATGCATGAATTACTGGCAGGTAAACAGGGCGACAGTAAAGAATATGTATCTGTTGCCGAGGATAAATGATCTTTTGGATCAACTGAGGGGAGCTGTTATATTTTCCGAGATTGACTTGAGATCGGGATATAGAAAGTTGAGGATAGCTAAATCAAGTATTCCTAAGATAGCTTTTCGTACTCGGTATGGCCATTATGAGTTCCTAGTGATGCCTTTCGGGTTGACTAATGCACCAGCTACATTCATGGCATTGATGAACAGGACTTTTCAGGAGTATCTAGATCAGTTTGTGATAGTGTTCAATGAAGAAATAATGGTGTATTTGAGGAGTAAGGAGGAGCATGAGCAACATTCGAGGATTGTGTTACAGATTCTGAAGGAGCGATAGTTGTATGCGAAGTTGAGTAAGTGTGAGTTTTGGATAGAGTGAGTAGTTTTCCTTGGACACGTGGTGTCTCGAGAGGGAGTGATGCCTGATCCTGCTAAGATAAAGGTAATTATGGAGTGGGAACTGCCAAGAAATATATCAAACATAAGGAGTTTTGTAGGACTTGTTAGGGATTATCGAAGATTTATAGAGGGATTTCGATAATAACTAGCCCATTAACCAAATTGTTGAATAAAGAAGTTCAGTTTGAGTGGACCGATCAGTTTCAGGAGAGTTTTGAGGAGCTTAAGCTGAGATTAACTTCCAACCTAATTTTTGTGTTACCATCGGGTGGTAGACGTTTTGAGGTATATACTGATGCTTCGAGGATAGGTTTGGGGTGTGTACTAATGTAACATGGAAAGGTGATAGCTTATGCCTCTCGTTAGTTAAGATCGCATAAGTTGAATTATCCCACCCATGATCTGGAGTTAGCGGCGATTGTGCATGCTCTTAAGATTTAGAGATATTATTTGTATAGAGATACATTCTAAATCCTTACATATCACAAAAGCCTCAAGTATATTTTAACTCAGAATGAATTACACTTAAGGTAGAGAAGATGGATTAAGCTGCTGAAGGATTATGATAATTGATTACCATCCAAAGAAGGCTAATGTTATGGCAGACACTTTGAGTAGGAAAATCTCTAGTGCAATGGCTAGTTTGAGTGGACACATTATGATGCCATTAGTGGAGTTGAGGGCATTGGATATGAAAATGGAGCTTGATTATTTGAGTGGTTTATTGACGACATTACAGATCTAACCAGATTTGGGAGATAGGATCAGAGAGGCACAAGCTAGAGATTCCTATCTGATGTAGAAAAGGGAGTAAGTGCAACATAATAGGGGGACTAACTTTTTAGTAAGAGCAAATGGAGCATTGGTGATTTGGAGGCGAGTTTGTGTATCAGATGTAGATGGATTGTGAGAGGAGATTTTGAAGGAAGCTCATAATGCACTATGTGTTATGCATCCTAATACTATGAAAATGAATCGAAACTTAAGACCTTATTACTGGTGGCCAACAATGAAGAAAGAAGTAGCAGAGTTTGTGTCGACGTGTTTGATCTGTTCGCATATTAAGACAGAGTATCAGGCCTCAATAGGGAAATTAAAACGACTAGACATATGATTCAGTTTGGGTGATTGTGGATTAGCTGACTAAATCAACTTATTTCTTACTTGTACAACGGACAAACTCATTGGACAAGCTTGCCAAGTTATATGTTGATGAGATTGTGAGATTACATGGGGTTCCAGTGTCTATTGTATCAAATCGAGATTACAATTTACTTCTCAATTTTGGAGGAGTTTACAAACAGCTTTGGGGACTAAATTGAATTTGAGTACTGCATTTCAGCCTCAATCAAATGAACAGTCGAAACATACGATTCAGACATTGGAGGATATGATGAGAGCTTGTGTGTTGAACTTTAAGGGTGATTAGGATAGATATTTACCTTTGATGGAGTTTGCGTATAATAATAATTATCACTTTAGCATCGGTATGGCACCATTTGAGGCATTATATGGCAGGCAGTGTAGAGATCCGATATGTTGGGATATAGAGGGAGCCAAATTATTAGAGGGCCAAGAGTTGGTTCAAAAGACAATGGAGAAAATAAAGGTGGTAAGGCATTGTTTGAAGGCATCTCTAGATTGGCAAAAGAAATATGATGATCAACATTGTCGGGAGATGGAGTACAATGTTGGAGATATGTTATTTCTTCGAGTATCACCTTGGAGGGGAATTCTGAGGTTTGGTAAGAGAGGGAAGTTGGGTCCGAGATATATTGGGCCATATGAAATTGTACAACAGGGCTGTTAGCTTATAGATTAGCATTACCACCAGAGTTATCTTAGATTCATGATGTGTTCTATGTGTCAATGTTGAGACGGTACCGATCAGATTCTAGTCATGTTGTATCAAGGCCTGAGATTGAAGTTACAAAGTTATAAGGAGGAGCTAGGAGAGATATTAGACAGACCAATTCGGAAATTAAGGAGACGAGAGATTTCGATGGTGCAATTTTTATGAAGTCATCGTCGGTCTCCAAGATAGGCTACTTGGGAGGTAGAGAATGAAGTTTGACATCAGTATCTTCATTTATTTGCATCCTCAAGTAAGTAATTTAATTTTGAAGATGAAATTCTTTTAATAAGGGGAGATATGTAAAGCCCGTTCATTAATATAACTTACCCATAGCCCAGCCCAACCCACAACCTTTAAATATGTATAAAAAACTAGAATCTGGAAATTAGTATAGCATATACGAAAATCACATTCTTCTTCACTTTTCTCTCAAATTTCCAACTGCTAAGTTTGTCTAAAAACACACTCTTTCATCTGCATGTAACTCTTTCCTTATAAGCTTCCTTATTTTGTTTGTTTTACAGAAATTAGAGGGAATTATGGAGGTTGACAACCTCATAGTGCCTTACACTTAGGCAAAAATTCCAACAACTATTATCTCATTTTATTTGTGAATTTTGATCATCCTGCACTAGTTTATAGTTGGATTGCATGTTGTGGTTGACTGAGACAATCACTAAAGTTGCATGAAGGAATAAAAAGAGAGAATATGTGGCTGGAAAATTGATAAAAGAATAGTAGAGAGAAGAAGAGGAGAGGATGAAGGCAATGGCATCTTTTGAAAATTTAAGATGCATGTAGGGGCAGAATAGGGAATGCAAAAACGTGACGGGTAAATATGGAATTTAGTTGCAAGAAAGGCATTTTTGGTATTAATTGAAATGGATGAGGGCAAAATGAGACTTTTAATTGGTTAAGGATATTATTTTTATAATTAAGAATAATTTGGAAGAAAGAATAATGTTGAATTATTAAGTGTAATTGGGTTAGAAATTTTTCGTAAATTAGTCTAATAAAATTTTGTAAATTTTAGGTCTGAAGGTCTGATTAAGGAGTAATTTAGACTGTCAATTAGTTAAGTTCGAAACCGAGGTAAGGATAACCTTGGACTTTATTTAAAATTAAGTACCATTTTGTTATTAATAAATTATATTTTGAATTAGTCATTAATTTAATTAATGATGAACACTTACATACATGAATTATTTTTACTTTAATTATCAAATAATTAATGTAGTTTAAGGTGTTTCGTTGATATCTTTGGTTACGTTTTTTGAGGTGTATTGCTTGTTAAGTTGACGGGAAATGTGTTAATTAAATAGAGACTAGTGGATAATAAGTTGTGAATAATTAGTGAAAATCGAGAATCGGTGGCTTACCTAAGATAGGCTACATTCAATGGTCTTAGATGGATTGGTTGAGTCGATACGAGTGAGTGGTGGCTAAGTATCTGTTTGTGGAGTAGATACTGGGACATCCTGAGTCTCGGGGATGTCCTGTGCCGATGACTAGGTATCATAGTGGTACCATGATATCTTGAGTCCCGGGGATATCCTGTGTCGATGACTAGGTACTGGAGTTATATCAAGGTGAAGATTGAGAAATCGAGTTATCCTGTGCCAATATTTATACATTTAATTATATTTTCACTAATGACAGATTAAGGTGAGATGAGCCGACAGATCCTTGGGTGTACGCCTGCTAGGTTAAGCTGGGCTTAAGCAATTCAATTAAATAATGGAATAAAACATAAATGGCAGTTGAAATTAATATTAATGTAATCATCATTTAGTGAAATTTTTGAAATATTTGTTAACTGTTGGATTAGACTGAGAATTGTTGTGTATATATGTGTTATATGTATGATTTAATCAGTTGACTAAGTGTTATAATTAATTATTGAGTTATTTGATTTTAAGCGTAAAGTCTATTATTCTCACTAAGTTGGCGACTCACCTCTTGCCATTATTTTTTTTAGGAGATCCAGTGATTGTCGATAACCCTAGTGTATATGATTGACAGAGTGGAGAATAGGTGGGGTCTAGCAGTTTAATTGTGTAAATTTTTTGACTGTATATATTTTTAAATGTAACAGCTTCGGTAGTTATGTTGTTTAGAATACTTTTGTATCTAACAAACAATCCTCTCTTTTGGAACTAACGAGGAATTTGATGATTAATGGTATGCTTTGGGAAATATTTGGATAATTATGGTTTCTGAATTTTTTTGGAAGCATTACACATATTGACATTTTGAGTGAATATAAATCACTAATTATCAACATAAGCAAAAATTTACAGAGAACGACTTAGTATCACATGTCCACGTTATCATTTCAATGACTACTTCCATATCCATTTCTGCAACTGTACCCCACCTTGCTTCTATTAAAAAGACTAGAAGATCATCAATTTGGCATATAAATGGAATATGAGTATAAATGGAATATGTAAAGTTACCTCCGCACACCATCAAATGTAAGCTTGGCAAATTACTTGGTATCACGAGTACAATTTCGACGAAGCCTGGAATCACTACCAATTATGATAGTTTTATGATAGTTTTAGGTTTTATTAAATATATGCATATGTTTAATAATCTACTACCAATTAAAAGGACAAATCCGTAATTATTTGTTAATTTTTAATAAGTAGTAGTCAATATAATTATATTTCCTCGTTAAGAAGTTTAATATATGCCATGGAATTAATTAACCTAATTGCAATGAACCATCTGTTGAGTTAGTTGGTTAGAATTGAGTTTTTCTAGATTTTAAGGCTGTCGAAACATTAAATTCTACGAGCTGCCTCTGGGGTTGTTTTTCGATTAAGAAGTAATTATTTGATCTATTCGTGATTACCATACAAGGTTAGGAAAGATTGGTTATTATAGATCTGTTCTTAATAACTAGAACCAATTTATTTGTGAATATGTTGAATTACTTTTCCATCAATAATCAAGTGGATGAATAATATGGAAATAAATTCATTTAACTAGAAGTTTGTTTTATTGAATTTCAAATCAATTCATTCTTTTTATTTTTAATATTGCATTTTAACATAATTTTCAAACCTCCTTATTTTTTTTACCTAACACAGAATCGTATATGATAGGGACAAGTGTGTCTGATCTTACACGTTCGTATTGGTCATTATCCAATTTGTACACATTCATGGTCACTTACATTCAATGTAGTGACTTATAATTTGTGTTTTATTATAACTTTAACTCATACATTCAATGGAAGCATGAATTGAAAAACAATTGCATGTTAGTTTATATTTGTTAAAAAAGCAGGGTGAGATCTAATCTCACATGTAGTGGAATAATTACGAAACCAGTTCATATGATTTTCTAAAGCCCAAGATGATTAGCATAAAATATATAATAAAACATGAATTATATTTTTATTTTTATTATAAAAACTCGATCCTTTTCTTATCGTTTTTCTCAAACCATTTTTAAAATTGGTTCATCTCAACCACCATAATGACACATGTATCCGACCAGTAACAATATGCACATAAATAGTCGAAAGAGTTCTACAACTGTTATAGAGATGGTTAGGCAAGATTCTTTAGATTCTTTATAGCTAAGTCTATTTATAGTCGTTTTGGACATTTTAATAATTTAATTAATTTTTAAATTTTAATTAAACTTTAATTAGAATTACAATACTTTTAATTAAGTACTAATTATATTTAAATAAGACTAATATCTTATATTGTCCCCATTTATTAAATATCTCATATTTAAATATAAAGTTTATCAAATTTTATAATCAAGTCCAAATTGATTAAAATATGACTCATTATATTCTCAAATATGTCGCCAATATATATAAATTATACCCTTAAACTATATTTAGGATTAGATTAATTAAACTTCTTTAATTTATCTTTAATTCTTTAACTAAATAATTTATAGTTATAGATAAAAATTGAAGTCTAGTAGTGCATCGTGACTACTTAAATATTTAGAAATATCAAAGTAGTTTTGACTAACCTTTTCATACATGATTTTTTCGTATAACTCGATCTTTTTATCATACAATATATTAATGGAATATAGAGCATAAAATTAATATATATTCTATTTAACTTCAACCATATCAATTTTCCACAATTACTAATTAATTCAGTTAATGATATTTAAAAATTATTTTTTAAAGGTATCATATCACTTTGACTAAAGATTTTTAAAATTAATACAAATAGAAAAAAATAGAATCTATACTAATTGAGAACGGTTGAACATTTTTTATCATTTTAGGATGACCCAACTATCCACATATAGTTTTTATAATTTTGAATAACTACCTATGGAATTATCTTGAATAACACAATATTTGTTTTTTTCCAATTTTTTTTAAATTACCTTATTAGACTTTTAATAGCCAATGCATTAATTTTAAATTAAATTTAATATTTAACATGAGTCTTATGGAATCTAATGAAATTGAGTACCTTATAAACATATTATCATATATCAGTCTTATGTTATTATGCACATTTATGTTTTTCTGACCCGATAATGAATTATATGCTAATTGAATTGAATCTATCAGTTAAATAATTTATTGCAAGTACAAAATTTTCAAATTATTTCATACACATAACAACTTAATATGTGGGGATTCAAATAATGATATTTGTTACTTTTATTGTAGCTAGAAAATAATTAAAAATTCTGAAAAAAGAATAATAAGTGAAAAAGCTCTACAACGATAATTATTTATATGTATAATTAGTAAACTATTTTACAAATAAAAGTAATGCTTAAAAACTAGATCGAAAGTTAAATCGGTAAGACAATATGTTTAAGGTTTAAAATATTTAGATGATATTAAATCGTTATAAAACTATTGATGACAATTTTTAGGTCATGAGTTTAAATTTAGTTGTTTTTAATGAACCGACTTATAGACTGGGCTCATACCTAAACTAACTCGAAACTTAATTATTCTAAACAAAACAACATTGTTTTGCTTATAAGAGTTATGCCTTACATAAGCTTGGACCTGGACAACTCAAGCTTAGACTTAATTAAAAAATTACGTTATTGTGTATATTTAATTTAATAATTAGACCTACGATATTGAAATTATTATTTTGAAAATTAATTAATCTTAATTTAATAATACATTGAATTAAAAGTTTTAGTGTGATGTAAATGTAATCCTATTCAAATAGTCAACCCCATCCATTTATATACAGTCTTAGGTACTAATCCAGTGGACCCCATTCCCGACAAATCATTGACCAGACCTGACATGTAACAACGCTGCATGCTGAACACTTGCAAGAAAACCCAAGCCTTTCATTTCGAGACCCCCCATTTCGCTGCTGCTCTCTCGGTGGCAACACAAGCGTAAAGATGCGAAAATGCCCAACAACATTTGTCGCTTTATTTAAGTCTTCTCTGCCATGCGTCGATCAATCCATTTGTGCTCTGATAAAGACACACTGTGCGTGCGCAATTTCATTCACACACTATCTATGTATGTGTGTAAAGTTTACATCAGTAAAAGCTGTATTTGTTGTTGAGCGTGTAGAGAGGACTGGCTATGGAGGAGATGAAGATGGGAGTGGTTGGTCAGGTTTTGGCTGTGTGTAGTGACAAGAGTATGGGGATCGGAATTACTGTTTGGGATATGGAGACTGGAGATCGTGTTATGCACATACCAACTTGTGCTTCTCCCCCTCATGGTTTACTGTGCTTGAATGATCGCTTTCTTGTTGCTTCTCAGGTTAGCAGATATCGTTCTGTTGGTGGTGGGTCCGTCTTCACTTGGTCCTTGAACAAGGTAACAGGGTTTAAGACCCCTTTTAGGATTTGGGTTTCTGAAATTTTGCTTGTTTCTAGTTACAATGCAATCCGGAGATCAGTTTCTCACTTTCCTTGAACCGGTAATGGAAAGTTTGTTAACTTTTGATTTCTGGTTAAAGAACTATGATTTTGATTTAGGGAATGTCATGAATCTCGTGAGGATTCGTGTTCAAAACTTATTGTCTGTAAGGATTAATTTAACAATTTGGGGTCCTTCTGAGAAATGCTTGTTGAACTCTGTTTCACTTTATGTTCTAATTTCAGTCTCAGTCACCACTTCGAAGCTACCCAATAGAGGCCTTAGGACCACTTGCGTCCACCAAGGATGGTGTATATCTTGCAGGTGGTTCTCCTTCTGGAAATGTTTACATCTGGGAGGTTAGTACTGAGCATCTTTTTATGTCAACTGAAACGGAAAGAGGAACATTATTCTGCACAAAACTCTAGTTCCCAGAGCATGTATTTCTAGCATGATCCTTATAGTACTATTCATAAACAGGTGATGTACGCATGCATCTGTACTCGATATTTAGTTTTATTGATCATATGAGAAGAATATAATGTGTAGATGACATGTAGGTTACCAGAGGAACACTGCTCAAAACTTGGTTTGCCCACCGCAAGCCTTTGAACTGCATGACTTTTTCTGAAGATGACGCTCTTCTTATATCTGGTTCAGAGGATGGGATGATCTGTGTGTGGTGTATGATTAGGTAAAGAATAAGCATTTCCATTCGATTCTTTGATTCTTCGTCGCAAGAGGTTACGATGCCAAATTCCATGGTTAATTTTTTATTCTCATTATGGATTTTGTGAAGTTTGCTAGATATAGAGAATTTCAGCAATTCTCCATTGTTATACTGTTTGGTGGACCATGTTTCCTCCATAACCGGCCTGTTAACAACAACCTCGATGTTCATATCAAGCTCCCTTGATGGTACATGCAAGGTAATTAGATAGATAATATACTATGTATTACTATTAACTACTGGAGCTTTGAATTTCAATTTCTCATGATTCAGGGATGCAATTCTGTTTTCTCGTAGGCTTGGGGCCTTGTCTCAGGTAGTCCTATACAAACTCAAGAATATTCAATTGGGATAACCGCAATCGTCCTTGATCCTACAGAGGAACACCTGTTTTCTGGAAGCATAGATGGAACAATATTTATCAATGTGCTCCATATTGGTCTAGAGGAAGATCCTTCTATTTTTGCTGAAGATCAACCAGTTGAGCTGAAAGGACACAAGTAATGTGTAACGTATGCATAAAGTTTCCTCAAATTCATTGTCAAATCTCCAGGCATTGGGATGTTAAACAAAATATAACAAAAACTAATCATTATCTATTCATTATGGAAGGTTACTGATTGTATAGTTAAAAACAAGCAGTGCCTGAAGGTAGTTATCAGCCGTTACTGCTACTGTTTCTGAGCGGCTAGATTACAATTTATCAGACTTTACTTCTCTGTGTTGAGATGACATCTGGTGATTATCGGCATTGCAATGTAGATAGAAGAGCATTTCATATGTACTAATGTATCTTGAAGTTTAAGTATGATTATTTCAAATCTTGGTCAAGTTTTCTATTTTTCGGTGCCAGAATGATAACACGAAAACTCTCTTCCTTCATCCAGCGGATCGATAACAGCATTGACCTTCAGCGCATTAGGTTTGTTATCGGCCTCCACAGACTGCACTGTATGCCTTTGGAATGTCGCAAGTGGAGTAATTATACGAAGATTTGACCATCGGAAAGGTAAGCTCAATCCTTCTCATCATCACCTTCTTATGGTTCTGTTTTATTGCGAGTGAATGGGGATGTAGTAACATTCGTTGGCATATAAAACACCTCTTTATTTGGCAAGCCTATACAGTCACTCAGAATAACAAATGTCCTTTTTTCTAAATTCTGACACTCATCAATATAATTCTGGAAGATACTTGGATCCATATTCATTCCGGAAACTGACGGTGATGAAGGTAACAGACTTACGGTGGATGTGTGACCTCACTGCTGATATACACTGAACTAATTTGGAAATTTCCTTTTATCTTACTTTACAGGGCCTGTAACTAACCTTTTAGTGCTTCCAATATCTTCTCTACTACCTGCACCAAACCATCGAAGAGTGTTCAATCAATTCCGTGTATCTTTGCTCGGCAAGCTTCCTGAGCTGGATAAATTATCCAGGGGAATGATCACTACTCTTCACTCATGTCCATCCCTTGAGGAAAATCATAGTCTTGGCGATTCTGGAAGCACCAGCTCAATGAATCAGCAGATTTTGGAGATGCAGGTCAGTCTCTCTTTCCCTTCTCTGGCATGCTATGCTCGTGTGAATTGTGATGCTTGAACAGATAAAATAGCATCAAGTTTTGCTTTTTCCCGAGATTTTCCATAGAACTTAATCTTGATTCCTTGCATTGGAGATACAAACCAGCAAGGACAGTCGCCTGGAGCCCTGGAAATGAAGGTAGATACAAACATAGAGAACCGCATATGGGCCTTAAGTATGGCAAACCACGTCATAGAAATGAACAAACATTTGCAGTCTCGATTGTTGGACATGATGCAGATGCGATTGTTTTGGGGTGCCGAAAGCAACTCGACCTCTGCAAAAAAGAGCAAGAAGCTCAAAGTTGAAAAACCTCCATTAGAGACAGAGAAGCCATCTCAACTCCAGGGTTGAAAATGTCACTGTAGTGACACCTCTAGCTTGAGGGCTGAAACAACCTTGTAAATATCAGGACCAGTAATCTTTCGAAACGTTATGATCAGTGATCAATAACAAGTGATTGCTCTTTATTCCTGCTATTGCTTATCTAAATTTGTTACTAGAGTTTATAGCTTATCCAGGGATTGAAATATAGTTGCAGCAGTTTTCCTGATACGGGGAAAGTTTGCTGCAGTTACAATAACATCCTGTAAAAATCTCGCTAAGGGGCAAGGTTTACAGAAATCTCGCTGAGGCGTAAGGTCTACAAAAATCTCGCTGAGGCATAGAGTATGAATGGCCTTAGTGCATATTGTATAATTTTTTATTGCGTAAAATAATTTCTAAATAATGTGTTCTAAATAAATTATCTGAGGAAATAACAATAAAATTTAAAGTATTAATAACTTGAATTCAAAACATCACAGATTCCAATTAATTTAATTTATAACTTAAAGCCTGGTTGGAAGCCTAAATGGGCTTCAAAAAAGGCAAATCAAATTAAAAAATACATACTAAATTTACTCAATAAATTAAACTTATCAAGTCTGTAGAATAAAAGAAGTTTTGTTTAAATCGAACTAATTTTAATCTAAATTTAAAATTAATTAGATAAATTTAAGTTTTTAATTATGTGAAATAAGAAATTTTTACTTTAAATTCAGCCAAATTCATTTTTATAATAAGTTTAAATTAAAGTCATAATTTATGAAATTGATATTTTAAAGGCGATATATGGAATATTTAAAATCAAATTAGAAGTTAAACCGGTAAAACAAGAAGTTTAAGATTTAAAAGGTTGAACCAGTATTGAAACCATCACATTAAAGATTAAATAAAATTAAATAATTTAAAATATTATTGAAAGAGACTTTTTGTTTAATTTAAAATATTATTAAATAAAAATTAATTAATTAATTATAATTTATAAGACCTTTAACTGATTAATCAATAAGTTGACCAATTTTTAACAACAAGAGTTATCTCCACGTGACATCGCTTCGTCAGGCTTTCACCCATTGCAGAAAATTTCCCATTGCTACCTCCTGCGGGAGTATGGGTTGTGTTTCAATCTCAGTGTGACTGATCATCCTCTTAGACCAACTATTGATTGTTGCCTTAGTAAGTTATTGCTTTACCAACTAGTTAATCAGAATTGAGCCCTTCTTTGCACAAATTCCTCCTTTTGCTCCTCAACCTACAGGGTATTAACAGCTGTTTTTAGCTGTTGTTCTCTTCCTAAAGGCAGGTTCTTATGTATTACTAAAAACAATACTTCGTGAAGTATTCTTGGGGTTTTTGTTTTGGATAAACCTAGTAAAATACTAAAATCTGTGGTCCTAAACGACGCGCCGTTAATGTTAATGAGCCACCGAACCGCGGCGAGGAGGTAGTCTCGCACATCCAATTAAAGAAATACATCAAAATCTCTCTTTCAAAATTCAACTGATTGGGTCCCACCTATCACGCATTAACCAGTGACCACGGGCTCTGCCCCTGAACTGTTAATTTGTTGTTTGCTCCGTGAACGGTGAAATCTCTTCTCTGCCGATGATCGCCCTCCGCCACCTGATTGCGAAAACAGTCAGAATTTCGGCGCCGCCACCACTCCGCCGATTCGTGCAACTATCTGTTTTCCGGTTCTACTCTTCCATCGGCGCAGCTCAGCTGCAGCTCGACCCCGACGAGTACGACGACATTAACTGCCGCGATCCGCTTGGGAAGGTTGTGACGGACACGGAAGGAGATGTTCCGGTGAGAGTGCAGTGGTCGTTCATAGGATATCCAAACACCAAAAAGCATGTGTTCGCAGAAAGACTCTCGAAGTTTTTGAAAGTTCCTCACATTTCCATGGCCAGTCTCGTCCGTCAAGACCTCCATCCTCGCTCTTCTCTTTACAAACAGGTTTTTAGCTCTGTTATTCATTTTCTTATAATTTGTTGTTTTTATTTTTCTGTTATTTTGGTGTTATCTTTTTTTTTTTAATGGAATTTCTTTCATATGTTAAGTTAGTCCTTGAATCTCGCAGCTAACTGCCTTTTTGATTACGGAGTTGCTTCTTCGCTTTTGCTTAACTCTGTTCTTGTTCTTGGAATATAGATTGCAAATGCAGTGAATCGCGGAGAGCTTGTTTCAGAGGACGTAGTAATCGGCCTACTTTCAAAACGGTTGGCAGATGGGTGCAATGAAAGAGGTTTCATTCTGGATGGAATTCCGCGTACACAATCCCAAGCTGTAAGCTCTGGGATCTAAAATTTGACATTATTTAGCTAGTATCTATTGAATACTATAACCTTAGAAACATAGAAAAACTAATGTATTGTTGCCATGAATGTCCCCTTTCTGGAGATTCTTTGCTTTAGATATAATTCATACTTGCTGAAACTACGGATTACAATTTGAGTTCAGTTCCATCTAAACTGGTTCGGTCAAAATGATTTCGTTTGGACTCTCGGGCCTTGACCCGTTACCATCCCAAAAAATTGATTAGGTTTTTTTTTTCTACTAGCAATATGTATAACCAAAGACTCCCTGTTTACGTGATTGCCCTTTTCATGGTTTCGCAGGATATCCTTGAACACCTTGTGGATATTGACTTGGTTGTGAATTTCAAGTGGACTGATGATAACTTGGTGAAACATCAAGAAGGTAGTACCTTTTCTCTTATTAATCCTTGTGAGCACATTCGATGGCACATTTACTGATGTAACCATGCAGTATACTTAGCAAGCATCTTGCTTTGCTATTGCAGAGGGTGCCTGGAAATATAAACTCGAGGCCTATGTTAAGCAGGTAACCTTTTCATAAGTTAGCAGACTTAATATGATAATCGCACATAGATCTCCTGACGATAGCCCCCCGAGTTATCTACAGAGTTGGTAAAGATTGATTAGAATTCCATCTCTTTAAAATTGGTTGAAGCTTTGAATTATTTGGCTCTCCTGTCAAATTAGTAGGGATTTGCAGTTTTGGATCATTATGTAATCATGGTTGAAGCCCTCATTTACGTGGTGGCTTGCAGCTACACTGATGTCAGTTTACTTAAGAAGAAATGTAACTCAATGAAAGATGAAAATGCATAATTCAGCCCGCATAGTGGGAGAGGAAGTAGCCTGTTTATTGATTCGGGTTTAGACAATGATTTCCCCGGTGCTAAGGAGGAAACACTTGTATTAGCTATTTGCGGTTCCAGATGTGGCAATCGTGTGGATTACTGAAAACCAAGATTTTAACCCATTTGTCTTAAGGAATGTGAACTAAGTGCCCTGCAAAAATGCATCAATCATTATGTATATACACAGATTTACTTATCAAGTGTCTCACAAATATGCTTACTATGCAGGTTAAATTTAAGAGTTGAGTTAAATTGTTATATCAAGAAAATTTGTCTGGTTTTTAATACATTATTTGTTACGTGTTTTTCATTGTTAATTTTAACGATTATGTTAAAAAAGATTTTGAAACATTAAAAATTATGAATTTTTTCAAAAATTTTAAAAATTATGGCTCTTTTTTAAAATTTATTTAAACTATAAAAAAGTTCACGTCTTTTACTTATTGAAAGAGAGCAGTTAATGAATACTGATGATCAATTTTTTCTCTCTGCAGAGCAAGCCTCTGGAGGATTTTTACCGGAGACAAAATAAGCTTCTTGATGTTCAAGTGGGACGCGTGATTGGGGACACATGGAGAGGGCTGTTGGCCGCGTTATGCCTAAAACACATTGATCCACTGTTTTCCTCGACGGAACTGGGTCTGGATGCACGAGCTACTCCCCTCAACACCTCATCTTTGCCATTTGCACGATGGTGGAATGAACTGTAAAAAGTACTAAAATTCATTCCAAATCAGAACTCTAACTTGACCTGATGTGAGCTCATACTGCAAGTTCTAGAGGCTGACCTCCAAAGATGGACTGCTCCATAACTCGGAACATTAAAATTTACGGTTAAAAGGCAAAATTTGATAAAATGAAAAGATAAACGACAGACAGAGAAAATAGGGTTAAGCTAGATGAAGTTAGATTCGATTGACTTCAAGCATAATAAATTCAATATTTTTGAAAAAAACTTAAAATACAAAAGTATTTTTTGGTTATATATGTTTATGTTTATGTTTTAAAAATAATAATTATATATTTTTATATTAATTTGAGAGAAGATAGTCACATTGTTTGCTTCAGAACGATGTAACAAGAATTATTTCTGGGCCAAAACATTAGCAGACGTATTGCATTTCCTTCCATGCCTAAGGGTCTCATATAAGGTATAGACATTGTTTGGCAATCAGCTGATAGCTGATTCTATTAGCTGTTAGCTGATAGCTGATTTTATCAGCTGAATACATTACCTGTTTGACATTTAATGTTTGGTAAAATTAGTTGTTTAGTATTAACTGTTTATGCGTAAAATGACTTATGAGGACATGATTTTAAAAAAATTATAAATGTATGAATATTATATATCTTAGTATTTAATTTAG
>JANKOE010000001.1:29886521-29903512 GCA_026284465.1 Erythroxylum citrifolium | reverse complement strand
TGATTTACTATTCATTTGGTAAAAAGCACTATTCATATGGTCATTAGCTTAAGCAAGGTTTTAATTCTTTCAATGATAGAAGTGAGCTATAAAATTGTTTTGTTTAAGATTGAGGTCTATAGAATAAATATGAAAGAAGTGAAAAGGAATGAATAAGATGAAAAAAAAAATCGGGATTTTCGGATTAATATAAGGGTTTCGGATTAAGTAGTTGGGTTCCGGAAACGGGATCCAACAGATTCAGCTTTGGCTGAATCCATCGTCTGATTCAGCTTTGAATGAATGATCCGTCTAATTCAGCTTTGGCTAAATCATTCGTCTTATTCAGCTTTGATTGAATCCATCGTCTAATTCAGCTTTGAATGAATGATCCGTTTAATTCAGCTTTGACTGAATCATCCGTCTGATTCAGCTTTGACTTAATCCATCGTCTGATTCAGCTTTGAATGAATGATCCATCTAATTCAGCTTTGACTGAATCATCTGTCATATTCATCTTTGACTGAATCCATCGTCAGATTCAGCTTTGACTGAATCATCTGTCAGATTCAGCTTTGACTGAATCCATCGTCTGATTCAGCTTTGACTGAATCATCCATCTGATTCAGTTTTGACTGAATCCATCGTCTGATTTAACTTTGATTGAATCATCCGTCTGATTCCTTCTTAGACTGAACCTTCGTCTTGTTCATTTTAGACTAAAACTTCATCTGATTTCTTCTTAAACTGAACCTTCGTCTGATCCTTCTACACTGGTGGAAATTTGAGAATTTGACCCTTTAGATGGAAAAATCTCTCTTCAAGTCTTCATGAAAGTTGTAGATCTCGAAATCCTCTTTGAAATCGTCCTAAGATGATCCAAATTTGATGCCTTTAGTGAAAGTTATGACAATTGTCCCGAAATAGGTTCAATAAGATTGAGAATAAAATCATGTTTGGATTAATAAGATTGCAATTTTGGTGATTGAACGTCAGGGCACACCACCCTTGTGGGACGATGGCTAATGAGGGTTCCCTAAAATAACCCTACAGGGTAGTATGCTCTTAGTTTATGATTCCAGATGTTGGGCCCCGAAAACGGGGTCTAACAATTAGCCTACGTATGTTGGAGCTTCAAGCTCCATCATCTCCACGTTGTGAATCTAAAATCCTTCAAAGTAACACTTGACATGATGTCCATAGACTTTAAACTCTTTCCCTATCTTGGCATTTCTGATCTCCACTACTCGTGGGGATATACCTGGCTAACATCAAAGGGACCTATCCATCGAGAGCGTAACTTGCTTGGAAAGAGTTTGACGCGTGAATGATATAAAAGTACTTTCTATCCCACCAGAAATGTCATCCTAGAGATGTTGCGAACATGGAATGCCTTAGTATTCTCCTTATAAATTTAGGCATTCTTGAATGCTTCATGTTGCAACTCTTTGAGCTTTTACAACTGTAATCATCTGTGGGCACCAACAGCTTCTAACTCCATGTTACACTTTTTGATTGCTAAATAAGCCTTGTGTTATAGCTCCACTAGAAGGTGGCATGGCTTCCCAAAAACAAGCCTGAATGGTGACATCCTTATTGGGGTATTATATGTAGTTCTGTATGCCCATAACCATCTTCTCTAAGATGGACTTGATCTTTCGGTTGGACACCTTAACCTAACCACTCGTCTAAGGGTGATAAGAAGTTGAGACTCGATGCATCACTTGATATTTCTTCAAGAGGGCCTCGATTGTACGGTTGCAAATGTGACTCCCCTTGTCGCTGATGATGGCTCACGGGACTCCAAACTTGGAGAAAATGTTAGATTTTAAGAAATCTGCAACCACTCGAGAATCGTCAATTCTGGTGGCTTTTTCTTCCATCCATTTTAACACATAATTAACTACAAGCAAAATATATTAAAATCTAAACGAGGGAAAGGGACCTATGAAGTCCATGACCCAAACATTAAAAATCTCAAAAATTAATATGGGGGTTTGAGGCATTTCCCCATGGGAACCTAAAGTACCTGTACATTGATAGTTGTCACAAGTCCTACAAAAATCTTATGCATCTTGAAATATAGATGGACAATAAAACTCACACTCTATAAACTTACGAGATGTCTACTTTGGGCCAAAATGAACTCTATATTGGTCGACAAAATCTGTAAGTTCACAGAATCGTTCCTAGTACTTACAAATCAAGTATTCCAAGGTTGTCTCCCACCAGGACTAAAATACTCACTACTGAATTAATCCTAATTACTTGAACTAAAATAACAAGAAACTTAAATGATGATTGGATTATAGTAGACAATAAATTGTAAAGAATGTAAATAAACAAACAGGAGAAATTTGATGATTTAGACTTAGGGCTTTGAGGTTCACCAATTTAAGAGATTGATCAATAAATTTTGGAATTGATTGAATGACAGGTTATAATAACAATTGCACAAATTTACTTATATTCTCTCTCAATACATGTAAGAATACCTAACTAGTTGATTACCATCTCTCAATGCGAAACCTAACTAGTCAAATTGATTAAGAACAAGCAATCATAAGTTATCACACCAGTTCAGGATATCTTTATCTCTAAATCTAATGTGTTTATCTTCCTAGGGTACAAATCATACTTCACCTCTTAGTTCATCATATGATTCCTAAGGTTGCATCTATGGTGATCAAGCATAGAAACAACAATGAAGTTCAAGAAAGATAAACATAACCTAAGAACTTTCATTCAATACCATTCAATCCATAAAATATAAATCAATCCCCCAAAGTAGGCTACATCCCTAACCCTAAATGGGGTTTAGTTCAAGAACGTGATAAAAGAATCCAAACAAATAGAGACAATCAACATCCAAGAAAGAGTAGAGAGAGAAGATAGAGAGAACATAAAACAAGATTGCTTCCAATGCTTGATTCAATCCTCTTTGATCTTCTTCTTTGCCTCTTTTGGGTGTCTCCTTTTGTGCAGCCTCGTTTTTAATGCAGAACCCCCCACTTTTGGTCTTAAAAATGGGTATTTATAGTGTCTTTGGCTCAAAGAAACCTAGTTTTTCCCAAACAGGAGAATATGGATCGTAACAATGCCATAAAAGTCCGTCAGGCAGTCGTTAAGTCCGTTAGGCGAACCTTTTTAGATTTCTAGAGCGAATTAGGATAGTAAATTTCCGTTAGGTGGACTTCATGGATGCAGAGTGGACCTTCTTGGGTTTTCCAGCTTTCCAGCTCCGCTCATGTTCGTTTGAAGGGACATCATGTCCGCTAGGTGGACATACATTGGGCATCTACAGAAATGTGCAATTCTGACCCTTTAGGTGGCAAAATCTCTCCTCTGAGTCTTCACGGTAGTTGTAGAACTTGGAATCCTCTTCAAAATCCGACATCCACACTAAAAGTTATGCCTCTTGCCCGAAAATCTATCCGTTTGCACCTATTAAGCAATAAAGTTGAAATGTGTGAGAATTAACCAAATAAAGTTCAAAATTTATATAGAGATAAGTCAAATTAGTTCCAATTCATCCCAAAATCATATATAAATAATTTGACTTATCAAAGAGTTCCAAACAAACAACCATTGCGAATTCAATGACCGAGGCAGAGTATATTTCAATGTCAGAGGCAACAAAGGAAGTTGTTTGGATCAAGAAGTTCATCACTGAACTTGAAGTGGTTCCTAGCATTGTTGAGCCTATATTATTGTAATGTGACAACAATGATGCTATTGTGTAAGTAAAGGAACCAATGTCTCATCAACGGTTCAAACATGTACTAGGAAGTTTCACTTGATTAGGGAAATAGTAGAGCAGAAAGACATATTATTGGAGCGAGTTCCCGCGGAAGAGAATCTTACAGATCCTCTCACTAAGCCATTATCTCATAAGAGACATGATCAACATATAGATGGATATGGTATTAGATACATAGGTGATTGGCTTCAGTGCAAGTGGGAGATTGTTAGTTTATGCCGTTACAGCCAATCAATTATATGTAATTTGATGTATGACATTATTATTTAATTAATAAAAAGGCATTCTATATCTTTGTGTATTAATTTAATTACATTGGATGTTTTAATAATAAAGGTAAAATCATTGGAATAATTACTGTGTAATTGAAATTATGATGAGATCATAATTGTAGGATTCAATTTATATTTACGTATTATTCCTACATATTCCTAGTTGTAGTTTCATCAAGACAAGATGTTGTTGAAATAGTAAAATTAGCACACATTATGTTTCTTTCTTATGAAGAAAGTAATTGATCTCATAAATTAAAATATAGAGATATTTAAGCTAAAGTGTGTGTGATTATTAGAGAATAAGTCACTGAACTGACTCGACTATGAGAATCCCAAATGGAATATTACTTACATATATGTGGATTTTCTTATAATAATAGCTGTATAATTGATCCTTAGACTTGAGATTTTCAAGGTATCTCGTATAGGAATTACTGTGTTTTGATGCTACTTATGAACCGTCCTAGGATAATTCAGTTGGTAGTAATTAGATGCAATATAAACCATACGAAGGTAGTTGAGTGAGTCAATAAAAGATTCATCACTCTAAAGTAATTAGAGAGAATGTTCCATCATTCTTAATTAGTATAGATTTATGAAATTATCTGGTCACAGTGAATTGACATTTGAAAAGGTGTTTTTAAATATCAATTTTAAATCGATTAATAATTAGCAATAACGAACTTGATTGGATGAAAAAAGTAAACACGATATCCCCTTGCTCTGTCCAATTAGAACATTGAATGACGAAATGATTAAATTGTACATTATAACCATGCATGAACAGGTTAAGTCAATCACTTGGTTATTACTGATATTTGAGTGGTCATGACATGTTGCTAAACATCAATTTTGATTTATGATTATAAATTGTTTAATCGAAGAATTAAAGATAAATTAAAAGGAGTTTTAATTTATCTAATTCTAATTATGAATTAGAATTATAATTTACAATCATCGCTGATATATTAGGAACTTAATTGGTCACACAATAAAAAGCAGCTTGTGAAGAAAATTCAATTTTAATTAAGTTGGACTTAATTAAAAAGTTTGAGAAATTTTAGGGATCAAATATAAAATATTTGATTTTATTGAAATTAAGTTATTTATAATTAGAGTATGAGTTTAATTATAATTATGGAATTTAATTTTAATAAAACTACAAAACCATCCTAATGATTTTTCTATTAATAGGAAGAAAATATTAAAAAGCTAGCACTCTTACATTCTTCCTTTTAAAGGTGTTGAAAAGTTGTTATGTGGATACCATCAGAAGCTAGACAAGTGAACAGCTCATAGTTAACAAATCGAACAGATTTCAAAGATTTTCAACATGAATGCATACAAGATACAATTTCTTATAATTCATATTGTTGTTTTTTGTAAAATTTTTATTTTTCGTTGTGCCCGTGATTTGATCACGATTGGTTTTCAACAGTCATGTCATCCTCATACCTATTCCTTAAGACTTTTTTTTTAATTTACCTATTCCTTAAGACTTAAATCCAACTCTTTCATAAAATTGCATAAAAGAATTACAAAGTTTTAGTTTTTAGAACAGAGTTTTTATTCCGAACTGAAAGAATATTTAGAGGGTGAGAATGAATTTGTGGTCATCCCTCTGAAAAATTAACGCGTGTTATTAAGTAATGTTGACTTAAGAGGCAAAAGCAAGTTGAAGTTAGCTGTTCAATGGATATATCCCACAAGGGAAGCCTTGAAGCCAGGTGGGGCTGCCACTTATGTGCTTCCAACTGAAATAACTATATATGCATATATAATCCCATCATCAACTTGTCCTTTTAACATCCACAGAGCATTGTTCTCATGCAAAAGAACCATTCATGTCATGACTTCTGTACAAAGTTGTAGTTATCTTTGATTGAGAGTTACAGAGCTACACAATCATGTTTGTTCCTATTATATATTTAGCTGTTAACTTACGTAAAGATGTCGAAAGATAAAAAGGGTTGATGATCTTGGGGCCAAAAGGATGCACGCCGAAGAAAACAAAAGTTAGATAAGAAAAAGAAGGAACAAAAAGCCACCACCAGATGGCAACAATCAATAAGTTAGAACAAAAGGGTAATTATGATCTTACTAGATGATTAAAAAGAAGAAATATGTGAAATTGTTAAGTGTTTGCGCATTTTTGTACCAATATTGGTGAAGTGGAGCTTTCCATATATTATAAGTTATTTTCTACTTCATCGTAATAAAAAATCTTACAACTCTATACTTTTCAATTTTCATAATTGAACCTGTATGCTTTTATTTATACTTTTTAATTTTTATTTTTATTTCAAATTTAATAGAAATGTATTTATTTGAGTTTATAATTTTTGTTTTTTATTTTAGTTTCTAATGCTTTCATAAATTATAAAATCGTTTAAGATAATTTTATTTTCTATTTCTATTTTATAATATGATTTAATATCTACTAAATATATATATATTATTTAATTATATAATATTAATTATTGATAAGAATTATGAATAATTTAATTTAATAACTTAAATCAATTTTTATAATTATTTTAAATTTTAAAAATAATTTAAATCTAATAATTATTAATAAATAAATTTTACTTTAATATTACAAATAAAAATTATTTATTTATTTTAATAAAATAGAATAATTTTTACAAATATAAGAGATTAAAATATAATTTATTTATTTATAAAAGATATACTAATTTTAAATTTTATATAATATATATTTAATTATTAGAAATTAACAACTAAAATATTTTTATTTTATTTAAAAATATAAATAAAAACAGGAAACTAGAAATAAAAATCATAATAAAAAAAGTAAAAAAAAAAGCTTATATAATGATAATTCTTATTTCACTTAACCAATATTTAAGTTATGAACTGCATGAAGTAAAAAATAGATCTCTAGTGATTTAGGGTTCAAATTCAAATCAAATTGCTTAACAAAAAGGTGGCCGAGCAACAAATTTAATAGACGGTGAACAGTCTAATACACAACCTACTCCATAATAAAGAGGAATCGAGATTTCAAAGCAGAAAATAAAAACAACCGCCCACTAAGCATGAACCCCTACTGCCACAAATGATCTCATGACTGCGTTGATTGGAAGAGTTTTCTCTTAGTTCTGACAGGTCTTAATTTATATACTACTACATATAATGAAAGTCTAATATATATGTATAATAAATTAATAGTTTTTATTTTAATTGACAATTAAATTATTAATTACCTCGTAATTTGGACTTATGTAATAAAATAATGATCAAAGCATGGAATTGCATATGGAAGCGTGAAATCAATGATTGACAGTCACGTTAGTTGAAGCCAAAGTATTGGTTTGTTTTATAATTTTGGTTAAGAATTTGTTTATTTAGTGGAGAGCATGTGGAAAAGCTTTATAATAAAATTGTTAAGTGGTAGATTCCTCGGAATTGAAGAAAAAGAAGTGGAAGAAAATTGATCTAGCTAAGGGTCGTATCATTAGGATTTATTAATAAAAACGACATTAGAAATAATTAATTGCTAACACTTAATTAATATCTTAGGGATTTTTTTTAGTTTTTATAGAAAAGAAGAGCATTGCTTACCTGAATTGGAATAGATGACTGGGTGAACTAAAGCGTCGGATTGCTAATTTATTATGCGAGTTATTTGTACCGAGGCTCGAATCCTTTGAAATCATTTTTTGAAAATTTAAATTAAAATTCTAAATTGAGAAGAAGAAGAAGAAGTTGAGGGGCGGCGCAAAATAGTAAATTAAGTCGTTGTTTTTGACCATAGAAACGGGTGAAGCTATTGCTTACAAATAAAAGTCAACGTTCATGCATGCATGCATGTACACAAAGAACACGTTCAGAAACAGTTTGCTGTTACTACTTTTTCTTCCATATAGGTGATGATACTACGTTTATATGTATTGGTTCAAGGTATATTATGTACTTGGTAAAATGTCCCTTCCCTACGCAAATAATGTTGAACATCAGCATGCAAAACACGCATGTATTAGCATACCTAAGAAACTATATATCCATTTTGCTGAGTTCCCACTCCATGGGGCTAACAACATCAGGCCATAATAGTTAGGAAGTGTTAGGTAACAGTTTGTTGTGATGATCTATGCATCTTTTCTCCTCAGTGTCATGCACGTGCAACTCTGAGGGAACCACAGAAAGTGTTGGAACTGTGACACACAAAGTTTCTGACTTTACTTTTGAGGGTTATGCAGATAACCATGGATATGCTTAGTTAAAAAGCAAACCTAAATGTAATTGCTTTTCTTAAAAGATAAACAGTACGATAAGCAAAGTTCTACAAACTTGATTGGACTAGTCTTTCAACCAGAATAACCAAGAATTGGTCATCTTTCCTATATACATGCATCGACCAACTAATTATTTAATCCAGCGATCGATTCACAATTTGTGTCCATCTTGTAAATTTTTTATAGATAGTCGGTGTGAGTAAAAGAAGCTCGCGAAAATCTGACGAGCATTTAGAGGTAGTTCGACGAAGGGTTTTGTAGTGAGGAGGTTTACAACAGGTTGTGGACAACCTCCGGTTTTCTTATCTCGTTTGTCATCATAGATTCCCAAATTCATTATAGCGACAATAATTAACTAGCTTTTTTTTTTATTTGATAACTCAGATTCCGGACTTCGCCCGACTATCCTGAAACTTATGAACCATTCACTCAGATTCATAGATAGGTAAATCTGAGTTTGATCCTAGATAGTATCAGAAATACCTGCTCTAAAAGATGAGCCACTACAAGGAGATTACATCACGTTAAATAAAAGCTGCTCCTCCCGATTAAAGCATGTGACTTTTGTCCAAACATTGTTTTACTAATTGTTGTTTTTTCTTTGTCGTCGTATACTCTTACGAATGGAGTTATGATCTACCCTTTTCTACCGTTGAAAACAGAGTATGCATCATCAAAGTTTTTATTGTATAGCAGTAGTCATAGTTTTACTCGACCAAAGTAAATTATTTGATGTTTGAGTCTCAAGTTTTCTCGTGAAATTTTTGTGGTATTAATTATAAAGTAAATAATTAAATTAACAGAAATTAAAATTTAAGACTTAAATCAAATGTTTGTTTATTTACATTTTTTTTACTTTTTATCGGATGCTTATACCAATAAATAATCAAATAGGCTTTTTTACTTATGTTATTTCAGTAATTTGAAAACACAATGTACAAACTAAATTAAACCTAAGAATTTATGTGTAAGATAGATATAGTTTGGGCATATAAATTATGAAAAAAAAATGTACTTTCTGCTAACACTCTTAATTATCAATTCTTTACTTGTGGAATTTATAATTTATATTTTTTGTATTGTATCTAGTATAAAATTGTGATATCTCTTACTGAATTGACTTATAAAGCTTTTTGTTAGTTGTCTCGGTAACAATGCAGGGAAGTTGTCATTAACTAACACATTTTATAGCACATATTATGCAGATGAAATATTATGTTCCTGTAACCCAATTCTAACCATGTTCTATTGATTTTCATCCACACATCAATGCAAGGAAGTTGTCATTAACGAACACATTTTATAGCACATATTATGCGGATGAAATATTCTGTTTCTGTAACCCAATTCTAATCATGTTCCATTGGGTTACGGGAATAAAAGATCTTTTCCTCGTATTATGAGATAAGATGAGTGAGAGTCACCTTACACACGAAGTTAAGCTTCTCCCTCTCATACAAATGTGTGGATGAAAATCAATAGAACATGGTTGGAATTAGGTTACGGGAACAAAAGATCTTTTCCTCATATTATGAGATAAGATGAGTGAGAGCCACCTTACACGCAAAGTTAAGCTCCTCCCTCATTCAACATAAATATACAATATTATACTACCTGCAACTATCTTATGAGAACACTTTTTAAAGTATCCAAAATTATTTGTACTCTCTAACTTAACTCTTATTATCTTCATTCTCTCTAACTTCCTTGTAGCTTCACTTACTCTATCAATAATAGTAAGACATTTAAATCCTCAACTCATGTTCAATTTAATTTCTTATAGTTTTATTTTAACAAGTTAATATCAATTTATATCATCATTTACTTTCAAGTGCACTAATACTCCTTAATTACTAGTTTTAAGCTAGAGTTTCTTATTTCTAGACGGTATGATGCTACCTCATCTCTATTATTCTCTTTTTTGTTCTCTTTTTTTGACTATCAATTTCAAATATCCTTTATAGGACTTTTGAGAGCCCAAGTATAGCATCAATTGTTTCACATCTGTCTAAAGCAAGAAAGTTGAATTGTTTTTTAAATTTTGGTGGGTGGCTTTTGGAATTGAAGGAGTTTCACAATCTTATCCTTTGATCTTACTTTCAAATGAGTTATTTGTCACCTCTATATAAACATAAGGATGCTTTCCTTCAAATGCTTTATTTAGCTTTTGAAGATCTTTCAAAACAAACTTGCATCATAAGCATTCGTGCTTACAACCTACAAGTAAGACAGAAAGGAGTCCAAAGATCTACAATCTACTTTATGTTAGAAGATACCCACTTTATGTCTCACTCTAGTGATTTTAATGAGTCTACCGATCACTTAAACTCCTCCTTTAAGGTAAGATCTAAGGAATCTATAATAGATATAGGTAGACTTAAGGGGATAAAGGATGCTTAATAGTCCTCTCTAATGCTAGAGTCTCTTCTTTAGAGCATAGATACATATGAAGGAAAGAAAAATTTAAGGAGGTTAAAACTTACAGATTAAGAAAATATAGTGTCATAAGTTCAATGTACCTTATTATATTATAGTAAGATGTCCATTGGAGTCTAAGAGGGCTTCTCTCCCCAAACTTAGGAAAACAATATTTTAGCAACTTCAAGAATAGGATATGACTATTGTTTTATGACATGGTATATAGTATCATTGAAGATACATGTATGTGCTTAAGCCAATTGTATCCCCTCTCTTAGGAGATCACCATGTGTTTCATGGTGGCTTGTCACTTATGAGATATAGAGCCATCAATATGACTACTTAAATATATGCATCAAATTAGACCTACCACAAAGTATTTTGGGTGGTTTAGCATGAATTTTATGCTAAAGATGGGACTTTCATCATCTTCACAATGGGAACATAAATTAGAAAAAAAGGTTCATCTTTTTTAGTTTTGAAGATGGTAGTTGGTGAGATTTTAAGTCTTTATGGGGAGCACTAACCCTTATTTTAAGAACAAATATAAATATCCCAAGGTTGGAGTAATAATTGTGAGTCTTGTTAGACAAACATCTTCTTATATCCCCCTCCTTATAAATGTTATATTGGATTAAGAGGTATTATTACTATTGGGTGTTTTAGATAAAGAAATGTGTATGTAATTTCCTTTATATTTTTAATTTTTTCATGTTTCTAACTACTTTATATGTCTCTTTATGAAAGTAAATATGACTCTTGTGGAGCTTATGACAAAGTGAAAAAAAAGAATTAACAAGGTTGTAACTCCTAAAAAATTAAAACTCCCTATCTTACTTAAGTAATAAATATTTCTTTACTTAATTCCTCCTTTTTGAACTGAGATGGAACATAAATTATTATTGGACACCACAATCTATGAGTATAATTCTTCTATAGGCAATAGGGTAGAGGGAGTTTTATAAGTATTATTTTATCTTATCAAAGTTATGTTTACATTACTCTCTCAAGATAAATTCATCAAGTTTTTTCAAAATCTAAAAAATCATAAACAATGATCTGTTGAACTAGATAGAACATGGGAGAGGTTAGCAATTCTCTCAATTAGTATTTAGACTTCCTTTAAAGACCTAGGTGGTGACATTCTAACAATACTGTCTATCTTTTTGGTTATTATAAACTCCAAAATCTTCCTTAATAATATGCCAAAGATTAATCTTCTGGGTTTAGCTTCATTATACTTTCTTAAGGCACTAAAGCATTACTTTAGGTTTACTAGATGACTTTGGCCTCCTATGTTTTCACAATCATTTCATTTATGTAAACCTTTATGCTTTTTCCTAATTGAGGATAAAATATTTTGTTAATCAATCATTGGTAGGTGGATTTAATATTTTTAGTATGAATAGCTTATGATCCCTATAACAATATGATGCATTATAGTTGATAAACAATATGCTTTTCTAATCACCTTTGTGTATGTAGGTCTGGCTGTATCCTGAATATGCATCAATGAAACTCAACATTTATACCCTGAAGTGAAATCCACTAATGATAGATCTTTTAAAGGGGATATTTATTCTTTAGGTATGCCATTTTCATATATGCGAAGTAGACAAATATCATCCACTTTTTACTTAGTTTTTTAACTATCTTCATGTTGACTAGCTCATTTAGGTATTGTACTTCTATGATAAAGTGAGCATAAAGCAACTTATGCACTTTGGCATCTATGACCTAATATATCTCTAGAGTAAAGACTCTTTCTTTTATTTATAGGCTTAGATATTAGGTAGAGGTTCAACATATGTGTGATCATTAAGGGTTAATTCTTTATATATTTTAGGGCTTTCATGTGAACACATATATATATTCAGCTAATATCATCTTTATGCCTTCTCTTTCTTTTGGTTCCCTTCTTTTTCTTATTATGAAAAAATGTAGGCTACACTTCTCCCTATAAATAACTCCACCATTTTCTTGACGAGTTCCCTTCATAACTCTTTCTTTAGGTCTTGACTATTAATAGATTCTTATTTGACTATAATTATACACCATATTTAATGTATTTTACTTGATATTTTATAGTTTTATTGTATTTTTAGTACTTAATTTACTCTAAGCGCATTTATAGGTGATAATTACCTTCCCAGATTAAAAGAAGAAAATTTTAGATTAAATCGTGGCATAAAACAGAGATTTAATGCTACTTGGAGATACACAACTGCCTATATGGTCGTGTAAGTCTCTGTAAACGTGTAAAGCCACAATTTTAGGTATTTTTCGAGCTATATAATCATGTAAATGACCGTACTTGTTCCAAAAATCCTAGTTTTCACTATAAAAGGACATATACTGAGGCCAAACAAATAGAGCTGAATTGTTAAGTGGTTTTGAGACATAAAACATATAGAGAGGCGACAATTTTGATCAAGAGAGGAGAAACACATGAAGAATACGTCAAGAGATCCAATAGATAACAACATCAAATCCAAACTTGCAAGAAGATTCAATAAAAGAGAAAAGGAAATTTAAAATTATGATTTCTTTGTTTTCTATTAGTTTTTTTACATTTTTATCTTTGATTTAGTTTTATATGATTAGTAACTAAACATGTTTATTGTTTAGTGTTTTGATGAAATGAAACCTAAGTCAGGATAACAATACATTTTAATTTTTTATTCGATGCAATTATATTAATTCATTTATTGTGATTTAATTATTCATTTTATTCTTGTTCTAATATATCCAAAATATTAATGCATGATTTGATTTAATATGATTGAGATTGAGAAACCCTCTTGTTTGAATATATCTACTATAATTGGAAGGATGTGGATGCAAACCTAGAGATAAGCTAACATAAATCTTCTAGATTAGGGTCAAACTTAATAACGAAATTCATAAATTGATAAGGCATTCTTAGGAGTTTTAGCTAGAAAGAGTTCAGTTAATCAACTGATGGGTTAGTTGTTAAAAGTCTCGAGAGAGATATTAACATAAGATAGGAATTCTCACGATTCAATAATAAAAAAGGGCAACTAGTAGTATTTACCGTCTTCGTGGGATTAACTCATACTTGCTTATACCAGCTATAGCTACGTCGTGCACTTGAAATAAATTTAATATTGATGTTAACGCTAGGCTCAATCAACTATCCATCGCTTGAATGCTTATAAGAGGTGATAGTTTTTATTAGGTTTTAATATTGTCACATAACATTGTCTCGCCTTATTGAAATATCCTCTAACTTTCCTAATCCCATGATTTGTAGAAAATTTCATGATCAGCATATAAAGGCATATGATAGCCTTTAAGAGACACAATGAGGATATTCCCAAAATAGCATTAAAAGCTGAAGGCCTTTTACTATGTAAAACTTAGTTCTCACTATGATTTGTTTAAGGTATACCCACAATTTAAGTGGGATAAGTGTTATTCCTTCTACTGGTGTTTACCTTTTACCAAAGCCAACCAAAGAAGTGAGTAGTTTAAATTATGAAAAAAGGTAGGTCCAAAATGGTAAAAGCATCATAGAATAAGATTTTAGTAGAGCTACCACTATTATCATATTAATCACCCCTACCTAAGTGAACCTCATGGTAGTTAATTGCAATGTTAAGGCTGAAAGTGCAATCATTTCCTCTTGGTTTGTTCTCTTTTTTCCTTTCTTTTAGATCCTTATGTTCAAGTTTAAATAGTAGAATTCTTCAATAGTTTTTGACAGCTTTATTAAGAGAAAAATAAAACTATCATTTTTTCATTAACAAAAGCAAGAGCTTTCTCAAAGACTTGATTTTTACACAACACCTATTGATGAGCTTGATAAGTAAGGATGATGTCTCTAACAAGTTTTTTGGCTCATGGCCAATTAATAATCAAGTTTATGGCTTTTGCTTATTCAAATGTTAAATCATATCTCCATCATTTTTTATGTTTTTAGTGCAACCTCCTTTCTTTGTAAATTATAGAGATAATCAATCCTAAAATGCCTAACTTTTTGGGATTGTTTCATTTTAGTGTTCAAGTTTTTAAATTTTTTAAGTAAGTGATCAACTTTTTAAAACCTTAACAATTCAATTCAAAACATTAGTTTTGTTAGTAATTTGCTTATTTGGCTAATATAATCTTTGTTTTTCATAACATATAGATGTCCACCTAAAAAAACAATGGTCATAGTTAGACCAGAGTACATACAATTTTTTCAAGTGGATACCTCCTCTTCATAAATAATAAAGATTATGTTAGTTATATCAGCAAATTATTAACAGAACTAACGTTTTGAATTGAATTGTTAAGATTCTAAAAAATTGGTCACTCAATTAAAATTTTAAAATCTTGGACATTAGATCAAAAAATCCTAAAATGTTAAACACTTTAGAATTAGTTATTCCTAAGTTATAAGTTAGTTCGATTGTCATATGAAAGCTTGATAATTATTCATCATAAATGATAAAGAGAAAACATTATTGCTCACTATAATACTCTATATATATATTTGAGTTCTTGAAATGCCTATGAAATTAAATTTCTAGAAACAATCATTTGTTTTTATGCATTTGATTTATTTTTTTGGTCTTTGAAATTTTTTTTGTGGATGCAAAGAGATGGTGCCACTTATTTCAATATTTTTTGGACCTAGATCAAATAATAAAATTTTGGTTGAGCTTCAAATGAAATTTGAAATAAGAAAAGGGTAGAAGTTGAACTCGACCGATTTATTATTGGATAGATCATGTTTGTTTTTGGTTATGTCACGTCTATTTATAAAACCATTTAACAACTAATGTATATTCACAAGTGATCTAGCTATATTTTAATTATTTTTTCATTGACACGCATTACAATGAAGAAACAAACACTCCATCAGCCAAAATGGATTGGAGTCGAAACATCTGAAACTGCAGATACCTAAATTTTTAATACCTGGGGTTGGTAGAAATTTGTCAAATAAGACCTTGTTTTGGCTTCTTTCGTCACGTTCGTATTAGAGAATAAAAAGTTGGAATTATAACAACCTGGTTAATTGGGAAACACAGATAGCAGAAGATATGAAAACCGACATTTTTTAATGTGTTTTCTGGATCTGCGGAGAGTGTGGACATGTTAGCTATGGCTGAGATTGATGATTAGCTAAAGGCTTAAGCACCCAGATGCCGAAGTGTAAGTGTTTCGTGCCAACAGAAGCAACAAGCCACCTTCCTCCCTACCCATAATCACTGTGTTTCTTTATCTTAACCCCCAATTAGAAAACAACAACGTAGAAAGAGAAAACAAAGTCCTGTTTTTGCCTATCAACCAATAATACACACGCAAAAACATAAGAAATGTCAAGAAGAGACAGAAACTAAACCGGTTTGACGTTTAAGGCCCGGCAACAGGCTATTGCCACCCCAACTTCACCATCTTTTACGCGGTTCTAGGCAGATTACTGTAATAACAGTAGACATTGAAGAAATTGGTATTAACTAGTAAGAAAGGGCAAAGAGAAGTCAAAATAGATACTTCTTTTCCTTATGTTTATCTTGCTTTCTCTTCTGTTCCCCTTCTTATATTCTCTTCTCATTCTTCTACTTTTTCTAGCTCACACGGTGTCTTCGCTCATCCTCTTACCTCCACTTTTCCCCTTTCTTGGTTCTGTTCCTGTGTTGAGTGATATTCGTCCTTTACGACATCAAATCTTCATCTGGGTCCTCGACTTTTCTCTGATTCACTTCTGTGCTTGCCCAGTTAGTAGTTGCAAAGTTTATTTACTTTTTATTTTCCGATGGAAAAGGAGAAACTTTTCATGAACCAGGCAACCAACGGTACAACACCCATGTGGAATTCTTCCAGTTTTGGAATGGGAATGCAATCAAATGACCTCAGTTCTTGCTTTTTCAATTCCAATTGGGATAGTTCAATGGATCAGAAGGATCCCTTTGAGTCTGCTCTGAGCTCCCTTGGCTCGTCTCCTCTAGTTTCGAGCGCCAATGCCATTTCTTCTCACGGTGGGAGTGGCGACACTGTTACGATCAGAGAACTAATTGGGAGATTAGGAACTATTTGTGACTCCGAAGAGATTTTTCATCATTCTTCTTATACCAACAACACCGATAACATCAACAATAACAGTAATGCTAACAATTCATGTTACAGTACGCCGTTGAATTCGCCTCCAAAATTGAATCTTGCATTTATGGATGCCCATATGAAAGGTCGTATGCCAATTCTTGGGAACAATTTGGCCAACCAACAAAGTTTAGTTCCAGTTCCTACCGATCCTGTATTTGCAGAGAGGGCTGCAAGATATTCTTGCTT
>JANKOE010000001.1:29855977-29875516 GCA_026284465.1 Erythroxylum citrifolium | reverse complement strand
ACATTTAAGAAACTATTTCAATGATAATTGATTCTCAATTCTAACTACAACCCATATGATTGGAAACATATTATTATTCATATCCAAACCAACAGCCAATAACAATTGCCATCCATGCGTGCCCTTTAAATGATAACCATTAGTATATATTACAGGGCTATAACCAGCTAAAGAACCCTTCTTACAAGCATCCAAGCATATGTGCATAGAATCAAAAATACCACTTAAATACTTGATTATAAAAGAAACTATTCGGGTTATACTTGAATATAACTAAATTGTAGCCCCTCAATTTCTTAAATTGCTTTCCCTCTTCACCCGCCAATAGCTCTAAGGCAAAGTTCTTCACTCTATATGCCTTTTTGCATGTAATATTAATATTAAGTTCTCTTTAAAATGCATTCTTAAGCCTAATAATATCTCATATAGCATAATTTATAAAATATAGCAGGTATTTCTTTGCAATCCAAAGTGTCTTACAATCTATGTTCTGGTATTCTTGCCCACACTCATGGTTAGACCGAAATGTCTTGATTTAAAATACAATTCCATGTTATATTGGAGAAGTATATAGTTTCCACCCACTACCACTTTTTAGAACAACAATTACTCTATATTTCTCATTTTTAATATACACATAATCAAAACCCTTCTCAATTGCATATTGAATAAGAGCTTTACTAAATGTATTCATATAATCAAATAACATACCAATCTTTAAATCAATTGGCCTCACCATATCAATGTCTATTTCAAATTCTAGAAACGTAATCATTTTTCTCCCTTCTTCATCTGAACTATCTTTCATGTTTCTAAGCTCATCAAAATCTTCATATTATGAATCTATCTGCATATCTGGAATATTATTTGTTAGGATATCTTGCGTACCATCACAAACTTTACCAACCAACTCATCAGATATGTCACTAGAATCAAATGAACTAGAATCATCAAAGTCATTAACTTTTTCTATGTGTTAGATCATCAAATTCATTATTATCTATATCAATAATAACAGGTTGTTTATTCTTCCTAAAAATAGATTGTTAATCACTTCCAACGGCACAAACTTTTAATACCACCTCTAGAAGTAGCCTAATCACCTTCTACAATCTTACAATCAACTTGTTCACCACTTCGTGACATCCTTTGTTATTTATTAACAATGGATATTCAACATTAACCAAAAGTACCTCCACAATCTCATAGTCTTTCTTTTCAATTAATTAATCATATTCTTGATGTGAGCCCCACTTTTTAAGTCTTTAATGTTATCCTCAAAAGACTCTTGAGGAAATTTATAACTAAAAACTTTAACCTCTCTATAGCTCAAGTCTCTTGCAATGTATATGAACTATAACATCATCAAATGATCTTGCTCTACTATAAAATTATACATTTTCCTACTTAGTGCATAATAGGGGTATATTTGAAGATCCTACCACGACAAAACTGAAACTCAATTATAAGGTCTGTTAAATAAGAAAGAGAAATAAGAAGATATTAATAAGTTGTGAAAAAAAACATTAAGCCTCTAGTAGTAAAACTATATATATATATATATAAGATTGTATGTATATATGCATATAACTCTTTTTGCACTTAAAATTGATGACTAGACATTTATTTGTGTGAAATGAGTAAAAACAAAACTATCATGGTTTTTTTGGCTAAACTTAACCTCTAAGTTGTTTCCACTTTCACTTTTTTTACAACTAAGTTTTTTATTCCCTCAAGTTTCATTATGTTTCTTTTATACTTTATATTATATCAAGGATTGTGCTCTAAAGGGTCATACAAGCTACAAGGATGATTATGAGGAGAGGAAGTTGGTGTTATAGTAGTTACTTAGAGATATTATAGAATTAATAACATCTTCTGCTTGACTCATATCAAAAGATGCTTAAGATCATACATAGTTACCAAGAGACTTGTTGCTAGAATCTGCATTTAAAAAAATGTATGCTGTGAATTTTAAATGAGAGTAGATTTGTAAAAAGAAGTATATCTTATTAGCGTTGTTAAGATTTGGCATGCTATAAAGAATTTTTGTAACTAGTGTTCTTGACAATTGTCAGTAGAATACACATTCTACTTGTATATATGATTAGAAAGTTGAGTCTAATTGATTGTAACATTCACTTGAACTAGGTTTGTGCTGGTAGTAAAGGACGATATCTATGCTATAATGTATTAGTAAAAAGAAAAAGAAATTCTTGGCCTATCTGGTTCTCTATCATACCTTAAAAAAACCCAATGATTTCGTGCCTTTCATCTTATTAATAAGACAAACTTTGCCATTGCATTTTCTCACAAAGCTAAAGCTAATCAGATGACTACTTACATTCTAAAGGTGAACCATTTGATGGAGAGGCATGTTTATGTTTTTATTTTTTACTAACCGAAAACAACAAAAGGTTTTAAACTTTATGAAATGTTTAAGCAATAAAGTTTCTAAGAGATTATCAAACTTTTCACACATATAGTGTTTTAAAATCTATTGACTTATACACATTCAAGGCAATATTACCTTTCGGTTTCGTAAAAGTGCAAACAAACTGAAATGACTTTACCCAAGCAATAAACCTAGCAACTTAGTATGATGAGAGGACATAAAATGGATTTGCCCGGGCAACTAACCTAGCTACTCGATAACATCGAAAAGAAAGGAGAAAAGAAGAACAAACATAAATGTTAAAACACTAACCCACAAATTTAATAGTTTTTGAAACATAACTTTTAATAGTTTCTGAACTTTACCTTCTCAATTCTCCATTCTTGCAATTAAACAAAGGGCATTCATTATGTAGGGAAAATTTAGGTTTAATTCATAGAACAACGGGTATTCATTAGGTTAGGTGGGTCAGGTTGGGTACATAGACAGATAAGGGGTAAGGCGGGTTAAAATAGGTCAAGTTAGATTTTAGGTTAATAATTAGGATCCATGTGACTTAAAAATAATTGGTTTACATAAACCAAATTTGCCATATGAGAATTTTCATTACTTATTTAATTGAAGTCAATGCTAGGTAATTTTTTAAAAAAACTTTAAAGTGCAAGAAAATTTTTCATGAATTCCAAAATTTAGGAGTTTTTTTAGTTTTCTGAAAGTACATGAGTATTTTATCTTTTTCCGTTGTCTTTAATATTATATATAGATATACATATATATGTGCAAAATAAATAATCACAATATTATATATGAAAAATAAATAATCACAATATTATATATGAAAAATAAATAATCACGTTATTTACTATCTTTTGGCACATTATAAATTCAACTTCTATTTTTTCTTCATTTGAGGATTCTAATGCTTAAAAATATTTGTGAATCACTTAACTATATATAGAAAACACTAATTATATATATTTTTTACATTTTAAGTGCATGTTTACCAGTAGCAACTAACTATTGATTAGAATTGGTTCATTGATAGCTTACAGTAAATGTTCCAATCTGTATTGGGTTAATCAATCCTAAAGTAGTTAATCTTTTGAAAATTTTCAATCCAGTGCCCAAGATTTTAAAATTTTTTAATTTAGTAACCAACCTTTTAAAACATTAATAGTTCAGTTAAATGTTAGTTCTATCAGTAATTTACTAATTTGGCTAACATAATATTTGTTATTCATGACATGTAGATGTTCACATTAAAAAATAATGGTCATGGTTAGATTGAAGTAGAGAGAATTTTTCAGGTGGAACACTTACATATTATGAACAACAAAGATTTCGTTAGTTAAATCTGAAAATTATTAATAGAACTAATGTTTTAAATTTCATCGTTAAAGGTTTTTAAAAATTAGTCATTTGATTGAAATTTTTAAAAACTTAGGCACTAAATTGAATACAAATTATAAAAAGTTAAACGCTTTATAATTGGTTATCTCATTTTTATTTCACTTGTCTCAAGGTGGCTTAATCAACATAAGATTAAATTTTCTTGTCTTTATTCATAAGTTTTTGGCAATTTTATTTTCAACTTCCTTTCTTGAGTTGAGAATTTGTTAAGGCATCAAAAGAAAATGGTTGAGGAAGTAGAGTAGAGATTTACTTTGAAAAATGAAAGTTTATATGCCTACATTACATACACAATGGAAGGGAAGGGTATCTAAGTCTGTGTGTGGATAAAGTGATGGAGTTAAGATACATATCTTCATTTTTTAAAAGGTATCAACAAAATCAAATATAATAATAGCTATTGAGAGAAAGGAGACTTCAAAACTACTGCATAAAATGATACACAGCTCTTAACAATGTAATTATTAGATAGGATTTATAGAATCTTTGCATCAGTTTCTACCAAAACATATCTGCCTCAACTTTAGGTTTCACTTTCACATCAAAGCACTTAGTCCAAGCAAATAAGGCAATTAAATCTGATATATCATCTTTAAACCCTGTTGAATGCAATATTTCTCTGCCTTACCCCTTTTAGTCAAAATAGGATGGATGATCCTAGCCCACTTGGCGTAACTCAGTTGGTTCCGAAAGTGCAGATTTCCTCCAAGGTGTAAGGTTCGAATCTCACGGTTTGCAATATGGGAGCAACATTCTTGAGCCCCTTGTGAGTTTTGAGGGTGGACTCCTTATAGGTCTGTGGGTTGCTCATCTCCCCCTTAGCGGGCCGCTGAGTACCTGATTTACATCCTCTCAGTTGCTCCGTCGGGCCGGGGTGTGGAGGGCCCTTTAGGTTGAGAATTCAACCTTTTGCTCCAAGGATGGATGATCCTATTGTCATCCGATTTAGCTTGCACTAAAAATATTAAATGAAAATTTAAAAAGTATACTATAAAAAGTTAAGTATTTAATATATAAGACTTTTCGTTTTGGGAAGATTTAGAAAATGTTACAATATACTTAATATTTCTTTTATATTTTTAGAAAAATATTAGTTTCCATAACTTAAACCTAATTTAGGGGCAAAAAGCAACAACTAAGACTCGATAAATATTTAGAAAATTTATAAAATAATTACAAGATTTTCCACTTTTTCGTGCTCTGATTAGTGTGAATCCTAGCGTTAGGTGAAGCAGTTATATATCATTAGATTCTCTCCAATGTTGTGCAAATCAGAGCGAGTCTCTTCAACTGAAATGAAAGAAAGTTGATTAGTAATCAAGGCAGGTGAAGGTGAAGAATGAAGAATTTGCTTTAACCAGATAAAAAGACATATCGCTTGGCTTCATTATGTTTATAGTCCACGGAGCAAGTCATGATGGGTTTCCATAAATAACCCATGTAGTGTAACGACGAGGAAAAGGGTCCCCCTCCCACGGGAAGAAGTATGATTAGGAGAAATTGATTGATTGATTGAAAATGTTTGTTTTGTGAGGTAATTACGAATTATAATTATCATTGGGGTTACATCCGTAAACATTTCTTTGTATATAAATATATATTATTAATTAACTAAATCAAGGATATAGCTTAATTTTGAATTATTAAATATATGCTACAAATATTAACATTTTATATCTCCAAGCTGCTAACCAAGCGAGGAAAAACTTAAGTTTTAGCTCGAAATAGTTAGGCAAATTTTATAAAAGAGCCCCTGTGATATACTTGATTATTCATCTTAGCCCTTGTGTTTTTAATTCGTTCATCTTAGCCCCTGTGTTTTTTATTCTCATTCAAGATATCCCAATTGGGTATTTTCAGACAAATTTACCATTGGAATCAAGAGATTAAAAAAATATATTTCAATAATCTAAGAGCAATTTTGTCCGAAAATACTCAATTGGTGTATCTTGAATGAGAATAAAAATACAGGGGTTAAGGTGAACGAATTAAAAATATAGGAGCTAAGATCAATAATCAAGTATATCACAGAAATTGTTTTATGTGATTTGCCAAATAGTTAGAAAAAGAACCAGAGAATGATTTAGACTCTCCAAAATCCCAACTGCCTTCGCTCTTTTTAGCAATTCCGAAATTAATGGTTAGCGTTTATCTGAATGCCACATTCAATAAACATATGGACTCATGGCTAGGGTTTTAAAAGCCCCAATTCTTGTCCACTCCTCCCCATTTCTGTATGGTCCACAAATATGGATGTCAGGAAGACCAGGCCACAAACTTTTTGTTCTATGGTCCAAGAGATATTTGAACAGGCTTCTCTTGCTTCCCATGTCATGAATAAAGCGCCATGGGCATGCACCCGCTGAAGTATATCTCTTCTGGATGATATACTCTTGAAGATTGCCCACTATCCCCACCCAAACCAAACAATTAAATGATCCAAAGGACCATTTTTTCTGACTCTGCAACCCGTTTCTCTTTACTGCAGCATGGGTCCACATGTAGATATTTACATTCCGTGGCCTATTTGGTTCCCTAAGAGAAAGGTCAAAAGGTTTGGATTCCAGAACATACTCAACCATTCATTCATTCATTCAACCGTTATGAATCACAAGAAACGAAATTTTGGTACAAGGGTGTGAAGAACCGAGACAAATGGCTCCTCACAAAAATGGTATCACCGAAATAAATGGTAAAAATATATATATTTAATGATATATCACATTAACGGTTAGTAAGGGGCACGTACATTGTTTTGATTTCTATATGTTGCACCGATCATACCCAGAAAACCATGATGACGGTTCTGCCAGTTTTGACAAATCACCATCTTCACTGTTGTAGAAGGGTGCAAACTCCTCCTTCCATTGCTGATCACCTTCACCTTGAGTCTCTTCTACTACATCGTACTTGGCCAATACTTCACTATCGTTATAAACAGGCCGTATTGCTTCTTTGGGTAGCCGAGACTCTTGAACGAGCTCCTTAAGAGCTCTAATCTCATTGTCATGTTTTTTCTTTAACTTCTCAATTTTTTTGTTCGCCTTGGCAGCTTCTTGTTCAGCCTGCACAGCCCGCTTCTGCAGAAACAATTAATAAAGAATAAGCTAACTGCTATGATCGGAGGACACATTATTGCATTTACAAACTCGTGGGTTTTAGGCTGAAATGGGAGAAAAGACCATTGGATCCATATGATGACAGGACAAGGATAAATTTCTCTAGAAGTCTAAAGGCTTTCGCTACTTCACAGAGATCCAAGGTAGAGAGTATTGATAGCAGAGCATAAAGCAGGTTGTCATGGGAGACTTGTTAAAATATGTACAGCTTTCGAAAGCAAAGTACTAATTGGAATCAAGTAAATTTAGCACCTGGTATATTTAATCAAAGTTACAAATACAAAATTAAGGCATGCAAAGCTGCTGAAAATGGGTTAATTTCCGAAGCATATGATATTGTCAAAAGTACAAATGGCAGAGAACAGACTCCACAAAAATAACGGATTAGATATAAGGTCTACTCTCACGCGCCAAGGACAAAAATAGAATCAATGTGAAGAGAATGGTAATAATAAGAAAATTTTGGACATCTATCCTAAACGACTTAAAAGCTTTCTACCAAAGCAGCAAGCCAAGCTAAGGCCTGTCAGAAAGGGATCAGAAGAAGGGATAAACTAACTCCTTTAGAAAATCACAAAGACTTCTGTCTTCAAATCCCGAAACAGAAGAGTGTAAGTTCCACACATACTCAAATTGGGTTCCATCACCATTGACAATGGTGAAACTCTAGATCATCATCAATTGTTTTTGATATACCTTGAAATCTAAAGGCTTGAAAGTTAAAGACAAAATATGTGACCAAATTTTCAGGCAATAACCGAGAAACGTTTTCTCTCACACACAAAACTACATTTCAAGATTTTTGGACGCCCTTATTTCCATGGCAATGCGAAGTTTTATGCATTCTAAATCCATATGTAAACCAATATACCAACATATGCTCAGTTTCAGAAAATTCAGAACACAAGAAAAATACTGAGCTTACCTCAACAACAACAACAGCTTCTTCCGCTTCTTTCAGCCTCACAAGTAATTCTCCAGCAGCTTGCACAGCTTCAGCGGTATCTCTCAATTGAACCTGAAGGCCTTTATTTTCCTCTCTGAAGTAGCGCCTCTCCTTTTCTCTTTCTGCTTTCAGTGCTGATACTTGTGCAGCAAGAGCATTTATAAACTTGGATTCAACACCCTTGACTCCAGCTTTAGAAGCTGCTTTCTTGATATCATCTATTCCATCCTGGATTGTCCTGTGCCGTGCAAGTAAATGAATATGTTTTTCCTCCAAATCTGCATATTGTTCAAGCATACGAGTCTGTCCCTCCATGGCCATTCGCAATGCTTCCTTCAACTCTTCTGCACATCTCTTCTCTGTAGCTAATTCCAGCTTCAATTTTTCAGCCAACGCACTGCTAGCATTGAGTTCTGTCTTTAACTCTTCAGCAAGAGAAATCCAGTTGCTCTCAGCCTCAATCCACTGAATTCTCTCCTGTTCAAGTTTATCTTCAGCATTTTCTGCAGATGACTCCGGAATTGTACCGAGAGAGGGAATTAAATTTTGCTCACAAGGATATGTCAATTTCATTAAAGAATTCCTTTTCAGAGCAGCTGAGGAAGAAGAGCCAATATAGTACTGCAATTGACTTCTTAAATCCTGAATTTCTTCCAACAACACTTCCCTTTCACCCAGATCGTAGAAATTTCTGTACTGTTCTAGCTCATCCTGAACTCGTTTAAGCTCAATATTTGTCCTCAAAACATCAGGGTGATTCTCATACTTGGACTTCAAAACCTGTCAGAGCAAATGGTAAGTTGTGTGCCATGTGAAATTGTGATAGCAAGGAAATCTTGAAACATAAAGTATCCATACCTTATGCTCATGCCTGAGTGATTTTAACTCTTCCTCCAAGAACTCCTCAGAAGGTAAAACACCATCCATAAGGCTCTCAAGTCGAAGAATTTTATCCTCCCTAGTCTGAGCTATTATAGCATTGCATTCTCTTTCATGCTTGTACTGTTGCACCTGAATTTATGAGCAGGAAGCAATTTTTCAACTTCTGAATAAAGCTCTAACAGCTACATTGAGAGTTAGAGTTAGTTGTAACGCACCAAACGGTGAAGCTGCATAATTTCGGAAGTTTGTTTGGTACAAAAATCTTCAATAGCCATTTCCCTCCTGATGGCTCCAGCCAAAACCTTTTCCACTGCCTGTGTGATGATATGAAAAGAACATGTTTGTAGCAAATATAAGCAACAAAGGAAAGAGGATGAAATTTAAGCAAACAAAGAAACAAGTATGAAGTATAAGCAAACAAAGAAACAAGTACGAAGACATACTCGTGGACTTACTTTAGGAACTTGTATTTTAGACTTATCAGTAAACTCTGAGTCGTCAACAGGCACTAACTGTGTTTTAGACTTATCAGAAAATTCTGAGTCATCTACAGGTACTAACTGCAGATTAGAACCATCATCATCATCTTTCTCGTGTCGTTGCATTTTGATTCTGCAACTCTTGCAAAAGAATACTGCTGAATCTTCTTCTGATATGTCGTCATCTTCAAGAAAAGTTTGCACACCCACATCAACTTTGTCAACAACTATTAATGGTTTAAATTCTGCAGGTTTATATGAAAATCTGAAGGAAGACTGCCTAAATGCTGAACTCCTGCGGTGACTATCAATAATTTCTAGGCCACGATGGAGGCTGGCAGCTAAATTATCAGTTGGTGCGAGTAAACTTTTGGTAGTTGGAACAGCAAGAGCATTACATGATTTTCTTTTAGTGGATTTTGTCAAAGATATATGCCCATCCTCTGGGCCTGGCTTGATTTCCTCATTGGACATTTTCTGTGAAGCGGTTAACATGGTTGAAGTACGAAGACTTTTCCTGCTGCTGTTTATTCTGGGTGAAACACTAGCAATTGGAGACTTAAGAACTGGAGATACTTCACAAGGAACAATGTTAAGGCTAGAAGGAGATTCACAAATCACCGAGTCAATTTGAGAATCCTTTGGTTCACCCACAGTGTGAATCCCTGCAGAAACTTCTTCTTGAGAATCAAAGGCAGGGCACACGGAACAAACTTCAATCAATTTGTTTGTGTGCTCTTCAGCTATCAATTTACTGATGGAGGTACTAACAGTCATTTTCTCCTCATAGGGCTTTCCCACTAAATTAAGCATTAAAGATATTAATCAGTGAACAAACAGGACAACTTTTCTAATTTATCTCTACATATGCATATCGACATTTGAAAGATATACATACCAGCTTCTGTAAAATCTTCAGTCACAGATCCATCTTTTTCAACTTGAACTTGTTCATATATGTCTTCTTCCATATCAACATCTGTGTCCTGAGTGCCATCTATGATGCATCTACTTTCATCGGCATTATTCCCGTTACCATTTATCGTTGGTGGCAGACCAACTTGAATGCATAGATTTTCAACATCTTCCTCGTCAATTTCCATCTCCTCATCACCATCTTCATCTACTTGAGCTAATCGATGATGTGGATGAATGAGGCTCTTTAATATATTCAAACTTTTACGGGGATCCCAACCTGTTGGATTGTTGCTATTTGCCTTCACTCTATGTAGTTCATCCTGTTATATTTATCCATTTGAGTCATTACATGTGCATTTTAATTTGCAGTTAATCGAATCTCCTGTTAGACTAAGGAGCTTACCCTTAGCTGTCGTATCACTTCACGGAGGTGATTCACATCATCTTCCATCTCTTCATTAACAACTGCCTTATTCTTAATTGCCTTTGCACGCTGTGCAAATCGCAATGTACTGAACGTTTCACTTTTGCAGCTGTAACATTATTACAGATAAACTTTCATCAAACACACAGAGTTTGAAGGACAGAAAAGAGGGCAAAAAGAAAACATAGCAGAGTCCGCACCTTTGTGCTGGAGAAATAGCACACACCATAGCTAATTTTGCATTGCCACCAAGCGATTCCTGTAGCAAAAAGGTCAACCTGGAGTCTCTGTAGGGGATATGCCTTTGCTTTCCCGTTTGAGAAATTTCAGCAAGAATGTTTATGAGGTTCCTGCAATCCAGTGTGAATGGCAAGATTGGTAAAAATGCAGAATCACGCCTTGCAAGCATGTTCACAATAATCATTCCAGCTAACATGAGGCCAAACTTCTAATTCAGTGCTCAACATGACACGTCATGTTTAGTATATAGATAGCATAAGAGAGATTACACGTCTAATTAGTATTGCTCAGAAAAAAGCTATAGAATGAATTATTCATTCAGACATAAATGCATTATATGACCTGAATTTATATCAAAGCAGAGATGTCCCCTATTGTAAGATAACATAATTATGCAGTGTCTTGCTGCAATTGAATCAACAGATTTACTTTACAGAGAGAGAATTGGGCTGCATAAGCAAAAAATTGAAGCAATCATGAATTCTCAACTTAAGAAACAATAATTGAAAGATGCATACCCAAGCTGTGAGAGTGATCTATTAATATTCCCAGCTTCCTTGAGGCGCTCTCCAGCAGCACCGGTTAACTTCTGCCTTTCTGACCCAGCTAGGTCAACAAGATTTATTCTGCTTGTTTTTAAGCTGCTTATTCCATCTGCGTTGCTCTGTAATAGAATGCTTTATTTTAGCAACACTCCAGCATGAAATATTACTAAACCAGCAAAAAAGCATAAACTTCATCCAAGATTTGTAGTCTCTTCATCTTTATGAATGAAATAAACATCATAGAATCTATCTTAGCTGCTGTCAACTTTCAAGGTCCATAAAGGAAAAGAAAAAGAATCTAAAACAAAAAATTGGAACTGCAATAATCAGACTTGCAACATACAGTATACAATGTAAAGTTTTTTTTTAAATATCTAAAAACAAAGTGGACAAGAAGGAATAGAAACAGATAATACTGTAGACAAAGCAGAATCTAAGAGTATCAGAAAAAAAGAATAATAATGTATGCACAAGTTGCAGAAAGCGGTACCTTGCATCGAGATTCAACAATACAGGTGAAAACACTATGTGACCGTGAGCTCTCAGCATTTATGCTCGTTGCACCAATTCTTCTGTTGGACAAACCCTGCAAATTTAATTTTGCAGGTATAAACATAATGGTAAGAGTCAATATTGAAAACTTAGTTCTTCCAATATTAAAACAGCTCCAAAGTCAATGTATTGTGACAAGATAACCCTGCCATGCTTACCAATATGTTAGTACATATAAAGTAGTACAACCATGATTGAAGTTAAAATGGAAAGAAAAGGTGCACTACTTGCAGTTTCAAATGTCAGACTTCGCACGTGTCAGCATGATGAGTATTTGTATGAACAAGATTAACAGAATACCAGTTTTACTACCAAGGAAACTGCAGAAGATCACCATAGCACATGTACTTGATAATAAAACAAATAATAGATTTACAAGCAAGTTGTTGAAACAATTTACTTAACAGCACATACAATATAGAAGTGCAAGAACAACAAGAAAGGCATATTACACAGAAAACATGTCTTGCCAAAATTCAAAGCAACCATTCATCAATAGCTGAGCAACATCTTTCACTGGTAATGAATAACAGATTTACAAGAATGTTGTTGCAATGTTTTATTTCATGGCCACTCCCACATACAGTTGCAACAAAACAAGAAAGACTTCCTAATATAAAAAACATAAATGTCTCTTCAATTTTAGAAAACAAACCTTCAACAAAAGCTGAGTAACATCTTTCATAGTAAAAACGTACTCCTCCCTTAAATTTTCAACATAAACACCAGATTTGACGTCTTCTCTTATCTGGTAAAAAATATCAGACAAATGATCTAAGATAACTATATGCTCATAAAAGCAAATAAAATTTAGGACCCATCTTTCAAGTTTACCTGCAGATTTCCCTGGCTTGGATCCAGCAAATCTGTTATTTGTTCATTATAAATCTGTAAGAATAAACAAAAGAATCAGGTTTGTGCAAAATGCCTGACTGACGATGAAAATTCCATAAAAAGAAGCAACAACACCTGACCTCAAGAAAAGAACACCGACACTGATACTTGAGTTGTTTGTCGGCATGCCTAGTTTCCTCCTACAGAAGAACCGGAAGAGAGTTGAAATTGACAGTAATAAGTCCAAAATTTCAATGACTGAAAAGAATATATTCTACCTCATTTATGCGGGAAAATAGTCGCTGGAAGACACGAGGAGTTAAACCTTGTTCATCACTGGAAACATTATCTTCCAACAAGGCATTGGCTGGGCCCCACATAGTGTAGGTCTTTCCACTCCCTGTCTGAATATGTTGAAGAAACAGATAGTTAACAACAGGGAGGGCTTTACAACCCTGGATTTACAGTACTTTGTGATTGGGCACTTTGTAAGGATTATTTTTGCGCATGATTGACTAGACACCTATGGCATGCAAAACAGCCCAAAAGAAGGAACTGAAAATAACCAGAAAGGAAAGTACCTGTCCATAGGCAAATACTGAACTATTAAATCCAGCCAAACAATTCTCAACAAGAGGGGCCCCTACTTGCTCAAATATATCAATCTGTAGCAAATAAGAAAGGGGAATTTTTAAGTATATGGTAATAAAGGTAAATCAATCAATAAACTACAAATATAACACACTAGCAAACTTGCCTGTGTAGCATCTGTATCAGCAACTGCATCAAATGTAAAGCTGTGCCCGTTTATTATCAACGAATCATTGGAATTTTTCTGAACTATCATCTCCCCCTCCTCCTCATCTTTGTTTAACGGCCGCATTCGCAGAACTACCTAATATCGTGTCAAAAGAAGAAGAAAAGCAGCAGCACGCTAGCAAGAATTAACAATAAATCTAATAATAGAACAGTTAATCTGAGACCAACAAAAGATATTAAAGGAGGAAACCCAAATGCACTTTAATGGTGGTGATAGAAGGATAAGTTGCTCATTTCCAAATAAACTATCAAAAAGAGGAAAAAGGAACAATTGCTCATCCTCAGCACTTTCTACAAATTGCGTCAGCCTGTTGGACGCTCATAGCAACATACACACAAGAAACCATTCTGAGCAATTGAGGCAAGGCTATTGAAAAGCAAGTAAACATAGAAGAACTCAATTAAATAGACAAGATAAGTAAATTGTCAGGAAAATCAAAATATATCAATCATGCATTGGCAGTTGTAGGTTTGCCATACTTCCACCCTTTAGAGTAACAACCTACCACAGTAGCATTTGTCAATCCAACTTGAAGAAAAAAAAGAAAAAAAAGATAAAAGATGATGCTCAGAAATGGGAAAGACACTGGGAACGTAAATTAAGACAGACAATCAGCAAACTGACACTGAAAAAGGTGAAATGAATCTCCCTTTGATATACTTTCACCTTAGCTCGAGCAAAAAGCTCCAAGTTCTTTTGAAATAAAAGAAACAGTGATTGATCCCTGCAAAAGTGTGCTTTACATTTTTCACTCGGTTGCACAATCCAAATCTATACCCTAATTGTTCAATTTCGATTCGAATCTAAATACCATATGATTTTAGCCGAACAAATAAACCAACTTAAACATTCAAGAAGCACTTGAAATGATATTCCACAAATCAGAAACTTAAATTCTTTCAAAAGATACGTCTTGAAAGCATTAAAAAATTACCTTGACACCAGAATCCGAGACACCGTTATCGACGGTCTCGGCGCTGAGCTTGCGTTTAAGAGGATTGGATAAGGGAGGACGAGGGGGCAACGGACTTTTCATCTTGGCCGCCGGGGACGGCGAGGGTTTGGGATCGGACGGCAAGGAGTTAAGATCTGGCGGCGGAGCATTCTCCTTGGAAGGTTTATGCCTCCTGGACGGCGACGGCCTGGACTTGTGGGAGGCGGGGTTCGGCGACATCGACAGTGGCTCACTGTTTGTCGATGCTTCTCTCAAGATGGTGTTTCTTGGCAGCATAAAGTGCTTCATTGTTGTGGAACTTCTAGAGAGAGAAGATGATAGAGGGAGAGGATAGGGTTTGGACAAAGAAGCGAGAGAGGAACAAAATGTGAGAGAAACTAGCCGTTAGATAGAGAATGGGGGGAAAGATTTTGAATTTTGGAAGAAAGAAGAAGAGTGGGTGTTGTAGATCACGTGTCAGTCCGTCTTTTGTTTTTTAACTTGGGGCAGAGAGAGAGAGTGATTTTTGAATCGGGTTTGGATCTGGAGCGTTGGCTTGGGGATCTGAGTATGTACGAGTACGACTTCATCACCACGTGGGTGGTCCAGATTTATTTGCATGTTCTTCGTTATTGGATTACTTGTCGGAAGTTGAACGTTGACATGTCGATAACAGGTTGGAAGGCCTACAGTCGTTTTTTTTTTTAGATTAGGGTATTCACTGGCGGATTCAAAGACTAATCTCTTCGCTGGTTTGTAGGCACCTAATAGAGTGAGACAGCTGGCCTAAAGATTTAAGGCTACTCCATACCCAAAGTTAAGGATCAAACCCCTAACCTTTGATTAAGGATGGATGAATTCCTACCACTCAACCACACTACTTATATTTGCCATGGTCGTTTTAATGACAACTCAAATGAACCCTAATCAATATGCCTTTTAATAAATAGAACCTTTCTCTCAAAAACTTTATATATTCTTTTCAAATTAGTAAAAGATTATGAAAATGTGTTCTTAAATTATAAAATTATGTTATAAATAAAAAGTTACGTCGTCGAATATTAAATAACCAATCACTTTCAAAATTTTAGATAATTCATCCTACCTCAATAAATTATGAACAACCTCTCTTATATCACTTTTTTTATTTTTTTTCTTTACTTTCTTTGCCTTTTTTATTTTGGGTGACTTCAAATATTACATTTTTTATTCATTTAACAAGGTAATATATTAGGGTATGTCTGATTTCATTTCGGTAAGTAGGAATGAATACGTGAAAATAGGTATGTAATTTATATTCCTTAATTTTTGCTTGTTTGGTTTTTAGTAATGTGAATAAGATAAGGATTGGCAAACATGAAATAACTTTCGAGGTAAATGCGGGGATAACCTGAGATTAGATATCAAGAGTAACAAATAAATAGGTGTGGGCAAACATAATTTCTTTTTTTTCTGTTTTTCTTTGTATTCTGTCTCGATTGAAACATATTATTTGGGAATTTGGGAATTTGAGATTTGTTTATTTATTTATTGATTGATTCTTATTAGGATATTATTATCAACATTGCACGTTACTTTATTTAGTAATTATTTTATTTTATTTCAATTATTTTGTATCACAAAATAATTTCATTATGGTTTTTTTAATTTATTTTTATAAGAAAAATCATACATAATTATTTAAAATTTAACAAATTATTGAATAATTTTAATAAATTATTTATTAAATACAAAACTTTTTATTATTTAATAATAATACATAATATTTTAATTAATTATTTACCAAATCAGTCACATAATTAAAAAATTGTTATTACCATTCTTAATATTTCATATCAAACACTAGTATAACTATTAACTTTTATAATCTCATTTTTAGTGTTTGCATATCAAGCATGCATAATCAGTAATTTCATTCATATTCTGATTCTCACTTTTCATTGTCATTTCTATTTCCTTATTCTGATTTTTTCATTACTAATTACCAAATGAGACCTAAAAAATATAGGTCAGGTCATAACTCATTGATATGTGCCTTTAGGCATATATAAATTAAATCCTTATTTTAATTTTGAATTCATTATTTTAATTAAACTATAATTCAACAATTAATCGTTAATTAAGCATAAAAAACTAGAAATAAAGAGAGAAGGGTTTCTGAAATATTCATTCAATTTTTTTCCCTTCACAGACCTTAGATTAGTCTTAAAGGTTTGGATTTTTTTTCGTCTTAGGTTGCTTCCCAAATTGCGCCTTAATTTATGTCGTTCATTTCATGTCCTCCTCCACTATCAAGGTTCATCTAGCAAAATTTCTTCAAACATCATTTCTTCAATAATATTGCGCTAACAATTTCTTTAGTACTTGGGATGGGTTAAGCAGGCAATTTCCTAGACAATTGGCTTTTTACATTACTTAGATAAGTGCAATTTTGTCCTATTTGGGTCTCTAAGTAATGCAAATATGCATTTGTCTTCTTTTGATATTTTACCCCATATGTGTGTACTTGCCCAATCTGGTTAGTTAATTGTTTCACCATATCTTCTAAAGATTGAGTAGTGGGTTTGTTTTAAGGTGGGTTAGGTATAAAAGAAGACCTTGGATTGTTTGGGTTACTAAAAAAAGTAGGTGGGTTTGTTATAGGTCCATATGTAAAGTTTGGATGGTCTTTCCAACCCTTCTTATATGTGTTTGAAAAATGATCATATTTCATCTATGTTTGTCCAAGATAACTACCCACAACATTCATATCTTAAACCTACAAAGAAGGACATGCATCAGTAGTATGAGTAAAATCAGTGCAAATTGCACAAGCATGAGCTTAGGTAATACTAACAACTACAAGTTTTGACATCAAAGTAGTCAAATAAGTTACTTGTTGAGAATTTTCCTTTAGTTAATCCCGAACGACATACACAACTATTTCGTTAACTTTCCTAACTTGATTAATCTCATTTTTAGTCCAAATTGTTGTGAACTTTCAGCCATGTTAGCGATTAATTGTCTGGCTTGTACAGGAGTTTTATCAACTAATGCCCCCCACTAGCTGCATCTATCACGCTCCTATCATTTGATAAAAGTCCCTTATAGAAATATTGTATTAATAATTGGTCACTAATCTGATAATTGGAACAACTAGCACACAGTCTTTTAAATCTTTCCCAATATCCATATTGTAATATCCCGTTATCTCATGTTAAGGTTAGAACCCTAAAATAGTGTATATGAGAGATTGTTGAGAAGTTAGAAAGCACATTTTATGCTCATGCATCACATAACATACACATGCATGTGAATATTAATTATTGCACACGTAAAATGATTGTACATGTATTTATTGACATTTTTTAGGTATAATTGATTTATAACTGTGATTATATTGAGAATTTTGGATTATATGCATTGAAAATTGATTTGGTGATAATAATTATTGATCTAAAATTTTTGGAGAAATTTAGGAAATTTAGGAAATTTTTGGTATTTTTAGACTAAAAAAATGTCAAATAACAAGACAATTGATTTATGGCAGTAGAAATAAATGTCAAATGGCAGTTGAAATAATTGGATAATGGTATTAGAATTTGTTGAGAATATGATATTGAAAATTGGAAGACAAATTGATTAAAAATTGAAGATAAATTGACTAATTAAATAAGAGAACCAAATGACACCAAAGGAAGTGGACATGTGGCAAATGACAAGTGTCACTTGCCAAGCCATGCATCCACCGCCTACGACACTCTCTCCCAAGTGAAAGATTATCTTTATTTTTATGTCTTTCACTTTATTCATTTGCTCTCACCTCTTGTTAATTTCTCTTCTCATATTCTTCTCATATTCTTAAGACCAAATTAGTTATTGGGTGGTAAAAATTGTAACAGGCATGCAATATGTCACAGGGGTGTTTTGAGGCTAGATAAATCCCTTCAAATCCCTTGTGTCATAACTTAGTCCCTTAATTAAGTTCTCAGCGAAATTCCGCCAAGTAGCTTGTGTGTACTTCACCTAGTAATTTTCTCAAACAACTTTTAAGCATTCCTTCGAAGCATTTCGTCAAACAAGTGTTAAGCCCTTTGGTTTCTACATTTTGGAGGCTTAGATAAATAAATCTATTTGGAAGGCTAAAAATGCAAGAATACTTGCTAGAAACTCTGTAACAAACGAACATCCAAACATGGACAAAAGAATAGATAAAAATCTTCTCACAAAAGGATTACACTGTAAAAGCATTAGAGCTCCTTAGTTGAGTTATGGGTGCGTTATAAACAGCGAGGTTATCTTTTTAACTTAGAAACAACAACCTATAACTGCAAAAGCAAAGGGACAAATTTTGATATAAGTGAATTTACTTTCACATATAATATATATATTAATTATACATAAAGTTTGACTTAAATATTTATAACTAAAAATTGCATAATTTAGTAGTGGAAGCACCTAATGTATAAATATTTTAAATTAATATAAATTTATTAATAATTAACTATCTTCAATATTTATGAATTGATTTTTATTCAAAATGATTAAAGTATATTAAGAATTTAGAATCTTTTGGTATATATAAACTAAATGTATAACTTAACGTTGTATATGCTTAATGTACACATATTTCAAAATAATTAAAATTTACGAATAATTAACTATTTTAATATTTATAAAATGTAAACTTCAAAATAGTTAAATTGTACTAATAATTAAATATTTTCAATATTTGGTAGTTAGATTTTTATTATTTTGGTGAATGTATACGTATACATACATATAGATTATATATATATTAATTTACATAATGCTTTATATTAAACATTCAAAGTTACTATATTTATAGTTTTAAGTATATATATATATATATACATATATATATATATGTTTTCCGAAAAAACCTGCTAATGGAGGAAGACCTCCTTGTTATAAAACCGAAACTAAAATTTCAGAGTATTTGGGAGAGAAGAAATATTCTTATGAATTCATTCATATCTCTCTTACATCAAACCTTCTATTTATAGTACATTTCAAACACCTAATACACATGTGACCATCT